>JAVIAB010000051.1:40721475-40828975 GCA_032433765.1 Megaustenia siamemsis | reverse complement strand
TTTCTACAGACTCCAGTGATTTTCTTGTATGTTGTCCTATTGTCCATGATTCGCATCCATATGTTAAGACTGGCTCTACGTAACATTTAAGAACTCTTTTTCTTGTTTCTATTGTCAAAAATGGATTGCATAGTATCTTCCTCAATTTTTGGAAAGCTGCTTTTGCTGAGCCATTCTGCATCTCACCTCTTTTGTACATCTTCCGTCTGAGGTTAACAAAGTTTCCAAATATTAAAATTTATTTACCTGTTTTAATAATGTTCCACTTGTCGTTATTTTGCACTGAGGTGATGTCTTTTTCTTTGTTTTTACCATTACCTCTGTCTTTACGGTTACGGTTACAGCTACGGTAGTTACGTGAAATAATAGCTGACTAGTTAAATTGTAGCTTTGCATTTTTATGCATTCATTTGTATTTTTTTTCACTTTTTTGCCATTTTTTACCCCCCCCCCCCCCCGTTAAATTGTAACAGTGTGTTACCAGGGCATCATTAGGAGGGAAGTAAAGAATAGTGACACTGTGACCCTCCAGGCATGTCATAAGAGGCGACTAAGGAGGTTTATCGATGGCTTGACAAGCTGTCATTGTAAAAGGTATTGTTATGGAAACAGAGCCACACATTTTCGAAGCTGTGATCTCTGCAATATGTGCCATTTTGGCACGCAAGGTTTCTGTTTTTGAGATTGTGGTTCTGCTCTATGTGAACGTCTTCGGCTCGAAAGGACAATAGATAGATAGACAGACAGACAGACAGACAGACAGGCAGGCAGACAGACAGACAGATAGACAGATAGACTGATAGATAGATAGATAGATAGATAGATAGATAGATAGATAGATAGATAGATAGATAGATAGATAGATAGATAGATAGATAGATAGATAGATAGATAGATAGATAGATAGATAGATAGATAGATAGATAGATAGATAGATAGATAGATAGATAGATAGATAGATAGATAGATAGATAGATAGATAGATAGATAGATAGATAGATAGATAGATAGATAGATAGATAGATAGATAGATAGATAGATAGATAGATAGATAGATAGATAGATAGATAGATACATTGTAACAGTGTGGACGTGGATGGATACAATCAAAGCTGGAGTAAAGAGGTCACAGGATACATCAAATACCTAGTCCTACCCAAGACGGATGTTTAGTTTAGGTTAGATTAGTTTAGTCGACAAATCATTTTCATTGTACAGCGGACGTCTCCATAATGCATAGATCCCCCTTCTATTACCTTTTCAAGTGTGCGACACTGCCTCACGCACATTAGCGAAAGCACTGAAAATGGTGTCAGCTTAAATACCCGAACTCCGTAACACCGATGAAGACCCTGAAAAATGGAGGGTGTGATTAGGGAGATTTTTATCCGTTAGCAATTAATTGCCTGAACAGTGGGCCATATTTGATCTACATCTTTAATTGTCACCGATTCTTTAACGTACATAGATTTCGCACGGGACCTCATGATTTTCGCTTTCATTCGAGAGGGCCAGACATAGGACCTCATGGTTTTCGCTTTCATTCGAGGGGGCCAGACATAGGACCTCATGGTTTTCGCTCTCATTTTAGAAGGCCAGACATATGACCTCATGATTTTCGCTTTCATTTTAGAGGGACAGACATAGGACCTCATGGTTTTCGCTTTCATTCGAGAGGGCCAGACATAGGACCTCATGGTTTTCGCTTTCATTCGAGAGGGCCAGACATAGGACCTCATGGTTTCCGCTCTCATTTTAGAGGGCCAGACATATGACCTCATAGTTTTCGCTTTCATTCGAGAGGGCCAGATATATGACCTCATAGTTTCCGCTTTCATTTTAGAGGGCCAGACATAGGACCTCATCGTTTAGAATTCGAAAAATTGCCAACGCCTGTGACAGGAATAGATCACAGCACCTTCCTGTGCAGATATCGACGGGCTAACTTCTAGACCAGCCAGCCCATCCACGGGACGACGGTGGATTCAAGTTAAGCATGTTAAGGAATCCTCGACTGGTAATTAACTTCATAAACGAGTAGACAATATGTCGCTCCTGAGAAAATTGTAATTAAAATAATGTCTCTTCTTTTACCTTTTAGCTCCCGGTGGAGCATAGGTCTTCAACAAACACTTTCCAAGTCGTTCTGTTTTTTGCCATTCTTTTAAGATCATTCCATGTCTTCCCCATCATCTTCATCTCTGCTTCTATCTGTCTTCTCCAAGAATTCCTTGGTCTTCCTCTTTGCCTTTTCCCCTGGGGATTCCAAAAAAGGGCCTGTTGTGTAATACTCTCAGTTGGCTTCCGTAGTGTGTGTCCTATCCATCGCCATCGTCTTCGCTGTATCTCTTTATCCACTGGTATTTGACCGGTACATTTCCATAATTCCACGTTAGTGACTTTGTCCTGCCATTTCCATCCTTTTATTCTGCGCAAGCATCCATTAATGAAAGTCTGTACTTTCGTGATTGTCAATTTTGTCATTCTCCATGTTTCACAGCCCTATAATAGGACCGACTTAACATTTGAGTTGAACATTTTTATTTTTGTATTTAGCCTAATTTGGCCTAATTAATGGAAATCCAAAGAAATTAGGCTAATTAAAATAATGTAGATAAATAATATTTTCTTAATTTCAGAATAGGGATCTGCGATAGCTCAGTGGTTAGTGAAATGGACTACAAAGAACAAGAGGTAGGGTTCGTTCCCAACCGACGGCATCCGTTCACCCAGCCTTTAATGGGTACCGGAATTTTTTTCTGGGAAAGTAAAGCGGCATGGGCCGCATTACCAAAAAAAATCATGTGCCGAAGGTCTGTAAAATTTATGGTCACTAACACCATATTCCCTATACGCCACTTGGTGTGACGGGGGTACTTTCCTTACTTTTTAATTTCAGAATAAATCTTTCTAAAACTAGCATGGGTTTAGGGTGAATGTTGATCCCAAATTGGCACAATAAAATTCGTGCGTTGAGAATTTCCTCTCTTATCGTGAGAGATCTCGGAAAGTTAATGGACATGTCATGTCTAACGATGATGGTTCTAATATAAAGATAAAGCTGGGGTAAGTGATAGATCACTAATGGGGTAGTCGTGCGGTAATTTCTCACTCCAGTGATGACTAGAAATGTGGACTCTGCGGATCTTTTGTACTTAACACTAGATACAACTCAGTAACACTGGACACTAGACGCAGATATATAGCAGACAATCAAATAGTGCCTGACATTTGATACTTGCTTGCAGTGTTTTGTATCCCGGACGGGCTGTAATAATGGATACCCTGCTCGGTCTCATACTTTTTTAACACCTGTGATGGATTCACAGTACACTGTCGATAGACCGACTTATACAACTCTGACACCAAGTAGGAAAATATACTATTTTTATACCCAGGAGGAACATATAGAACTCAGACACCCAGTAGGAACATATAGAACTATGACACCCAGTAGGAACATATAGTACTCAGACACCCAGTAGGAACATATAGTACTCAGACACCCAGTAGGAACGTATAGGACTCAGACACTCAGTAGGAACGTATAGGACTCAGACACCCAGTAGGAACATATAGTACTCAGACACCCAGTAGGAACATATAGTACTCAGACACCCAGTAGGAACATATAGTACTCAGACACCCAGTAGGAACGTATAGTACTCAGACACCCAGTAGGAACATATAGTACTCAGACACTCAGTAGGAACATATAGTACTCAGACACCCAGTAGGAACATATAGTACTCAGACACCCAGTAGGAACATATAGAACTCAGACACCCAGTAGGAACATATAGTACTCAGACACCCAGTAGGAACATATAGAACTCAGACACCCAGTAGGAATGTATAGGACTCAGACACCCAGTAGGAACATATAGGACTCAGACACCCAGTAGGAACATATAGTACTCAGACACCCAGTAGGAACGTATAGGACTCAGACACCCAGTAGGAACATATAGGACTCAGACACCCAGTAGGAACATATAGTACTCAGACACCCAGTAGGAACATATAGTACTCAGACACCCAGTAGGAACATATAGTACTCAGACACCCAGTAGGAACATATACTACTCAGACACCCAGCATGAACATATAGTACTCAGACACCCAGCAGGAACATATAGTATCTTTACACCAGGGATTAACATAGTTCTCAATATTCGATGCAAACTTGTTGTATTTGGGTCAAATCCAGTAGGTATCCGTTTCTTTAGAACTTCTCTTTAGCAAACAAAACTGCAGTTCATTTTACCAAATAAACAAATGATTCTGCTTTGCCAGATCGGCTCTGTATATTTTGTGCTGTATCTCTCCAAGAAAGGATTACCAAACGTCAGCAACCACACAATTTATGTATAAACTGTAGCGAGAGTTTTCTCCCCCTATCGGCGCCAGAAAAGCTTCTAAATGGCTTATCCACGCAACCAATGAGAATTATATCGTTCAGGTTTATTCTGCTATCATCGTTATCGCGCGATCCTCGCTGGGTGATCAATTCCATCAACCGAAATCTGTCTGTTGCTTGTGTTGATATCTCAGATGCTCTTTACTTCTTCTTCCGCCTCCCTGTTTGTGTGGAATCTCGCACCAGTTCGTTCATGTCGACGTTATTATCAAGTGTATTTTCATATAACTCACAACTCATATTCCCACTAAATGTACGTGTGTATATTTAATTGTATTTGCATTTGTGTTCATTGTATTTGTTATTTTGTTTATGTTGTTTTGTTAACTTTGGCATGCAGTTAATTCTGATAAATCCGTCCTTGATGAAACTAGACTGACGACCGTAGTAGACTCGTAATTATTTGTAGATATGGAGTCGTGGCTAACGGTAGCGTTGAGGTTAAGGTGTACATCTCACTTTTAATAATGTCCAGTTCGAGTTAGTTGCAGAACAATCAGGCTTCTCAGCAAACCGTGGCAATAGAAAAATAAAAACAATATTAAACTATATGTCGCGTCCCGGGTTAAAAATTAAAATAAAACATAAAAATTGATACAACCAATTTCATTTTAACCAAGAGAGATCCAGGACTCCTTTTAGTGCAGTGGAGTTTGTGGATTGGGCCCCGTTTCTCTCTTGTGTGATTAGAAAGAAAATGAATGAGTATTGCCCGAGTACAGTAATGATGCTTATGTATGCAAGAAAAGAAGAGAGCATGTACTATCATTACTAGGCTGAATTCTTTTTTTTTACAACAGCACGGACAAAATTTGCTTTGCAACTTACAAAATACCCTGTTATCCCTCTAGGTTTTGTCTTCATTGGCCTTGTAGCAACTGTTAACCAGCAACGCCTCGTGACCGCTAATAACAAGCCGTTCTTACTTGGCTACATTCATCTTTCATTAAGTAAAAAAAAAAAACACTCTGTACAATTTTACTCTCACTACAATGTTATGTTTATTTTCTTTGTTTTCTGCAGTTATAAACGCGACCCTGCATAGTATTTCATATTTGTTATTTTTTATATCAGTGCTCATGGATAAGCGATGAATGAGATCTGTAGGAAAACTGCATAGATCTACACGGGAGCGGTATGATTTTCTTGTAACTTTCTACCAATCATGGGAGCCGCGATAGCTCAGTGGTTAGTGAACTGGACTACAACAACAAGAGGTAGGGTTCGATCCCTACCGACGGCTTCCCGGTTCACCCAGCCTTTAATGGGTACCGGATTTTTACGGGACTTAGTAAAGCGGCAAGGGCGTAATACCGACCACATTACCCCAAAATTCACGTGCCGAAGGTCTGTAAAATATATGGTCACTAATACCATCTTCCCTATACCCCACTTGGCGTGACGGGGGTACTTTACGTTTTTTTTTCTACCAATCATAACTACTTTGTGGGTTTTTCTTTTTAATTTCCTAAACATGGAACGTTGATTCTTCTTCTTCTACCTTTAAGCTGCTGTGGAGCATAGGTCTTCAACAAACACTTTCAGATCCCTGTGGAGCATAGGTCTTCAACAAACACTTTCAGATCCCTGTGGAGCATAGGTCTTGAACAAACACTTTCAGATCCCTGTGGAGCATAGGTCTTCAACAAACACTTTCAGATCCCTGTGGAGCATAGGTCTTCAACAAACGCTTTCAGATCCCTGTGGAGCATAGGTCTTGAACAAACACTTTCAGATCCCTGTGGAGCATAGGTCTTCAACAAACACTTTCAGATCCCTGTGGAGCATAGGTCTTGAACAAACACTTTCAGATCCCTGTGGAGCATAGGTCTTCAACAAACACTTTCAGATCCCTGTGGAGCATAGGTCTTCAACAAACACTTTCAGATCCCTGTGAAGCATAGGTCTTCAACAAACACTTTCAGATCCCTGTGGAGCATAGGTCTTCAACAAACACTTTCAGATCCCTGTGAAGCATAGGTCTTCAACAAACACTTTCAGATCCCTGTGGAGCATAGGTCTTCAACAAACACTTTCAGATCCCTGTGGAGCATAGGTCTTCAACAAACACTTTCAGATCCCTGTGGAGCATAGGTCTTCAACAAACACTTTCAGATCCCTGTGGAGCATAGATCTTCAACAAACACTTTCAGATCCCGGTGGAGCATAGGTCTTCAACAAACACTTTCAGATCCCTGTGGAGCATAAGTCTTCAACAAACACTTTCAGATCCCTGTGGAGCATAGGTCTTCAACAAACACTTTCAGATCCCTGTGGAGCATAGGTCTTCAACAAACACTTTCAGATCCCTGTGGAGCATAGGTCTTCAACAAACACTTTCAGATCCCTGTGGAGCAAAGGTCTTCAACAAATACTTTCAGATCCCTGTGGAGCATAGGTCTTCAACAAACACTTTCAGATCCCTGTGGAGCATATGTCTTCAACAAACACTTTCAGATCCCTGTGGAGCATAAGTCTTCAACAAACACTTTCAGATCCCTGTGGAGCATAGGTCTTCAACAAACACTTTCCAAGCCGTTCTCTCTCATGCCATTATTTTTATTTCCCTCCATGTCTTCTTCAAGAATATTTTGATCTTCCTCTTTGTCCTTTTCCTAGGCGATTCCAAAAAGGGTCTGTTGTGTAATACTCTCAGTTGGCTTCCGCAGTGTGTCTTATTGGCCACAACTAATAAGAGATCGTTTATTACGTAACAAAGCCAAATTTACACATATATTTTTAAAATGTCATTTCAAAGCCAATACCCACTGGTCTCATCGGCTTCCTGCTTTGAGCCTAACATCATGCCGTCAATATTAAATAGAAATGTACTAACACTCAACAGGTCGGTTAGACAAACCAATCAATATCCTTACTTTCCTTGATATGAGATCCATTTATCATTGTTTATCCTTAGCCTTGATGAGAGCAACAAATTACTTTCATGTCTTATCCAGTCTCACTCTCATATGACTCCAGCACTAATGCTTTCCAAGTATCGTACATTGTTTTATTTTCCTTAGGTTCAAGAAACATTGTTTTTACCTTTCTTGATCTCAAAACACAAACCCATCAGTGATCTTTAGTCTTACAAAAACAATGCTAATGAAATAACGATCAGCACCAAGTCTCACAACCCCATTCATTAATTCTCATAATTTTGGTCTTATCTCTATTTTCACTAAAAGCTGTTGTGATCTCTCATCAAGTATTTTGTTTTAATCTGTTGATTATGTGACAGAAGAGCTATGTCATCAGAAAAGACTAAATAATTAAGTTGCTTGGTTAGTGACCACTGGATTGCTTTTCTGTTGTTCTGAGCTATGTTCATAATCCAATCTATGGCCAGTAGAAAGAAAAATGGAGATAGCAGGCATCTCTGCCGTACTTATGTTCTTATTTCAAATGCTTCTGTAAGCTGTCCTTCATGCACCACACTACATTTTGTTCCTTCATACATTGTTTTTATCAGGTTAATAAACTTTATGGGGATTCCCTAATGGCTCGATCACTCCCAAGCATTCCTCTGTCTAAACTATTAGGCTGCCTTTTTGTAAATTATGAATCCAATATAAAGTGGGGACTGTAGTTCTAAGCTTCGTTAAACTATTATACGGATGGTAGTTAATTGATCAACACATGATCTGTTTATTCCTTAAACCTGCTTGTTCATCTCTCAAATGCCTATCGCCTCTTTTAGTCTCTCCAGAATGATTCTACTTAGTATTTTTCCTGGCATTGATAGTAGCATGATTCCCCTATAATTTGAGCACTCCAGTAAACTTCCAATGCCAGTCCTGGACCCTAGATGCAAGAACAATAAGAAAAATAACTTCTACTGAGATAAAATGTGTCAGACGAATGACAGGAAACAGTATGAGAGAAAATATTTGAAATGGAGAACTGGGAAAAAAGCTAGGAAAAGCCCCCGCCATAGTATATATAAAGAAACAACAGATAAAATGGTTTGGCCACGTGACACGGCAGAAAGATCAAAATACAACACAATTAGCCCTCAATAAACGTTGCGAGAATACTAGACCCAAGGGTCGACCACGAAATTTGGATCGACGGAATACTAGAAGCACTAGGAAATATAACAGCAACAGAGGCGAACAGAAGAGCAAAAGACCGCAAATAATATCTCCCCTTGACGCTGAAATTCAAATGAGGAAGAAAAGTGGAAGAGAAAGTAAACTTCCTTTCTATGGTAGTTTGATCATATAACCTTCTTTCCAGTCATTATGTATTTTTCCTCTCCCCTAGTTTATCTAGTAGATTAAGTAACATCTTAGTAGCGATGTTAATACCTGATGGTTTCTGAAGGAATCTGGTCATGTGGCTTTGCCATTTTTTTAATAGCTTGATAGTAAGTAAAAAAAAAAGTAAGTAAAGAGCCCCGTCACGCCAAGTGGTGTATAGGGAGTATGGTGTTAGTGACCATCATTTTGATAGAACTTCAGCACATGATTTTTGGAGTAATGTTGTTAGTATTCGGGCGTAGCCCGTGCCGCTTTACTTTCCCAGAAAAAAATGTGGTACTCATTTAAGGCTGGGTGAATCCAGAAGCCATTGATCAGTATCGACCCCGACCTTTTGTCCTTTTAAGTCCAATACCACGAGCTATTGCGGCTCCTTTTGAAAGCTTGATGGATTTCATTATTTCTTCTTTGCTTGGTTTTCCACAGTTAACGTGTAACTTTTCCTCAGCTGGTTGTATATCTGGAAGGCTATTTGGGCCCGCTCTGTTCAAGAGTTCTTCAAAGTGCTCTTTCCATCTCTTCATTTGTTTCCTTATATCACTAAGCAGAGTTACTTTCTTATCTTTAATAAAGGCATTGATCTGTTTGCGTGTTCCGATTAATTTGTGTGTGCTGTTGTACAGTTCTTTCATATTTCCTTTATTTGCCGCTTCCTCTACTTCTTTAGCTAGTTGATGTAAATATTTCATATTATCCCTTTTAATTCATCTTCTCACTTCTTTGTTCACCAATGTGTAAGTTTCCTGTGTTTTGGCTTTGGTTACTTTCGTTTTACTTTTATTTATGTCTGCTTTATTATTCGTTCTTTCTTTATTTTTTTCCAGGATATCTGCTGCCATCCACGCCTTATCTGGCGTTTTCTATTCCCCAGAGTTCCTTCATATGTTGCCTTCCATATATTCTTTATCTGTTTCTAATTATTTTCTATATTTATTTTTTTTCCAGATGTTGGGGGACTTGATATTTGATTGATACTGTGACTGAAAATATATCTTTAATTTCTTGCTCTTTAAGAAACCCTACATTGAAGTACTGTCTACCCTTATGTGTTGTATTATATCTTTTCAGTTTAAGTTTATGTTTGGCTAGCAGAAGATGGTGATCTGAAGCCACATCTGCCCCTCTATACCCGGAAATCCTCAAGAATTGGCAACTGAAATGAACGTCCTCTAAATGAACAAGGAATATCTGAACAAGTAGCTGCAGAAATGGCAAACTACAAAATAGATATTCTGAGATTGTGCAAAATTTTATGTTTAGGAACAGAAAGGATAAAACTAAACACAGGAGAGATGATTTTATCATCAGGACACCAGGAACCTGGAAGCCTTAAATGACTATCAGATTTTCTGGAAAATAACAATCACACTGACGTAATGCTGCCCACATTACTAAAAAATGAGTCGATGATTAAGAAAATATTGTTACCAACGCCGTATTTTATATACCACGAGACCTGTTGATATGTTGTATCCCTTATTCTCTTATATTTTTATGTATATTGGAGTCTATTCCATTTATAATAAGTAGTTCGTGAATATAATACTATCTACAGTACAGAATCGCATCACTTATAAGTCACAGTTGAAAATGTTGTGCATGAATCTTAAGAAAAAAAGAACTAATATTTAAAAATAAAAACCTACAAAGAAGCACACTTAGGGTTCAAAGCTGCACAGAACCCATCTTCACATGGCTTGAAGCTGCACAGAACCCATCTTCACATGGCTTGAAGCTGCACAGAACCCATCTTCACATGGCTTGAAGCTGCACAGAACCCATCTTCACAGGGCTTGAAGCTGCACAGAACCCATCTCCACAGGGCTTGAAGCTGCACAGAACCCATCTTCACAGGGCTTGAAGCTGCACAGAACCCATCTCCACAGGGCTTGAAGCTGCACAGAACCCATCTCCACAGGGCTTGAAGCTGCACAGAACCCATCTCCACAGGGCTTGAAGCTGCACAGAACCCATCTCCACAGGGCTTGAAGCTGCACAGAACCCATCTCCACAGGGCTTGAAGCTGCACAGAACCCATCTTCACATGGCTTGAAGCTGCACAGAACCCATCTCCACAGGGCTTGAAGCTGCACAGAACCCATCTTCACAGGGCTTGAAGCTGCACAGAACCCATCTTCACAGGGCTTGAAGCTGCACAGAACCCATCTCCACAGGGCTTGAAGCTGCACATAACCCATCTTCACATGGCTTGAAGCTGCACAGAACCCATCTTCACATGGCTTGAAGCTGCACAGAACCCATCTTCACATGGCTTGAAGCTGCACAGAACCCATCTTCACAGGGCTTGAAGCTGCACAGAACCCATCTCCACAGGGCTTGAAGCTGCACATAACCCATCTTCACATGGCTTGAAGCTGCACAGAACCCATCTTCACCTATAATTTTCTAAGTGTAAATTGCGTTTTAAGTACCAGATGATTTCCCCAAACCTCTTACCTTTATTTCCTTCACTATCATTATTCTATTGACATGCTTTCACCCAGAGGGAATCGTGCATTTATGAGCCCGTCAAATTGATCAGGACAAAGTCCTTTCAGCTGCACGTTCAAATGTCTGACAAAACTAGATAAAGCTGACACATTATCGTGACACTCTACAGAGACCATAAAACCTTGATTACATCAATTGAACTCGTGAATGAATAGACTAAATCAGACATGTTTAGATTAGTGATCTCCCCTGACTTAAAATGGATCATGAAATGAAATAAATACATTCAGTCAAAATTAGAAATGTAATATAACATATACTATAGATTAACAATGTTTTTTTTAAATAAAATTTTATATAATAGTGCAATCTACTACTACATTGAACGTCATCTTCACATCTTACATTTTTGTCTAAAAGTCCTGATTAGATCAGGGCCTAGAACATTTCAACGTCGTGAGCAATTCTATCGTTACGGTACCGTTGTGACTGCAATATTGAATGTCTAGCGTCACTCTAGTCTGAACTAAATTCGGTGGACTGAAATGCCATTATTGGTAGTTGGTTCCCAGATTTATAGAAGGTATTAACATCACCTTATCTTCGAATACTTCAGCTTAATGGTTTGATGGTAAAACACTTTAACACGTTTATACAGTTATATTTGCTATTGAAAACTCTTGACATTTTAACCCTGAAATGAACTCGAAATAGTTGGTTACCAATGCTTTAAACACCACGTTGCGCTAACATATACCACATATTAAAATGTGTTCCTGTATTTTTAATTTATCCCGTCCAAAGGAAGCATGTTACCACATATATCGGAGCACGTTATGACTTTAGGGACGACTGTTTTATAAATTATTGAACATGGGAAATGCCGCTAGATTTCATTCTCAAATTATATCCGTTGACAACGTTGACACAATAATACTTATATTGTATATATACACAATATACAATAATAGTTATAATTGCACCAGAGTTTGGTCCGATTATCAAGATTATTTCGTTTTATGGGATAAGAGAGCTCGGTATACTTTTCTTAAGAAAAAAGGGCTCTCACACTATCATCATGTCTCATGATTTATGACATTGATGATCAATTTCTTTCATAAATGTCTGCATCATTTTGTCAGTATTCGAGGAAGACCACGAGCAAAATGAATAGACAATATCACATAAATTATGTAGTTGCACGGGCTACAAATGTCTAGGCCGACACACACGATTCAGCTTAAACAAACGTCACTCCCAACAACTCTTTACAACTCTAGTGGATGGGGAAAAGGAAAAATAAACCCTGATTCTTTAATGAAGAAAACACAACCTAATTCTTCGTTCTAATATTTAACATAACATAACAAGCAAAAAATATGGACTAGAAATTAATATAAAAAAGACTAAAACTATGATCATAAACAAAGAAAATTCTCAAGACCTACAATTAAATCTCACAGTTGAGGGAATACATCTGGAGACAGTCCAGAGCTACAACTACCTGGGACATACTATAACCAATGATGGAAAATGCAAAATTGAAATAAACAAAAGAATAGGTATGGCAAAAAGTAATTTTAATGCCATGAAAAATATACTAACAACAAAACAAATATCAGCAGGGCTAAAACTAAGAATGGCAAAATGTTACATTTTCTCAATATTCCTGTATGGTCCAGAAACATGGACATTAGACAAGAAAACAGAACAGAAAATTGAAGCCTTTGAAATGTGGATTTATAGAAGAATAGGTAGAATTGGATGGAAACAAAAGATAACAAACGATAAAGTTTTAAAACAACTGAAAATAAAAAGAGAACTACTAAATACAATTAAGACAAGACAAATGAAATTTTTGGGGCATGTCGAAAGACACAACAGCCTACTAAAAGTAATATTGGAAGGAAAAATACAAGGTAAAAGAGGCAGAGGCAGACCAAGACTAACATGGACGAGTAACATCAAAAGATGGACAAGTCAATCTATGACAGCCTGCACCATCAAAGCAAGAAACAGAGTAGAATGGCGATCCATGGTAGCCTACCTTCGTTGCGGAGAAGGCACACGATGATGATGATGATGAATATTACTTTTTTTTTTCTCACGAAATGTGTTTGAATTCTTGTAGTCTTTGAGTCATTCATAAATGTAATTGATTTTGTTATAATTCCGTACAAGTCTTCAGCTACAGCCCATTTATTTGTACCGTACCTACCTCAAAGAACTTGCTAGACCAGTCTCTCTATCTAACGAATTTTACCAAATCAATACAACCCTCACGTCCACTGGAGTGGCTTCGTGTAACAAATCAGCTGATTCTGAGACCTAAACATAGCAGATTATCAGACCCAAACATCAGCTGATTCTGAGACCCAAACATCAGCTGATTCTGAGACCTAAACATAGCAGATTATCAGACCCAAACATCAGCTGATTCTGAGACCCAAACATCAGCTGATTCTGAGACCTAAACATAGCAGATTATCAGACCCAAACATCAGCAGATTCTGAGACCCAAACATCAGCTGATTCTGAGACCCAAACATAGCAGATTATCAGACCCAAACATCAGCAGATTCTGAGACCCAAACATCAGCAGATTATGAGACCTAAACATAGCAGATTATCAGACCCAAATATCAGCAGATTTTGAGACCCAAACATCAGCAGATACTGAGACTTAAACATAGCAGATTATCAGACCCAAACATCAGCAGATTCTGAGACCTAAACATAGCAGATTGTCAGACCCAAACATCAGCAGATTCTGAGACCTAAACATAGCAGATTATCAGACCCAAACATCAGCTGATACTGAGACCTAAACATAGCAGATTCTGAGACCCAAACATCAGCAGATTCTGAGACCTAAACATAGCAGATTATCAGACCCAAACATCAGCAGATTCTGAGACCTAAACATAGCAGATTATCAGACTCAAACATCAGTAGATTCTGAGACCGAAACATTAGCAGATTCTAAGACCTATACATAAGCAGATTCTGAGACTCAAACATCAGCAGATTCTGAGACCCAAACATCAACAGATTCTGAGATCCAAACATCAGCAGATTCTGAGACCTAAACATAGCAGATTATGAGACCCAAATATCAGCAGATTCTGAGACCTAAACATCAGCAGATTATGATACCCAAACATCAGCAGATTCTGAGACCTAAACATAGCAGATTCTGCGACCCAAACATAGCAAATTATGAGATCCAAACATCAGCAGATTCTGAGGCCTAAACATCAGCAGATTCTGAGATCCAAACATCAGCAGATTCTGAGACCCAAACATCAGCAGATTCTGAGATCCAAACACAGCAGATTCTGAGACCTAAACATCAGCAGATTCTGAGATCCAAACATCAGCAGATTCTGAGACCTAAACATCAGCAGATTATGAGACCCAAATATCAGCAGATTCTGAGACCTAAACATCAGTAGATTCTGAGATCCAAACATCAGCAGATTCTGAGACCTAAACATAGCAGATTCTGAGACCCAAACATAGCAGATTATGAGATCCAAACATCAGCAGATTCTGAGACCTAAACATCAGCAGAATCTAAGATCCAAACATCAGCAGATTCTGAGACCTATACATCAGCAGATTGTGAGATCAAACACAGCAGATTCTGAGACTTAAACATCAGCAGAATCTGAGATCCAAACATCAGCAGATTCTGAGACCCAAACATAGCAGATTATGAGACCCAAACATCAACAGATTCTGAGACCCAAACATCAACAGATTCTGAGACCGAAACATCAGGAGATTCTGAGACCCAAACATCAGCAGATTCTGAGACCTAAACATAGCACATTCTGAGACCCAAACATAGCAGATTATGAGACCCAAACATCAACAGATTCTGAGACCCAAACATCAACAGATTCTGAGACCGAAACATCAGCAGATTCTGAGACCCAAACATCAGCAGATTCTGAGACCTAAACATAGCAGATTCTGAGATCCAAACATCAACAGATTCTGAGACCAAAATATAGCAGATTATGAGACAGAAACATCAACAGATTCTGAGACCCAAACATAGCAGTTTAGGACACACAAACATCAGCAGATTCTGAGACCCAAACATAGCAGATTATGACACACAAACATCAGCAGATTCCGAGACCCAAACATCAGCTGATTCTGAGACCCAAACATCAGCAGATTCTGAGACCCAAACATCAACAGATTCTGAGACTTAAACATCAGCAGATTCTGAGACCCAAACATCAGAAGATTCTGAGACCTAAACTATGCAGATTATGACACACAAACATCAGCAGATTCTGAGACCCAAACATAGCAGATTATGACACACAAACATCAGCAGATTCTGAGACCCAAACATAGCAGATTATGACACACAAACATCAGCAGATTCTGAGACCCAAACATAGCAGATTATGACACACAAACATCAGCAGATTCTGAGACCCAAACATAGCAGATTATGAGACTCAAACATCAAGAGATTCTGAGACTTAAACATCAGCAGATTCTGAGACCGAAACATCAGCAGATTTTGAGACCCAAACATCAGCAGATTCTGAGACCTAAACATAGCAGATTCTGAGATCCAAACATCAGCAGATTCTGAGACCTAAACATAGCAGATTATGAGACCGAAATATCAGCAGATTCTGAGACCTAAACATAGCAGATTATGAGACACAAACATCAGCAGATTCTGAGACACAAACGACAGCAGATTCTAAGACCCACGTATCAGCAGACTTTGAGACACAAACATTAGCAGATTCTATGACCCAAACATCAGCAGATTCTAAGACCCAAACATCTGCAGATTCTGAACCAAAACATCAGCAGATTCTGAGACCCAAACATCAGCTGATTCTGAGACTCAAACATAGCAGATTATCAGACCCAAACATCAGCAGATTCTCAGACCCAAACATCAACAGATTATGAGACCTAAACATAGCAGATTATCAGACCCAAACATCAGCAGATTCTGAGACCCAAACATCAGCAGATACTGAGACTTAAACATAGCAGATTATGAGACCCAAACATCAGCTGATTCTGAGACCTAAACATAGCAGATTATGAGACCTAAACATCAGCAGATTCTGAGATCCAAACATCAGCAGATTCTGAGACCTAAACATCAGCTGATTCTGAGACCCAAACATCAGCAGATTCTGAGACCTAAACATAGCAGATTCTGAGATCCAAACATCAACAGATTCTGAGACCAAAATATAGCAGATTATGAGACCCAAACATCAACAGATTCTGAGACCCAAACATAGCAGTTTATGACACACAAACATCAGCAGATTCTGAGACCCAAACATAGCAGATTATGACACACAAACATCAGCAGATTCTGAGACCCAAACATCAGCTGATTCTGAGACCCAAACATCAGCAGATTCTGAGACCCAAACATCAACAGATTCTAAAACTTAAACATCAGCAGATTCTGAAACCGAAACATCAGCAGATTCTGAGACCCAAACATCAGAAGATTCTGAGACCTAAACATAGCAGATTATGACACACAAACATCAGCAGATTCTGAGACCCAAACATAGCAGATTATGACACACAGACATCATCAAATTCTGAGACCCAAACATAGCAGATTATGACACACAAACATCAGCAGATTCTGAGACCTAAACATAGCAGATTATGACACACAAACATCAGCAGATTCTGAGACCCAAACATAGCAGATTATCAGACCCAAACATCAAGAGATTCTGAGACTTAAACATCAGCAGACTCTGAGACCGAAACATCAGCAGATTTTGAGACCCAAACATCAGCAGATTCTGAGACCTAAACATAGCAGATTCTGAGATCCAAACATCAGCAGATTCTGAGACCTAAACATAGCAGATTATGAGACCGAAATATCAGCAGATTCTGAGACCTAAACATAGCAAATTCTGAGACCCAAACATCAGCAGATTCTGAGACCTAAACATAGCAGATTCTGAGATCCAAACATCAGCAGATTCTGAGACTTAAACATAGCAGATTCTGAGATCCAAACATCAGCAGATTCTGAGACCTAAACATCAGCAGATTCTGAGACCCAAACATCAGCAGATTCTGAGACCTAAACATAGCAGATTCTGAGATCCAAACATCAGCAGATCCTGAGACCCAAACATAGAAGATTATGAGACACAAACATCAGCAGATTCTGAGACACAAACAACAGCAGATTCTAAGACCCAAGTATCAGCAGACTTTGAGACACAAACATTAGCAGATTCTATGACCCAAACATCAACAGATTGTGAGACCTAAACATAGCAGATTATCAGACCCAAACATCAACAGATTCTGAGACCCAAACATCATCAGATACTGAGACTTAAACATAGCAGATTATCAGACCCAAACATCAGCTGATTCTGAGACCTAAATATAGCAGATTATCAGACCCAAACATCAGCTGATTCTGAGACCCAAACATCAGCTGATTCTGAGACCTAAACATAGCAGATTATCAGACCCAAACATCAGCTGATTCTGAGACCCAAACATCAGCTGATTCTGAGACCTAAACATAGCAGATTATCAGACCCAAACATCAGCAGATTCTGAGACCCAAACATCAGCTGATTCTGAGACCCAAACATAGCAGATTATCAGACCCAAACATCAGCAGATTCTGAGACCCAAACATCAGCAGATTATGAGACCTAAACATAGCAGATTATCAGACCCAAATATCAGCAGATTTTGAGACCCAAACATCAGCAGATACTGAGACTTAAACATAGCAGATTATCAGACCCAAACATCAGCAGATTCTGAGACCTAAACATAGCAGATTGTCAGACCCAAACATCAGCAGATTCTGAGACCTAAACATAGCAGATTATCAGACCCAAACATCAGCTGATACTGAGACCTAAACATAGCAGATTCTGAGACCCAAACATCAGCAGATTCTGAGACCTAAACATAGCAGATTATCAGACCCAAACATCAGCAGATTCTGAGACCTAAACATAGCAGATTATCAGACTCAAACATCAGTAGATTCTGAGACCGAAACATTAGCAGATTCTAAGACCTATACATAAGCAGATTCTGAGACTCAAACATCAGCAGATTCTGAGACCCAAACATCAACAGATTCTGAGATCCAAACATCAGCAGATTCTGAGACCTAAACATAGCAGATTATGAGACCCAAATATCAGCAGATTCTGAGACCTAAACATCAGCAGATTATGATACCCAAACATCAGCAGATTCTGAGACCTAAACATAGCAGATTCTGCGACCCAAACATAGCAAATTATGAGATCCAAACATCAGCAGATTCTGAGGCCTAAACATCAGCAGATTCTGAGATCCAAACATCAGCAGATTCTGAGACCCAAACATCAGCAGATTCTGAGATCCAAACACAGCAGATTCTGAGACCTAAACATCAGCAGATTCTGAGATCCAAACATCAGCAGATTCTGAGACCTAAACATCAGCAGATTATGAGACCCAAATATCAGCAGATTCTGAGACCTAAACATCAGTAGATTCTGAGATCCAAACATCAGCAGATTCTGAGACCTAAACATAGCAGATTCTGAGACCCAAACATAGCAGATTATGAGATCCAAACATCAGCAGATTCTGAGACCTAAACATCAGCAGAATCTAAGATCCAAACATCAGCAGATTCTGAGACCTATACATCAGCAGATTGTGAGATCAAACACAGCAGATTCTGAGACTTAAACATCAGCAGAATCTGAGATCCAAACATCAGCAGATTCTGAGACCCAAACATAGCAGATTATGAGACCCAAACATCAACAGATTCTGAGACCCAAACATCAACAGATTCTGAGACCGAAACATCAGGAGATTCTGAGACCCAAACATCAGCAGATTCTGAGACCTAAACATAGCACATTCTGAGACCCAAACATAGCAGATTATGAGACCCAAACATCAACAGATTCTGAGACCCAAACATCAACAGATTCTGAGACCGAAACATCAGCAGATTCTGAGACCCAAACATCAGCAGATTCTGAGACCTAAACATAGCAGATTCTGAGATCCAAACATCAACAGATTCTGAGACCAAAATATAGCAGATTATGAGACAGAAACATCAACAGATTCTGAGACCCAAACATAGCAGTTTAGGACACACAAACATCAGCAGATTCTGAGACCCAAACATAGCAGATTATGACACACAAACATCAGCAGATTCCGAGACCCAAACATCAGCTGATTCTGAGACCCAAACATCAGCAGATTCTGAGACCCAAACATCAACAGATTCTGAGACTTAAACATCAGCAGATTCTGAGACCCAAACATCAGAAGATTCTGAGACCTAAACTATGCAGATTATGACACACAAACATCAGCAGATTCTGAGACCCAAACATAGCAGATTATGACACACAAACATCAGCAGATTCTGAGACCCAAACATAGCAGATTATGACACACAAACATCAGCAGATTCTGAGACCCAAACATAGCAGATTGTGACACACAAACATCAGCAGATTCTGAGACCCAAACATAGCAGATTATGAGACTCAAACATCAAGAGATTCTGAGACTTAAACATCAGCAGATTCTGAGACCGAAACATCAGCAGATTTTGAGACCCAAACATCAGCAGATTCTGAGACCTAAACATAGCAGATTCTGAGATCCAAACATCAGCAGATTCTGAGACCTAAACATAGCAGATTATGAGACCGAAATATCAGCAGATTCTGAGACCTAAACATAGCAGATTATGAGACACAAACATCAGCAGATTCTGAGACACAAACGACAGCAGATTCTAAGACCCACGTATCAGCAGACTTTGAGACACAAACATTAGCAGATTCTATGACCCAAACATCAGCAGATTCTAAGACCCAAACATCTGCAGATTCTGAACCAAAACATCAGCAGATTCTGAGACCCAAACATCAGCTGATTCTGAGACTCAAACATAGCAGATTATCAGACCCAAACATCAGCAGATTCTCAGACCCAAACATCAACAGATTATGAGACCTAAACATAGCAGATTATCTGACCCAAACATCAGCAGATTCTGTGACCCAAACATCAGCAGATACTGAGACTTAAACATAGCAGATTATGAGACCCAAACATCAGCTGATTCTGAGACCTAAACATAGCAGATTATGAGACCTAAACATCAGCAGATTCTGAGATCCAAACATCAGCAGATTCTGAGACCTAAACATCAGCTGATTCTGAGACCCAAACATCAGCAGATTCTGAGACCTAAACATAGCAGATTCTGAGATCCAAACATCAACAGATTCTGAGACCAAAATATAGCAGATTATGAGACCCAAACATCAACAGATTCTGAGACCCAAACATAGCAGTTTATGACACACAAACATCAGCAGATTCTGAGACCCAAACATCAACAGATTCTAAAACTTAAACATCAGCAGATTCTGAAACCGAAACATCAGCAGATTCTGAGACCCAAACATCAGAAGATTCTGAGACCTAAACATAGCAGATTATGACACACAAACATCAGCAGATTCTGAGACCCAAACATAGCAGATTATGACACACAGACATCATCAAATTCTGAGACCCAAACATAGCAGATTATGACACACAAACATCAGCAGATTCTGAGACCTAAACATAGCAGATTATGACACACAAACATCAGCAGATTCTGAGACCCAAACATAGCAGATTATCAGACCCAAACATCAAGAGATTCTGAGACTTAAACATCAGCAGACTCTGAGACCGAAACATCAGCAGATTTTGAGACCCAAACATCAGCAGATTCTGAGACCTAAACATAGCAGATTCTGAGATCCAAACATCAGCAGATTCTGAGACCTAAACATAGCAGATTATGAGACCGAAATATCAGCAGATTCTGAGACCTAAACATAGCAAATTCTGAGACCCAAACATCAGCAGATTCTGAGACCTAAACATAGCAGATTCTGAGATCCAAACATCAGCAGATTCTGAGACTTAAACATAGCAGATTCTGAGATCCAAACATCAGCAGATTCTGAGACCTAAACATCAGCAGATTCTGAGACCCAAACATCAGCAGATTCTGAGACCTAAACATAGCAGATTCTGAGATCCAAACATCAGCAGATCCTGAGACCCAAACATAGAAGATTATGAGACACAAACATCAGCAGATTCTGAGACACAAACAACAGCAGATTCTAAGACCCAAGTATCAGCAGACTTTGAGACACAAACATTAGCAGATTCTATGACCCAAACATCAACAGATTGTGAGACCTAAACATAGCAGATTATCAGACCCAAACATCAACAGATTCTGAGACCCAAACATCATCAGATACTGAGACTTAAACATAGCAGATTATCAGACCCAAACATCAGCTGATTCTGAGACCTAAATATAGCAGATTATCAGACCCAAACATCAGCTGATTCTGAGACCCAAACATCAGCTGATTCTGAGACCTAAACATAGCAGATTATCAGACCCAAACATCAGCTGATTCTGAGACCCAAACATCAGCAGATTCTGAGACCTAGCCATAGCAGATTATCAGACCCAAACATCAGCAGATTCTGAGACCCAAACATCAGCAGGTTATGAGACCTAAACATAGCAGATTATCAGACCCAAACATCAGCAGATTCTGAGACCCAAACATCAACAGATTATGAGACCTAAACATAGCAGATTATCAGACCCAAACATAGCAGATTTTGAGACCCAAACATCAGCAGATACTGAGACTTAAACATAGCATATTATCAGACCCAAACATCAGCTGATTCTGAGACCTAAACATAGCAGATTCTGAGACCTAAACATAGCAGATTATCAGACCCAAACATCAGCAGATTCTGAGACCTAAACATAGCAGATTATCAGACCCAAACATCAGCAGATTCTGAGACCCAAACATCAGCAAGTTATGAGACCTAAACATAGCAGATTATCAGACCCAAACATCAGCAGATTCTGAGACCCAAACATCAGCAGATTCTGAGACCTAAACATAGCAGACTCTGAGACCAAAACATAGCAGATTATGAGACCCAAACATCAACAGATTCTGAGACTTAAACATCAGCAGATTCTGAGACCGAAACATCAGCAGATTCTGAGACATAAACATCAGCAGATTCTGAGACCTAAACATAGCAGATTCTGAGATCCAAACATCAGCAGATTCTGAGACCTAAACATAGTAGATTATGAGTCAGAAATATCAGCAGATTCTGAGACCTAAACATAGCAAATTCTGAGACCCAAACATCAGCAGATTCTAAGACCTAAACATAGCAAATTCTGAGATCCAAACATAGCAGATTCTGAGACCTAAACATCAGCAGATTCTGAGACCCAAACATCACCAGATTCTGAGACCTAAACATAGCAGATTCTGAGATTCAAACATCAGCAGATCCTGAGACCCAAACATAGCAGATTATGAGACACAAACATCAGCAGATTCTGAGACACAAACAACAGCAGATTCTAAGACCCAAGTATCAGCAGACTTTGAGACACAAACATTAGCAGATTCTATGACCCAAACAGCAGCAGATTCTAAGACCCAAACATCTGCAGATTCTGAACCAAAACATCAGCAGATTCTGAACCAAAACATCACAGATTCTGAACCAAAACATCAAGGATTCTGAACCAAAACATTACAGATTCTGAACTAAAACATCACAGATTCTGAACCAAAACATCAGCAGATTCAAAGCTTTAACATCAGCATATTCAGAGCTTAAACATCAGCAGATTCTAAGACCCAAAACTTTAATAGATTCTAAGACCCAAACATCAGCAGATTCTGAGACTCAAACATTAGCAGATTCTGAGACCCAAACATTAGCAGATTCTAAGACCCAAACATCAGCAGATTCTAAGACCCAAACATCAGCAGATTCTGAGACCCAAACATCAGCAGATCCTGAGACCCGTACATTACATCTTCTTCTGTTTCATGCTTTCACCTTCTATAATGTGGAAATGAAAACCAAAAAAAAAGATTTTAGGAGATACGAGTTAATCAATATAAAAATTCAACATTTCTTATATTATCAATCGAATTAAATGCAATTTTAATATAAAAATATCACAACTAGATATGACAATACCAGTAATATAAATTATCGTTACATGTTACCTGTCTCTCAAGTTGACAAAAACTGAAAAATCTGAAAATGTTTCAGTGGAATTGTTTCAGAAAATGTTTCAAATAGGCGGTCGGGGAATTGAATAATTGATTGGCTTAAAATGGACTGACTTCAGAGCCTCGCAGCTGATTGGTCGTTGTTGTATTGCTTCTGATAGGAAAGCAAATTATGGAAACTGATCATCATTATGTGCCATACCAGTTGGCGTAGGTGATCATGTCTCTCCACAATCTTCTATATACAGTGCATCGTATCAGTTATGTTGTTGACTGTTTTCCATGCCATGACACCAAGCTATCCAGTATTTCTCTCTTTGTCGTCCGCGATCTCTCTTTCCTTTTATTTTGCCAGTTGTAACCAAGTATTCCAACTTTCCTCTTCTCATGATGTGCCCGAAAAATGTTGATTGCTTCTTTCATGGAAACTGATACGTTACTATATATTTATTTTAAATGTCCAAACCACGGGTCATGGGCCAAATGAAAACAGTCTTTTCGAAAAGCTAAAGGGTCTAGAATTTGTCACTGCTTTCTTGTTGTTTACAGTGGACCTAATGCTCATTTAGAGGGTTGATTATTGGTTTAGATATGAACGACAGTTATTAAAGCAGATTCAACAAATCTGATCCATTCACACAAGAACCTAATGTTTTTTTTTTTAATTAATATGTTACAACTCTCTCGTAGTTTGCAATAGGCTTAATGCTTTTATTGACAGATTTGTTTCAAGGGGTGTTTTCAAACAGTATCTTGATATTGTCAGTAAAGTTCATAATAAGTTATGACGTATTTTCTTTTTTAAAGGACCTGATTTTTACTACCAATGCTGGTATCAGTATCGTCAATTATTTTATCTCCATCAACATTGTGATGATAACATTCATCATCATCATCGTGTGCCTTCTCCGCAACGAAGGTTGGCTACCATGGATCGCCATTCTACTCTGTTTCTTGCTTTGATGGTGCAGGCTGTCATAGATTGACTTGTCCATCTTTTGATGTTACTCGTCCATGTTAGTCTTGGTCTGCCTCTGCCTCTTTTACCTTGTATTTTCCCTTCCAATATTACTTTTAGTAGGCTGTTGTGTCTTTTAAAATGCCCCAAAAATGTCATTTGTCTTATCTTAATTGTATTTAGTAGTTCTCTTTTTATTTTCAGGTGTTTTAAAACTTCATCGTTTGTTTTTTTTTTTGTTTCCATCCAACTCTACCTATTCTTCTATAAATCCACATTTCAAAGGTTTCAATTTTCTGTTCTGTTTTCTTGTCTAATGTCCATGTTTCTGCACCATACAGGAATATTGAGAAGATGTAACATTTTGCCATTCTTAGTTTCAGGCCTGCTGATATTTGTTTTGTTGTTAGTATATTTTTCATGGCATTAAAATTATTTTTTGTCATACCTATTCTTTTGTTTATTTCAATTTTGCATTTTCCATCATTTTTTATAGTATGTCCCAGGTAGTTGTAGCTCTGGACTGTCTCCAGATGTATTCCCTCAACTGTGATACTTAATTGTAGGTCTTGAGATTTTTCTTTGTTTATGATCATAGTTTTAGTCTTATTGATATTCATATCTAGTCCATATTTTTTGCTTGTTGTGTTTATCACATTAAGCAATTGTTGTAGATCTTTAGGATTTTCTGCTAGTAGAACAGTATCATCAGCATATCTTAGGTTATTGATTATCTTTCCATTAATGTTTAGGCCTGGCATCTCTGAGATGTTTTTAAAGATTTACTCAGTGTATAGATTGAACAAGTTTGGTGATAGGATGATAACATTATATGATGATAAAAGCATTTTCATCATCAATGACGTTTTTATTATAATCAACAGTAGGCCTAGTGTGAGTACTTAACATTACAATACATTTTTAAGATTCATTGTATCATCAACACCATTATTACCAATATTGTCAATATAAACATCAATATAACAGTCAAAATTATCATTAAAATTATGAAAAGTTTCGTTATCATTATTGAAAAATTATCCTTGTCAATATTAACATCAACAGTTTCATCATTAACACCATGAGTCAACCAAATATCTTCTCTCTATTATAATATACAAATGAAATTTTTGGAACACGTTGAAAGACACAACAGCCTACTAAAATTAATATTTGAAGGGAAAATACAAGGTAAAAGAGGTAGAGGCAGACCTAGACTAACATGGACGAGTAACATCAAAAGATGGACAAGTCCATCTATGACAACCTGCAGCATCAAAGCAAGAAACAGAGTGGAATGGCGATCCATGGTAGCCAACCTTCGTTGCGGAGACGTTTTTTACTCGATGATGATGATTATAATTCCCTAATTTGCTATTTTATCTAAACACAAGAGCTATGCTCGTGTGTTGATGTTCTTTGAATGTCAAGGGGGATTGTGCGTTAGTTATCGCTCTTTGGAAAACCTTAACAATGTCACTTGATGCTGTTGCAGATTATGTCCCTTCACTTTATTTCGCGACTGAATTTTCCTCTGCATTATTGTTACACTTCTAATGCATGACATTATAATTTTAATAATAACAATAGACTTTCTATCTAATAGGGAGCCGCGATATCTCAGTGGTTAGTGAACTGGACTACAAAGGACAAGGTTTAATACAGACCATATTACCCCGAAAATCATGTGCTGAAGGTCTGCAAAATTTATGGTCACTAACACCATATTTCCTATACGCCACTTGGCGTGACGGGGGCTCTTTACTTAGTTTTACTTTCTATATAATAGTCATATTCTAGAATGATAGTCTCGTCTACATATGGGGCAGACATAGTTGAATGAAGTGGCTGATGCTGGATAATACAAGTCGTGGCAAGGTCCATGACGATTTTGTGCTGTTAGGCTTCAGAATCCCATCTCCGATGTTGTTAGTTCATTCTGAAGAAGAAACGCTGTGCTATGTTTGATATAAATCTGACAAGCACCAGAATGGCGTTGTGATACATGAAATACAAACTACATATATCAAGAGAAGGAGGTGGTCATATGTTGGCCGTGTAATGAGAAGAGACAACGAGAGAATCTCAAAGTAGGCACTCAAATGGGAATCAGAGGGTAAAAAGAGAAGAGGCCGATCTAGAGAAACATCAAAAATAACATTGAGGCGAGAGGCAATATTAGCAGGCATCAGCTCTCTTGCCGATATTAAATAACTCGCCCAGAACAGAGACGTCTGCCGAGATACAATGCGGGTCCTGTGCAAGGTCTGAAGCTTGATTAACAAAGAATGTCAAAGAAGAGTCTAGAATTTCTGCTCTATGTGCCGTCTGCAGTTTGTAAGCTCAGACAGACTGACAGACAGACAGACAGACCGACAGATAGATAGATAGATAGATAGATAGATAGATAGATAGATAGATAGATAGATAGATAGATAGATAGATAGATAGATAGATAGATAGATAGATAGATAGATAGATAGATAGATAGATAGATAGATAGATAGATAGATAGATAGATAGATAGATAGATAGATAGATAGATAGATAGATAGATAGATAGATAGATAGATAGATAGATAGATAGATAGATAGATAGATAGATGATGGATGGATGGATGGATGGATGGATGGATGGATGGATGGATGGATGGATGGATGGATGGATGGATGGATGGATGGATGGATGGATGGATGGATGGATGGATGGATGGATGGATGGATGGATGGATGGATGGATGGATGGATGGATTGATAGATAGATAGATAGATAGATAGCTAGATAGATAGATAGATAGATAGATAGATAGATAGATAGATAGATAGATAGATAGATAGATAGATAGATAGATAGATAGATAGATAGATAGATAGATAGATAGATAGATAGATAGATAGATAGATAGATAGATATATAGATAGATAGATAGATAGATAGATAGATATATAGATAGATAGATAGATAGATAGATAGATAGATAGATAGATAGATAGATAGATAGATAGATAGATAGATAGATAGATAGATAGATAGATAGATAGATATTTCCTTCTCTCTTTAATTTTTTATTAACCTGTTTTCGCTTTATCTTTTTTAGTCTGTCATTCCTATGTCTTTCTCTGTCGTTTCTTTTCTTTTTAACTTTCTCTGTATATTTTTTTCCCTTTACAATGTTTTTTCTGTACTTTTCTCAGTCTGTCTTTCCTTATTTCTCTCAATCTGTTTTTATTCTTTTTATTTCCTTTAGTCTTGCTTGCTGATCAACTGCGTCAATCGTTTGACCACACGTCATAAAGATTCTTTGAGTAACAAGACTTCACTCAGTAACAGGTATCTGCAATTCGTTCACAAACAAAAGACCATCAATAATAAGAAACAACATCGAGACGATCCGACTCACTCGGTCGTCTAATCTTTCCAAAGAATACAACAAATATTTGCTACCATGATAACATGTTGAGGTCATCGATAAATGTCAAAGTCCCGCTCGTATCGTTATACCGAGTATCAGAGCAGACGTTCAGGAGACAAACAGACTGCAGGAAATTGGCATCGCTTCCACAAAGGATCGTGAAGGGTGCCGCGCAAACTATTGACTGATTATCGAGGTTAATTTCAATGTTTACTAAAGAATGTTCGTGTGAGAAATGAAAAACTCATATAGTACAGAGGGAAAAAAGAAAAGGCAAAGGAAAATGCAGTAGATAATAAGAAACATTCATCATCATCATCATCGAGTGCCTTCTCCGCAACGAAGGTTGGCTATCATGGATCGCCACTCTACTCTGTTTCTTGCTTTGATGGTGCACTTGTCCATCTTTTGATGTTACTCGTCCATGTTAGTCTTGGTCTGCCTCTGCCTCTTTAACTTGTATTTTTCCTTCCAATATTACTTTTAGTAGGCTGTTGTGTCTTTTAACATGCCCCCAAAAATTTCATTTGTTAACATTCAGTTTAATTTAAATAAGTGTGTTGGTCTTAACATAGCTTCATGAATAAAGCAAATAAGAAAGAAAGTACCAGCAGGCAAGTACTGGTTTATAAATATAATCTCGTCATTTGTAATGTTTTGTTCTTGAATAATAAATAATATTGGACATTTATTGTTACTTTATGATCAAGCTTCAATTCTTGATCTGTCATCTGAGAAATGTATTTGTTTCCCTCACAACATGTCCAAGAAATGTTTCCCATCTGTCATCTGAGAAATGTATTTGTTTCCCTCACAACATGTCCAAGAAATGTTTCCCATCTGTCATCTGAGAAATGTATTTGTTTCCCTCACAACATGTCCAAGAAATGTTTCCCATCTGCCATCTGAGAAATGTATTTGTTTCCCTCACAACATGTCCAAGAAATGTTTCCCATCTCTCATTTGAGAAATGTATTTGTTTCCCTCACAACATGTCCAAGAAATGTTTCCCATCTGCCATCTGAGAAATGTATTTGTTTCCCTCACAACATGTCCAAGAAATGTTTCCCATCTGTCATCTGAGAAATGTATTTGTTTCCCTCACAACATGTCCAAGAAATGTTTCCCATCTGTCATCTGAGAAATGTATTTGTTTCCCTCACAACATGTCCAAGAAATGTTTCCCATCTGTCATCTGAGAAATGTATTTGTTTCCCTCACAACATGTCCAAGAAATGTTTCCCATCTCTCATCTGAGAAATGTATTTGTTTCCCTCACAACATGTCCAAGAAATGTTTCCCATCTGTCATCTGAGAAATGTATTTGTTTCCCTCACAACATGTCCAAGAAATGTTTCCCATCTGTCATCTGAGAAATGTATTTGTTTCCCTCACAACATGTCCAAGAAATGTTTCCCATCTGTCATCTGAGAAATGTATTTGTTTCCCTCACAACATGTCCAAGAAATGTTTCCCATCTGCCATCTGAGAAATGTATTTGTTTCCCTCACAACATGTCCAAGAAATGTTTCCCATCTCTCATCTGAGAAATGTATTTGTTTCCCTCACATGTCCAAGAAATGTTTCCCATCTCTCATTTGAGAAGAAGAAAAAAACAGATTTTATTGACGAGATTTCTGCTTGAAGATCACGGATCGCATTTATTCTCTGATAAATGATTGATTGTTTCTATTTTAATTTAAATGTGTATATAACATTGCGACGAACCTGTCGTCTCGATAGGGAATCATAGGAGGAAGAGGTATGTACTACAGCACTCAGAGATAAATGACAAATAAACAACAACAGAAAAAAACAAAGAACAATATATGGTCCGAAGCAGGATCGAACCCGTACTCCATGGCACTGCGCCTTGCCACGAGAAGCCGAACGCTTAGAAACACTGCCACTCAGCTAACTTAAATTTAGCTATTGCGAACAATGTCTTACGCGAAGGCGTTCTCATGACTATATCATAGTGTTACGATAGCTCGGGAATAAATTGTATTTCTGTACTTTCCTATTAAGGCAAGTATCTCCCAGTAGGGCTGAATACTTGTGTTGCACTTATTACTTAGCTTATTTATATTCGAGCTATGGACCAAGCAATGTTTACATTGAACAACACGATAAATGTTATTGCTGCGAGTTGGCAGATTTTTGAAAATGTTTTCAAGGGTTTGAACATAAATGTTTGTTCACAGTTCGTTAACCTTCGCTGTAGATAAAGCCGTTAATTGGATGGCTTCGTTTCAGACATTTTTGACGTTGGTAGCTAAGGACCTAACTTGTGCAAACGGATGGCATTGGCAAGAATCATTTTGAATTTATGAAGTGGGCTCATTGTATGTTTAACTCAAACGCATATGTGCTTTTTAACCAAAGACCTTTTTCTGGGGACTCAATGCAGATATCCCCGATGGAAGAATAAATTGTACTATTAGTCCCATAAATGATTCGCTTCCAGAGGTTTATGATGTAAACAAAGCAGTTTTGTCATTGCAAGTGAATAATGTCCACACCTATAATTGGTCAGGATTGTGTAGCAGCAGCAGCTTTATAGCGAACACATAAAACATCACAGGATTGTGCTGTTCTGAAACAGCTATGCCATGCTACCCTATAATTGCCTTTAATGGGATTACTGTGACCACAAACCACTCTCCATGTGTGTGCCACATATTTACACCCCAGAAAGAAATACTGAATATAACAACACCATGTGCTGCCGTCTGTGATATTAATGACCACAGACCAGGAGCCTCCAGTATGATTGATACAACTGTTGCACCAAGCACTTCATCAGCAGAGCCATATCTATGGAATGTTAATCTGACATTGTTCTTGAATGATGCCCAAGTTAATGAGACATCAGAATCGTGTGGCAGCAGCTACAAGAAGGGAGCGGAGAACATCAAGTTCTGCTGCTATAAAGGAGACTTGCCTTGCTATCCCAGAATTGCCTTAACTGGAATCACTGTAGTTGACAACTTCTCCTCTTGTGTAAACTACACATTCACATCTAAGAGTGAATCAGTGAAGGTCACACAATCATATTCTCTTTGTGGTTTTACTAACTACAGGTCATGTGGCTTCTGTTGGATTGGAAATGACAAATTACCACCACTGTGTGTCTATATGTTTGGAATTGGAGTCATCAATGACGGCCTAACATCATCAAGTGCTACGACGATCATCATTTTCGGGAGGACGTGAACTCCCATGGTATATGGTGGATAGGCAGGAACCATTGAAGGCTATGTCTGAAAAGTGTTCCTTCTTGCAGTTTCCTCATATTCCAAGTCCGGCTTGTTGCAGGAGCTACTGAGTTAAGTGCTCTGTGCACACCGTGAGCTGTGTGTCTCATCCGTTTTGATCCTGCTTCGATATCCCGCTTGTTTACGATGAATGATGATATCGTATGACAGGGAACAGTTGGCTGTGTTCACTTTCTGCGCGGTTTCGCCTTATGTCTTTTGGCGTGTGCTGAGACTGCTACGATGGGAACTACAGTTACCTTTCTTTTTTTGGGAGATGAGTTGGTAATTCGGATGATTCCACTGGCACGGGCGGTGGAGCAATTATGGATTTTAATTCGTTTGCTGTGATGCCGAGGCCTTCCATAACCAATAACCAATAACTTGTGTTGCAGATAAACATTTATTGGGCGAAACTACACGAATAGTAGTTTCCAGTGGCTTTTATACTGGAGACAATAATAATAAATTAATATTATTATAGAGGGAAACTTCCAAGGCGATAATTCAGAGAAGCATAGGAGGAAGAGGTATGTACTACAGCACTCAGAAAAAAATGACAAATAAACAACAGAAAAAAACAAAGAACAATATATGGTCCGAAGCAGGGTCGAACCCGTACTCCATGGCACTGTCGTCTCGATAGCCACTCGTTAGTCTTTGAAGAAAAGGGAAACGGAATAACAATATTGCTCCTCGATACAACAAAATACTTTTAAAATAAGGCTATAATTTAAATATATTATATAAGGACATACTATCACAACAAATGATTTTCCAAAAGATGAGGAAGATGCTGTGCTATCCATTTTTGACAATAGAAACAAGAAAAAGAGTTATTAAATGTTATGTATAGCTAGTCTTAACATATGGATTTGAATCATGGACAATAGGACAACAGACAAGAGAATCATTGGAGACTATAGGAATGTGGTTTTACAGAAGAATATTGAGAATACCATGGCCAGCTATGAAGGGTAATGAAAACGTTCTGAAAGAATCCGAAGCAAAAAGAGAGCTAATATTCAGTTTTAGGAAGAAATAATCATCATTTTTTTCGCCAAGTAACGAGAAAGGAACAGATGGAATATATTGTAGCAACTGGAAAAATTGAGGGACGAATCGATAGAAGGTAACAAAGAGAAAAAATACCACACAGCTTAAGAGAATGGCTTAGCAGAAGATCAACAACAGAAATGATAAATAATTGTCGAGCTCGAAAGTTGTGAAGAGACATGATCACCTACACCAGCAGGCATGGTACTTGATGTTCATGATTTTAAAAGATTTTTCTCTTTACATTTTCTGACCAATGGTTCGCTGGTAATGGGATTCTCCAATCTAGAAAGATTGTATTCAGTGATCTTGTCAGAAGCTGCTTTTTCTGTCCTCGTGTAGTCTGCATCAGTCAATCAATGAGACAGCCTGCATCAGGCAATCAATGAGACAGCCTGCATCAGGCAATCAATGAGACAGCCTGCATCAATCAATCAATGAGACAGCCTGTATCAGGCAATCAATGAGACAGCCTGCATCAGGCAATCAATGAGACAGCCTGCATCAGGCAATTAATGAGACAGCCTGCATCAGGCAATCAATGAGACAGCCTGCATCAGTGAATATATGAGACAGTCAGCATCAGTGAATCAATGAGACAGCCTGCATCAGTCAATCAATGAAACAGCCTGCATCAGTCAATCAATGAGACAGTATGCATCAGTCAATCAATGAGACAGTATGCATCAGTCAGTCAGTGAGACAGTATGCATCAATCAATCAATGAGACAGCCTGCATCAATCAATCAATGAGACATCCTGTATCAATCAATCAATGAGACATCCTGTATCAATCAATCAATGAGACATCCTGCATCAGTCATTCAATGAGACAGCCTGCATCAGTGAATATATGAGACAGTCAGCATCAGTGAATCAATGAGACAGCCTACATCAGTCAATCAATGAGACAGTATGCATCAGTCAATCAATGAGACAGTATGCATCAGTCAATCAATGAGACAGTATGCATCAGTCAATCAATGAGACAGTATGCATCAGTCAATCAATGAGACAGTATGCATCAGTCAATCAATGAGACAGTATGCATCAGTCAATCAATGAGACAGTATGCATCAGTCAATCAATGAGACAGTATGCATCAGGCAATCAATGAAACAGCCTGCATCAGTCAATCAATGAAACAGCCTACATCAGTCAATCAATGAGACAGCCTGCATCAGTCAATCAATGATACAGTATGCATCAGTCAATCAATGATACAGTATGCATCAGTCAATCAATGATACAGTATGCATCAGTCAAACAATGATACAGTATGCATCAGTCAATCAATGAAACAGCCTGCATCAGTCAATCAATGAGACAGTTTGCATCAATCAATCAATGAGACATCCTGCATCAGGCAATCAATGAGACATCCTGCATCAGGCAATCAATGAGACAGCCTGCATCAATCATTCAATGAGACAGCCTGTATCAATCAATCAATGAGACAGCCTGCATCAGGCAATCAATGAGACAGCCTGCATCAGGCAATTAATGAGACAGCCTGCATCAGGCAATCAATGAGACAGCCTGCATCAGGCAATTAATGAGACAGCCTGCATCAGGCAATCAATGAGACATCCTGCATCAGGCAATTAATGAGACAGCCTGCATCAGGCAATCAATGAGACATCCTGCATCAGTCAATCAATGAGACAGCCTGCATCAGGCAATCAATGAGACAGCCTGCATCAGGCAATAAATGAGACAGCCTGAATCAGGCAATCAATGAGACAGCCTGCATCAATCAATCAATGAGACAGTTTGCATCAATCAATCAATGAGACAGCCTGCATCAGGCAATCAATGAGACAGCCTGCATCAATCAATCAATGAGACAGCCTGCATCAGGCACTCAATGAGACAGCCTGCATCAATCAATCAATGAGACAGCCTGCATCAATCAATCAATGAGACATCCTGCATCAATCAATCAATGAGACAGCCTGCATCAATCAATCAATGAGACAGCCTGCATCAATCAATCAATGAGACAGCCTGCATCAATCAATCAATGAGACAGCCTGCATCAATCTATCAATGAGACAGCCTGCATCAGGCAATCAATGAGACAGCCTGCATCAGGCAATCAATGAGACAACCTGCATCAGGCAATCAATGAGACAGCCTGCATCATGCAATCAATGAGACAGCCTGCATCAATCAATCAATGAGACAGCCTGCATCAATCAATCAATGATACAGCCTGCATCAATCAATCAATGAGACATCCTGCATCAATCAATCAATGAGACATCCTGCATCAGGCAATCAATGAGACATCCTGCATCAGGCAATCAATGAGACAGCCTGCATCAGGCAATCAATGAGACAGCCTGCATCAGGCAATCAATGAGACAGCCTGTATCAGGCAATCAATGAGACAGCCTGCATCAGGCAATCAATGAGACAGCCTGCATCAGGCAATCAATGAGACATCCTGCATCAGGCAATCAATGAGACATCCTGCATCAATCAATCAATGAGACAGCCTGCATCAATCATTCAATGAGACAGCCTGTATCAGGCAATCAATGAGACAGCCTGCATCAGGCAATCAATGAGACAGCCTGCATCAGGCAATTAATGAGACAGCCTGCATCAGGCAATCAATGAGACAGCCTGCATCAGGCAATTAATGAGACAGCCTGCATCAGGCAATCAATGAGACATCCTGCATCAGGCAATTAATGAGACAGCCTGCATCAGGCAATCAATGAGACAGCCTGCATCAATCAATCAATGAGACAGCCTGCATCAGGCAATCAATGAGACAGCCTGCATCAATCAATCAATGAGACAGCCTGCATCAGGCAATTAATGAGACAGCCTGTATCAGGCAATCAATGAGACAGCCTGCATCAGGCAATTAATGAGACAGCCTGCATCAGGCAATCAATGAGACAACCTGCATCAGGCAATCAATGAGACAGCCTGCATCAGGCAATCAATGAGACAGCCTGCATCAGGCAATCAATGAGACAGCCTGCATCAATCAATCAATGAGACAGCCTGTATCAGGCAATCAATGAGACAGCCTGCATCAGGCAATCAATGAGACAGCCTGCATCAGGCAATTAATGAGACGGCCTGCATCAGGCAATCAATGAGACAGCCTGCATCAGGCAATCAATGAGACAGCCTGCATCAGGCAATCAATGAGACAGCCTGCATCAGGCAATCAATGAGACATCCTGCATCAGGCAATCAATGAGACATCCTGCATCAGGCAATCAATGAGACAGCCTGCATCAATCATTCAATGAGACAGCCTGTATCAGGCAATCAATGAGACAGCCTGCATCAGGCAATCAATGAGACAGCCTGCATCAGGCAATTAATGAGACAGCCTGCATCAGTCAATCAATGAGACAGCCTGCATCAGGCAATTAATGAGACAGCCTGCATCAGGCAATCAATGAGACATCCTGCATCAGGCAATTAATGAGACAGCCTGCATCAGGCAATCAATGAGACAGCCTGCATCAATCAATCAATGAGACAGCCTGCATCAGGCAATCAATGAGACAGCCTGCATCAGGCAATCAATGAGACAGCCTGCATCAGGCAATTAATGAGACAGCCTGTATCAGGCAATCAATGAGTCAGCCTGCATCAGGCAATTAATGAGACAGCCTGCATCAGGCAATCAATGAGACAGCCTGCATCAGGCAATCAATGAGACAGCCTGCATCAGGCAATCAATGAGACAGCCTGCATCAGGCAATCAATGAGACAGCCTGCATCAATCAATCAATGAGACAGCCTGTATCAGGCAATCAATGAGACAGCCTGCATCAGGCAATCAATGAGACAGCCTGCATCAGGCAATTAATGAGACAGCCTGCATCAGGCAATCAATGAGACAGCCTGCATCAGTGAATATATGAGACAGTCAGCATCAGTGAATCAATGAGACAGCCTGCATCAGTCAATCAATGAAACAGCCTGCATCAGTCAATCAATGAGACAGTATGCATCAGTCAATCAATGAGACAGTATGCATCAGTCAGTCAATGAGACAGTATGCATCAATCAATCAATGAGACAGCCTGCATCAATCAATCAATGAGACATCCTGTATCAATCAATCAATGAGACATCCTGTATCAATCAATCAATGAGACATCCTGCATCAGTCATTCAATGAGACAGCCTGCATCAGTGAATATATGAGACAGTCAGCATCAGTGAATCAATGAGACAGCCTACATCAGTCAATCAATGAGACAGTATGCATCAGTCAATCAATGAGACAGTATGCATCAGTCAATCAATGAGACAGTATGCATCAGTCAATCAATGAGACAGTATGCATCAGTCAATCAATGAGACAGTATGCATCAGTCAATCAATGAGACAGTATGCATCAGTCAATCAATGAGACAGTATGCATCAGTCAATCAATGAGACAGTATGCATCAGGCAATCAATGAAACAGCCTGCATCAGTCAATCAATGAAACAGCCTACATCAGTCAATCAATGAGACAGCCTGCATCAGTCAATCAATGATACAGTATGCATCAGTCAATCAATGATACAGTATGCATCAGTCAATCAATGATACAGTATGCATCAGTCAAACAATGATACAGTATGCATCAGTCAATCAATGAAACAGCCTGCATCAGTCAATCAATGAGACAGTTTGCATCAATCAATCAATGAGACATCCTGCATCAGGCAATCAATGAGACATCCTGCATCAGGCAATCAATGAGACAGCCTGCATCAATCATTCAATGAGACAGCCTGTATCAATCAATCAATGAGACAGCCTGCATCAGGCAATCAATGAGACAGCCTGCATCAGGCAATTAATGAGACAGCCTGCATCAGGCAATCAATGAGACAGCCTGCATCAGGCAATTAATGAGACAGCCTGCATCAGGCAATCAATGAGACATCCTGCATCAGGCAATTAATGAGACAGCCTGCATCAGGCAATCAATGAGACATCCTGCATCAGTCAATCAATGAGACAGTATGCATCAGTCAATCAATGAAACAGCCTGCATCAGTCAATCAATGAAACAGCCTACATCAGTCAATCAATGAAACAGCCTGCATCAGTCAATCAATGAAACAGCCTGCATCAGTCAATCAATGAGACAGTATGCATCAGTCAATCAATCATACCTCTTAGACCCCTTGTGAGGAGCACAGGCCACAGACAAGCGTTCTGAATCCATCCATGTTCCTGGAGAATGACTTACTTTCCTTGACATTCTAGATAACACTGTTAAGGCTTTACCTAACATTTTTTTTTTCTCAGCTCTACATATAGAAAGCTAACGGTATCTGGAGATAGCAAATGTTGGTAGTAAGGTAGTCACTTTTGCTTAAATGTTCCACTTTGTAACAGCGTTAACCAATGCTTGGAGCCATGGCTTTCGTCTGTTTTAAATTAATTATTATTGGTTCGTTCTCAATCTGACACTTTCTAGTCATACCGACAGCATGATAAAGGGGAAGTGCTCCTTCCGCGCAGCTAAAGAAGTCAGGAAAACCGACACGGTATCGTTAATCGCTAAACTGTGAGGAATATGTGCACTGAGGAGGAGATCTGTGTTTAAATTTCGTTTTTAAATATTTTTTGTTTGTTTTAGGACATTATTTGCCCATAGTGTTATTCTTTGTTTATTTTTTGTTTTGTACCTGATGACGACTTTTGCCGAACCATCGTAGTGTGTCTCGTCTCTCTATTACTTTAGCTGCTTAATACCACTATGTGTTTATTTTACATTAGCACTTTTGGAGTTAATCGATGTGTAGTGAAGTTTATGTAACCGGGGGATGTAAGGAAATAGATGTAGTTGGGTATAAGGTAAAGACAATGGGAGAACAATTGAAGGTAGTGTGAGATTTGAAAACCGCCGTGAGTTGTGAGAGTACCACGGGACGGTTGATAGTGGTGAATGGAGATTGGAAAAATCTCTTGCGATATGTGAATGATGAGAAACTCTAGAGTGAGTTATCTTAAGATGGTGAGATTGATTTTGATTGGCAGAGTGATGACGTAGGTGATTTGTAATTGGTTGGAATACGAGGTACTTAAACGGCTCGGGAGATTAAAAGACAAGTCCAATTTAGGTGGTGATGAGAAGTCCAGTTTAGGTGGAGGTTAGAAGTGCTGTTAGATGGAAAGACAAGTTCCAGCTTAGGAAGTTTAGCTAGATGGAGTGGTCCAATACTTAGAGAGAGCTAGCTACGAGACGGCGTCTAGTAGCGCGGCCGTCCCCTGGATTTGTCTTTCCATCTCCTGAGCCGCGTGTGTGTATACATGTATTTACGGGCCCTTAGATACTTTTAGACATTGTCAGTGTCTTTGCAGTCGAGGTAACCTAGGCAGCGTTCCCTTCTATCGTGTAGTTTTATAACCCTTCACCTGACCAGAGGGTATAATTACAGCTACCCCTGTGTGACTCGCTCTTTCCCATTCTGACCACGGTCCACGACACAGGGAAGTCATGTCTCTTTTCTTTAACCAATTTCGATTATTTTGTTTTGGATGTTTCGTTACTAGTTAGCTATGTAGGATTTGTTTTATTTACTTACATATCTATGTGTGCGTGTTGTTTATTGGTTCCTGCTGAAGGCCTATTGAGTCGAAACGTCGTTAAAATTTGTATCGTCTACTAATCACGTAAAGCTTTTACCATACTATTTTTTAATTTTTTTTTTCAATTTTCCCCCACATTCAGCTTTATTTCATCATTCATTTACATTTCTTTGCCTTAACCACTTTTGGAGTTGTACGATGTGTAGTAAAGGTTACACTGAAGAGGTGATCTGAATGCTTATGGTGTATTCCGATATGCCGTGAAGATGATATGTCGACCAACTAAAACATTAATAGTTATGTCAATGTTTTCGTGTGATTAACCAGAGCAGCAGCAAGTGAAGTATTATGGAGCACTCAACATACAGACCTACTAATTTCTTCTTGGTAGCTATTGCTATTGTTATTAGTTATTTGAGGGTCATCATCATTGCACTTCGAACATGTCCATAGGTGCTCAGATTCCCTCCTCAGCAAGTCCCACAGTGTGCAGCGTCTGACGACTCCAGATCTGTGTTGATTAATAGGTCTTTGTATACGCCCACTAAGTGTCTCATTTATGGCTGTGCCCATCTTAACTCTGATTTCTTTCATCCGAAGGAGTGACGTGGATTCGTGTTTGTCGAAGTCATGTGCCCTTGCCACATCTCGGAAGGTATTGATGACGTCCGCCCGGTCCATGTTTTGACCGTCTTAAAGGACAGCGCAGCTAGCCAACCTGTCTTCTCTTTCAATTTCATGTACTCCCGCATGTTCAGCGACATAGACAAAGGTGACCCTACGTATTTTTGACCTCTGCAATGACTCTACCCATTGCCTGCATACAGAGCCCACATCTAGTAATTAAGAAACAGTACGTAAAGCGGTTTGGGGAGCCGTGATAGCTCAGTGGTTAGTGAACTGGACTACAAAGGACTAGAGGTCGGGTCCAATCATAATCGAAGGCTTCCGGGTTGACCCAACCTTAAATGGGTACCGGATTTTTTTTTCTGGGAAAGTAAAGCGTTATGGACGTAACACCGACCACATTACCCCAAAAAATCATGTGCCGAAGGTCTATAAAAATTATGGTCACAGACACCACTTGGTGTTTTACTTCTTTTTTACATAAAGCAGTTCTCTCTCTCTCTCTCTCTCTCTCTCTCTCTCTCTCTCTGTCTGCGATCAGGACTCAATTCCAGACTCTCACATGAAGAGAGCTGTCAGATTAAGTGTGTTGATCGCCCCCACAGACAGAACATCACAATTAAAGTCTGCCAGATCCACTCTGATTGAACACCCGTTAAAACGTTGCACTGTGTTCTAAGCCAGTGGTCCAGTGCATCCGATTTCAGCCAGCATTTTATTCAGGTTTTCTTTCCTTAGCCTTTGATTGTCCCCAATCTTCCTGCAAGGCAGCAGATTGTCTTTTCTGTAGGGGGATTCTGCTCTTAGATGGTCGGCCCTCCCAGGTTTATGAGCACCATCTACCCCAGTCACTAGAGGTGACTAACACAGACATGCACACACAAAGATATGAAATGTGACCAACACACACATGCACACAGCGATACGAGGCATGACTAACCCTAACACATATCAAGATATATGACACATGACTAACATAAACATGCACATAAAGATATGAGATATGACTGACATAGACATGCACACACAAAGATATGAGATGTGACTAACATAGCCATGCACACACAGGGATATGAGATGTGACATACACAGACATGCACACACAAAAATATGAGATATGACCAACATAGACATGCACACAAAGATATGAAATATCACTAACCCAAACATGCACACACAAAGATATAACACATGGCTAACACAGATACACACTAAGATATGACTAAACACATACACACATAAAGATATGAGACATGATTAACACGGACACACCAAGATATGAGATATGACTAACATGACACATACCAACATAGGAGCCATGGCCAGCACACACACACACACACACAAACTAAGATATGAGCCATGGTTAGCACAGAAACACATCAATATATGAGCGATGGCTAGCACAGAAACACATCAAGATATGAGCCATGGCTTCACGGAAAAACACCAAGAAATGAACCATGTCCAGCACAGAAACACATTAAGGTATCCATATGCTTGGGTTTGTTGTAGTCGGCAGACTCTTTTTAACGTGGGAATCATCGACATACGAGACGCAGGCCCCGATTAACTGTTCACAGGTTTCATTCAAACAGTTGTCCGGAGATTTGAAAGTGCAGTCTGACCCGTAGAACGTTCCCTTGCATGTACAGTTCCCGGTTGACTGTTCACAGGTGTCGTTAAAACAGTTGTCCGGACATTTCCGGGGAGTGCAGTCTGATCCGTAGTACGTTTCCTTGCACGTACAGTCTGTACTTTCCGGGTCACATATGATGCCACAGCCATCAGAACACGTCTGTTTGCACTGTAGCCTAAAATTACCATCGGGACAAGTGTCACTACAGGTGTAGCCAGGACGTTTACATTGTAGGCATTTTCCGGATTTTTCCTCACATAAAGGACAGACACTAAGACAAGACTCGGAGCAGTCGTGTCCATAGATTCCATGTGAACAGTTGCCGTGACACGTACCGATAATGACGTTGTAGCCTTTGCAGCACCCACTACAAACTGCACTAAACGACCAAGAATTCTCATCCAGACAATAGGTGTCTGTAAATGTTTGCACCTCACTCACCGTCACTGCACTGTCGGCCTGCAAAATGGGCGATGAGAACTCAATCTTAATGTATGCCATTGTCGCTTGTGTGGTGACTACAATAGTGTTCATAGAAATGTTTGGGTATGATATATCATTATACTGGAACACTGCACCGCCACTGTCAGAGATAACCTTTAGAGTGGCATTCTTTACCCGAATCATAGTGCTAGCTCGATGATAAATTCGAATGGTGTGAGTCTTCTGGGGCGTGGCAAAGTTCAGATACCAGTAAACAGAATTGGTTTCACTTCTCAATTGGGTGTGTGTGCAGTCATTGTCATAGAGATTGCACATACAATGACATTTGAGTTTAACTATTTGTTTTCGGTTCTATATGTTCTATTTAAAGTTCTATCTGTTTTACTATCTGTATTTTGTTTTGTTTTTTGGCATGTCAAAAAATTGAAACTTGTTGAAAACTGACAGGGATCTTCTTGTGTGTTTTTACCATTCTCAAAATATGGAATCAAATAACTTCTAGTTGAACACCACGGTTGACTAGAAAGTGCCAGAATAACAAAGAGCCAATAATCATTGTGGCGTAAATCAACGTGTTAACCACTATACTAACTACACTTTCTGTGTCATGTTCACTATTAGTGTCATATCCTAATTCTATTGCCATATTAAATCCTAATGTCAGTATCACTGTTGGTGTTATATTCGCTTTTCATGTTATATTCACGTCTGTACCATTTTCATGTTATATTCACGTCTGTACCATTTTCATGTTATATTCACGTATGTACCATTTTCATGTTATATTCACGTCTGTACTATTTTCATGTTATATTCACGTCTGTACCATTTTCATGTTATATTCAAATCTGTACCATTTTCATGTTATATTCACGACTGTACTATTTTCATGTTATATTCACGTCTGTACTATTTTCATGTTATATTCACGTCTGTACCATTTTCATGTTATATTCAAATCTGTACCATTTTCATGTTATATTCACGACTGTACTATTTTCATGTTATATTCACGTCTGTACCGTTTTCATGTTATATTCAAATCTGTACCATTTTCATGTTATATTCACGTCTGTACCATTTTCATGTTATATTCACGTATGTAACATTTTCATGTTATATTCACGTCTGTACCATTTTCATGTTATATTCACGACTGTACTATTTTCATGTTATATTCACGTCTGTACCATTTTCATGTTATATTCACGTCTGTACCATTTTCATGTTATATTGACGTCTGTACCATTTTCATGTTATATTCAAATCTGTACCATTTTCATGTTATATTCACGACTGTACTATTTTCATGTTATATTCACGTCTGTACCATTTTCATGTTATATTGACGTCTGTACCATTTTCATGTTATATTCACGTCGGTACCATTTTCATGTTATATTCACGTCTGTACCATTTTCATGTTATATTCACGTCTGTACCATTTTCATGCTATATTCACGTCTCATTCTACAGAACTCCCCCTCTTCCTTCCTCCTCTAAGTATCTATTCATTAGACTCTATGTAACTAGAAACTTGTCAAACGTATATTAATTCAGTAAAAATAAACATACAATAATTATTAAGTCTTGGATACACTTATCTCAATTTGATAGTTTTATATAACTTATGTCCAACAAGGAAATAGCTCTGGAGGCAAAACGAGCACTATACAATACAATCTTCATCCCAACGTTGTGCTACCAATGCCAGACCCGGACCCTAGATGCAAGAACAATAAGAAAAATAACCTCTACAGAGATGAAATGTATTAGACGACAGACAGGAAACAGTCTGAGAGATAAGATCAGAAAGGAAGAACTGAGAAAAAAGCTAGGAATAGCCCCCGCCATATAAGGAAACAACAGATAAAATGGTTTGGCCGCGTGTTAAGACAGAAAGATCAAAACACAACACAACGAGCCTTCAACAAACGTTGTGAGAACACCAGACCCAAAGGTCGACCACGAAAAAGATTGATCGATGGAATATTAGAAGCACTAGGAAACATAACAGCAGCAGAAGCGAACAGAAGAGCAAAAGACCGCAAATTATATCACCCCTCGACGCTGAAAGGCAGACGAGGAAGGAAAGAAGGAGAAGAAGATATAACTTATTTTAAAGAACTCGTCATTGCCCCACTATATCTGAACGATGGCAATGCAGACTCTTTACTCGTGCCACAATGAGAACATTTTTACATTTGTCATTGACATTTGTCATTGACATTTGTCATTGACATTTGTCATTGACATTTGTCATTGACATTTGTCAGTTTTAATGTGCAAGCAACATTCACAAAAATGGACCAACGTTTTATGTGGAATTAAAGATGTTTTAATGTTTATTTTATGCATGAAGGATCAAAGAGAGAGATAGTTGGGAAATAAACTCATTTTGTTTATCTGGTTCGTGTAGCCCAGAGGCTCCAAAGAACAATGGCCTCCCGATGAAAGTGAAAGTTCCAAGTGTGTGCATCGTAAGTGAAAGAAAGTGCTAAAATGTAGCTAAGGGCAATAAAAGAGAAATGGAATCATTGATGGCTGCAAGATGGTGTTGTTGTTTTGGAGTTGAGATACAGGTCCTACACTTTGACCCTTACTTACCAAGACTGACCACGTTTCTATCTATCTATCTATCTATCTATCTATCTATCTATCTATCTATCTATCTATCTATCTATCTATCTATCTATCTATCTATCTATCTATCTATCTATCTATCTATCTATCTATCTATCTATCTATCTATCTATCTATCTATCTATCTATCTATCTATCTATCTATCTATCTATCTATCCAACTATCCATCTATCCATCCATCCATCCATCCATCTATCCATCCATCCGTCCGTCCGTCCGTCCGTCTGTCTGTCTGTCTACTATCTGTCTGTCTATCTGTTCGTGTGTCTCTTTCTCTCTTCTTGGTCAGAAACCTTGAAAACATAGCGAATTTAGGTTTGCAATCCTGTTACCAGATGCCAGAAACAATGTACATTAACAAAGCTTTTTTACTGTACATAACTCATGACACTAAATTGATAAATTAACAACAACAAATAACAAAGATGAAATGATAATGTTTACAACCGGGACAATAGCGCTTCAATCACTAACAAAACTGCTGAAATGGCATACAATTATATTCTTGAAACCATACAAATATAGTAGACCTTACAGTTGGAACATTATATTTTTTTTAAAGTAATCACTTGAAATTTATGAAACGGAAGAGGTATGTCACGCAGACCTGGAGCTGGAGCAGGTATATCACGCAGACCTGGAGCAGGTATGTCACGCAGACCTGGAGCAGGGTATGTCACGCAGATCTGGAGCAGGTATGTCACGCAGACCTGGAGCAGGTATGTCACGCAGACCTGGAACAGGGTATGTCACGCAGACCTGGAGCAGGGTATGTCACGCAGACTTGGAGCAGGGTATGTCACGCAGACCTGGAGCAAGGTATGTCACGCAGATCTGGAGCAGGGTATGTCACGCAGACCAGGAGCAGGGTATGTCACGCAGACCTGGAGCAGGTATGTCACGCAGTCCTGGAGCAAGTATGTCACGCAGACCTGGAGCAGGTATTCCACGCAGACCTGGATCAGGTATTCCACGCAGACCTGGCGCAGGTATGTCACGCAGACCTGGAGCAGGTATTCGACGCAGACCTGGAGCAGGTATTCCACGCAGACCTGGATCAGGTATTCCACGCAGACCTGGAGCAGGTTTTTCACGCAGACCTGGAGCAGGTATTCCAAGCAGACCTGGAGCAGGTATTCCACGCAGACCTAGAGCAGGTATGTCACGCAGACCTGGAGCAGGTATGTCACGCAGACCTGCAGGCTGAGAGGGAATTCCCGGAAAACCTCCAACTCGTGTTACGTCTCAGCTTTGCGAGCAGGTCGGTTGTGGGTAGAGTGACGTCAGTCGTCTTTAGCGTTTGTACTGCAAACGTCACGTTAGTTGGAGGCTTTTGCGGTTTTATCTTCTGCCTGCGAGCCTTAGTAAATTTTTAATTTTCTGTGGCTGGTTGCAGGACAGCATTTAATGGGGCACTAAGTATCTAAAGTGTGGAGATTATTCTCCAGCTATCCTAATATACTATGGGAAAGTATCAGTCAAGTACCAGTGGAGAAAGAGATACAATGAAGACGATGGCGCTGGAAACAGGACACACACTGCGGAAGTCAACCAAGAGTATTACACAACATGAACTTTTTTTTTGTTACAATCCCCATGGGAAGAGACAAAGAGGAAGATCAAAATATTCTTGGAGAAGTCAGATGGAAGCAGAGATAAAGATGATGAGGAAATTATGGAATCATTTTTAAAAAATGGAAGAAACAGAACGGCTGGGAATATGTTTCTTGGAGACCTATGCTCAGTCGAGAGATGAAAGGAAGAAGAGAGGCCCTAATATAGTTTGTATTGTTAGAAATGGCAAATGTGAAAGGTAAGAAGACAATGTTTCGAGGAAAAAGTTGAAGACGAGCAGTAGTTTCAAATTCATTAGTTGGATCGGAGGTTCCAGTAAGCGCTGTAAACACTGAGATCTTACAGAGACAGATGTATGTAGTGTATTAGTGAGACAGAAATCACAGCAATTGTTGAACGCCTGCTACATCCTTGCCTCATGGTCTCTGCGTGTAAACAGAGATGCCAAAGTAAAAACAGTTCTTTGCGTCTGGTTATTCTGTTATCCTCTTATGAGTGAGTTTAGTAAAGTGCAAAGATTATATGCAATACATAACATACAGTTCCACAGCGCTCAGATCTCCACCTGAGCCTGTTCTCCTGTATGAAACACGCATGCTCACTGATGACCCATAGTTCATCAAGACTCTTGAGGTCAAATATCTAACTTCTTAAAGTACTTCTGTAATTCACACTTTCTTTAATTCGTCGTGATAAGGTGGTGATAAGTATTAAGAGTTCGTCTTTACTGTTACGCGTTATGTTAGTTCACGATGAGGAACCTTGTTAGGTTTCACATAGCGCTCTTTTAAACGATCGAGTTCTTACAGCGACACGAACGTGACCCATGCCCTGTAAAGCAATATTGACACAAGACATTTGGGATATTCTTACAGGTAGCTCACTACCTGGCTGTATTTTCAGCTTTATTGGCTGTTCAAGTAAAACTCTGCTATTACTTATAATCATAAAGCACAATGTTCATGTTATCTATCTATCTTTCGTTCGCCTGAAGTATTATCTATATCTGCAATGTCGTTTCCTGTATAAATTTTACTGTCTTTTGTAATTCTTGCAGTGGCCCATATAGTTTTGTCTGTAGTGTTGTATCTATGGGCCAATTGATTTTCCTCAGTCTACTATATTCTGTGCAATCTTGAAGTATGTGTTCAGCAGTCTGGAGCGCCTGTCCACATGTACAAGTAGTTGAGGTGCCGATCTTGAATTTTGTATACATGTGACTATGGAGTCGATTGTGTCCTGTTCTGAGGCGTATAATGATAACTTGTTCATATCTATTCATATTATGAAAGTCATCCTGATTTGGGGCTTGTGGTCCTCTGATTGATTTGATTATCTGTTTCTTATGATGGTATGTAACCGGTGTATCTATTTGTGTGCCTGTTGAACCTTCCTTTGCCAACTGATCTGCTTTCTCATTTCCTGGTATTCCACAGTGAGATGGGATCCACTGCAGTGCAACCCTGTGGTGCTTGCAGAGTTCAGTCAATAAGGTCTGCAGATGTGGTAATTTTCTGGATTCCAGTGCTTGGGGTACTGATCTTGCATCTGTCAAAAACACTACAGGCTGCGGGCTAAGATTACTGTTCAGCAGTTTTTCTATTGCCAACTTTATTGCTTGTATTTCTGCATCATAATTGTGACAATATTTCCCTGCTGCTATTTTATTCATATCCCTTGTGTTATTTGGGTACTCTATATATGCACCTGCTCCCCCATTTTTTTTTACTGCATTCTGTGCTGATCCATCTGTGTACACACGAATCCATAGGTCTTGTGGGTATTCTTCATCCAGGAAACTGAGAGTTGTTTTTCTCTGTAGACTACTCTGTTCCTCTTTGTCAACTATTCCTTTCACTTCTGTCCGTATTTGAACTGATAATCCTGATGTTCATGTTGTAACAGGCTCACTCTTATTTAATGGAATGTGTCTCAAGTCTTGACTCATCTCCTTGAAGGATACATTTTGAATACAGTTAACATTATACTCTTGCACCCATTCTAAAATAGCAAGCCATTCTCTCTACATTCTATCTCTTTAGGAATTCGTGCATTCTTCTTTCAGCCCACACCGGTTGTAAGAAAAAAAAAAAATTAAGAAACGTCAATTTAAAAGTTACACTTTAAAAGTATCTATTTTATTAGCTCACCTATCTGGTAATCCTTTAACACCATCATCATCATCAAGTACCCAGCCTGCTGGCGTAGGTGATCATGTTTCTCCACAACTTTCGATCTCGACAGTTATTTATCATTTCTGTTGTTGACCTCCTCCCAAGCCATTCTTTTAAGCTGTCTGGTATCTTTTCTCTTTGCTTCCCTCTATCTCTTCGTCCCTCAATTTTCCCAGTTGTTACGATATATTCCAACTGTTCTCTTCTCATAACATGTTCAAAAATCGATGGTTATTTCTTCCTAACATTGGATATTAGCTCTCTCTTTGCTTTGACCTCTTTCAGAATATTTTCATTACCCGTCTTAGCTGTCAGTGGTATTCTCAACATTCTTCTGTAAAACCAAATTTCTACAGCCTCCAGTGATACTCTTGTCTGTTGTCCTATTGTCCATGATTCACATCCATATGTTAAGACTCGCTCTATATAATATTTAAGAACTCGTTTTCTTGTTTCTATTGTCAAAAATGGATTACACCGTATCTTAATAACTTTTTGGAAAGCTGGTTTTGCTTGAGCCATTCTGCATCTCACCTCTATTGTTCATCTACCATCTGAGATTAACATCGTTCAGAAATATATAAAAAAATAAATTTACCTGCTTTAATATTGTTCCTTGTTGAAAGTTCCATGTACAGCTAAAAAGACCAACGAGGAAATTCTCACAGAGGTCAACACACAAAGGAAACTCTTTTAGATACATCAGAAAGAAACAATCGTTATTTTTCGAATACATCATGAGAAGAGGGAAGTTGGAATACTTATAGATTACAACTGGCAAAATACAGGAAAAGAGAGATCGCTGACGACAAAGAGAGAGAATACTGGATAGCTTGGTATCATGGAATTGAAAACAGTCAACAGCAGAACTGATACGATGCACTGTAGATAGAAGATTGTGGAGGGACATGATCACCTACGCCAACCGGCATGGCACAGATGATGAATAGCTTTCATCCTAGTTAATTCTATATCTACCTAGTTTCTAATGTTTCACAAGTCCAGTTGTGGACGTGAAGTGAAGCAAAAGTATAAAATAAATCAAATGTTAAATACTCTACGGGACTGCGAGTAGAGATGCAGAGAACAATGTAAAATAAATACAAAATATGGTGTTAAGCAGCTAATAGAAAGACGAAATAAGCTACTTCTTTCGGCAAAAGCCTTCTTCATTCATCATCATCATAGAGTGCCTTCTCCGCAACGAAGGTTGGCTACCATGGATCGCCATTCTACTCAGTTTCTTGCTTTGATGGTGCAGGCTGTCATAGATTGACTTGTCCATCTTTTGATGTTACTCGTCCAGGTTAGTCTTGGTCTGCTTCTGCTTCTATTACCTTGTATTTGCCCTTCTAATGTTACTTTTAGTAGGTTGTTGTGTCTTTTAACATGTCCCAAAAATTTCATTTGTCTTGTCTTAATTGTATTTAGTAGTTCTCTTTTTATTTTTAGCTGTTTTAAAACTTCATTGTTTGTTTTCTTTTCTTTCCATCCAATTCTACCTATTCTTCTATAAATCCACATTTCAAAGGCTTCAATTTTCTGTTCTGTTTTCTTGTCAAATGTCCATGTTTGTGCATCATACAGGAATACTGAGAAGATGTAACATTTTGCCATTCTTAGTTTCAGCCCTGCCGATATTTGTTTTGTTGTTAGTATATTTTTCATGGCATTAAAATTACTATTTGCCATACCTATTCTTTTGTTTATTTCAATTTTACATTTTCCATCATTGGTTATAGTATGTCCCAGGTAGTTGTAGCTCTGGACTGTCTCCAGATGTATTCCCTCAACTGTGAGATTTAATTGTAGGTCTTGAGAATTTTCTTTGTTTATGATCATAAACATTCTTCATTAAAAAATCAATATGCATATATTATATATATATATATATACATATTGATATATATATATATATATATATATATATATATATATATATATATATATATATATATTTATTTATTTACGTAGTTGTTAGTTATATATAAAGATAAACACGTTTGTCAAATACTATTCTAAAGTACTAAAAGAAATATAAACACGAAAACCAAACACTGATTCGAAAAATGGCGGAAAAAAAAAGGGTGGCCAGGACTTACGTATTTGTTAGTTATGTGATTAATAGACAATAGGGCAGGGAGGATTTAATTGAACCAATAGGTGCAAAATATTGAACAATTAGAAAGGGATGTCTCATGAGGATGATGGAAAGTAGGGGTCCATTAGGGTAGGATTTTAGAGAGAGAAAAAAGGAAAAGTGAGAAGAGAGTGGTGGAAAGGGGGGGGGGAGATAGAGAGAAAAGCAGGAGAGGTAATATAGATAAAGAATTGAGGATTAAATATAAGACACCAGAAAGAATGAGAGTGCAGACCGGTGATTAAAGAAAAAGTGAAAAGAGTTAAAACCTCTGGGATGGAGAATACCGATGCAGGCTATTAGTCGGTTCTCCAAAGCGAACAACAGTGGGTATCAGAGAAACAAGAGATGGTGCTGGTAACTCGGAAGTCCTCAGAGGTGTGGTGGTCTGTAGATCTAAAATGTGAGGAGACAGGAGTGCTGAAATCACGAGACAAACTAAAGTGAGACGTAAGCAAGCCTAACTGCCGCTGAGAGTGCCGGTCTAACTGGTTACAGCTGCAGAAATAGAAAGGATATAAAACTGAGGAAGACGTGTGTATGAAAAAAATAGCAAATTAATGAAATAGCCGCGAACAGTATATTCTTTTTTTTACAAAATGAGTCTTGTTGACACCGAGAGAAAAGATACCCCGTGCTGGATAAAATAAAATGTAACTAACAACAATCAGCCGGTGAGCATGAAATGTTTCCAGCTACTCAAATGTTGTGTGCAATCAGATGGTTTTGATCAATTAGATATTATTTGTTGCTGCTGAATTAATAGTTTTAAAAAAAGTAAAGTACCCCCGACACGCCAAGTGGCGTATAGGGAATATGGTGTTAGTGACCATAAATTTTAGAGACCTTCAGCACCTGATTTTTGGGTAATGTGGTCGGTATTACGCCCGTGCCGCTTTACTTTCCCAGAAAAAAATCCGGTACCCATTTAAGGCTGGGTGAACCCGGAAGCCGTCAGTTGGGATCGAACCCTATCCCTTGTCCTTTGTAGTCCAGTTCACTAACCACTGAGCTATCGCGGCTCCCGCTGAATTAATAGCGTCCCGGAAAATGTCAAAGAGGCTCATTTTCTTAAGTTGCTTACCCATTTTGTCGATACAGAAATTAAAGCGGCCTTGACGGACATCTGCTTGGATTATTTTGCGAGAAGATCTAATGAAGCCTTCTATAACTACCAACGTGTCATTTATAAAGATATATATATATTTTTTTAATATAAATCACAAACTGGATGTGTGCAAGGTCAGTACAAAGTAATGTACCGCTTTCACTGTTAAAATTAATTGTCATGTATGTTAAATATTGTGTAATCTTGACTTCAGTGACATACCACAGCGTGACCAAACTGTCAGTAATATTTTTCCCAACTACAGCTTTGCTTGAATAAAATAGACGGACTTAAAATACTAGACGACTGAGAAAGTAATGCAGTGTGCTGGAAATATCAAAATATTGTGTTGTAGAGGAATGCCTCCTTTAGTGCACACAACACCCGAATACAGATTTAGAAGCAGGAAATCAATATTCCCTGCATTGATTGATTTTTCAAAATACGAATGACGTTTTTATACTTTCTCCTTCCCCCTTCAATATCATCTTTTGCTACGACGCTACTGCATAAGCAGAATAATATCATTTGGGGTTTCGAGAGTAGAAACGGTGGAGTATGGTTTAAACATGACATCTAGTCTGAACGTTCGCCCGCGAGCAACTGGCATCAATGTCTGCTGCTTGATGAACTTATTTCACGTGTGTACTTTAGTGGTTTGTCATTAGGAATAGCCTGTGTACTCCACACAAGGGAAGTATCTATTGTGCATCTATTTATTCTACGTCATTTCCTATTCTACCCCCTCGGGTGTTAAAGGAAATATAAAGTTCTAGTTCCCACTACTCTCGCGGCTTCAACCAGTCATTTGATGATGTCATATTTCTGGATCTGCCTTGGGTTATGTTTCCCTTCTTTCTTCTTACACATGCATTGCATGGAATGAAATGACTAAATATTGTCTGTATGTCTTTACTAGAGTTAACCATTTTTTCACCGTCTCTGCGTGTAGTTCATGATTGATTCGCTACAGATTATTTCTCTTATTTACTGGGTTTTCATAATTTGTTATTGTACTACTGCTGTTCTGTTGTTGGAACAAGTATGAATTAACTCCAGATAATGCAAAAAGGTTAAAGGGGTCGGCTCTTCTCCCCCCCCCCCTTCCCCCCGCTAACATCCCTTTTGATTTGAACGCTTCTGTCATATTTCTGTGGTTCTCTACACATTGCATTTCAAAGACCGTCCTTGAGAGGACGATGATGTCCCCTCCCTCCCTGCAACATTTAAGCTGATAATAACGGCTTACTCAATAATGTTTTAATTTTGTTAATATTAATATTTTTTTTTAATTTGCCGCGCTTCGGTTACATTTTATTATTCGTGAGTCAACAATACTCAAATTCAAAACTTATGTTTTCTATTGCCAACTTTATTGCTTGTATTTCTGCATCATAATTGTGACAATATTTCCCTGCTGCTATTTTATTCATATCCCTTGTGTTATTTGGGTACTCTATATATGCACCTGCTCCCCCATTTTTTTTTTACTGCATTCTGTGCTGATCCATCTGTATACACACGAATCCATAGGTCTTGTGGGTATTCTTCATCCAGGAAACTGAGAGTTGTTTTTCTCTGTAGACTACTCTGTTCCTCTTTGTCAACTATTCCTTTCACTTCTGTCCGTATTTGAACTGATAATCCTGATGTTCATGTTGTAACAGGCTCACTCTTATTTAATGGAATGTGTCTCAAGTCTTGACTCATCTCCTTGAAGGATACATTTTGAATACAGTTAACATTATACTCTTGCACCCATTCTAAAATAGCAAGCCATTCTCATGATTTCCCATAACATATAATGTCTTAGGCACATATAATTTACTTGGCCACATGATTGTAGGTGAGGAGTCCTAAACTCTTTCTCACTGCTATTACCTATCTCAGCTCAGCAAACCAGGTACCCATTCTTAATCAACAAGTTAGACAGAAGAACTTCACGAAATCGCTTTAACATTTTCGCCAATCCAGTGTACTAACCACTTCGCTATCCATGCTCTCCATTGTGTGGAGTTTACAGTTTACATCGTTCCTTCCTTTATTATTAGAACATTTACTATCCTTGCTTTTCACCCATTACTATGGTGTACTTTTGTAGCACAATTGTTACTCTCCTCACTCCGTGCACTATTATAACACTCATGTTTATTTCCATGCTATTCACTTCATTATCTTAATACTTCCTCTCCTCTTGTAATTCACCGCCAAAAAATGTCTCATTTTATATCAATATCGCAACAAATGACAGCTCATCCGTTTCCTTGAAGGAAGTCTTGCATCAAAGACCAGAAACTTGGAACTAAGTCCTCATCAGTTCCACAAACTCGTGCGGTGATAAATTGAATAACTTGTCCGCCAATTGCGGATAGTACTACATAGCCCCTGGCACTTGCCAAACAATCTGTGACAATCCGGGGAAAAGCCCTATTCATCTTTTCTTGGCTCCGTCGGGATTGCTATTGCAATGTCGCTAACGTGGAGATCAATTGACGGGTCAGAGTTGATGTGCAGAAAAAAGTGCGTTTTGGTTGTAAAATTACTGTCCACAAAGATCAAGTATTTTAGTTTGCTCTCTGTCCTCTGTAAAGCCTATATAGTGTCTGTGCATATATGTGTGTATGTTTGTGGTTATGGAGCCCGTGTATGTGTGTGAGCCCGTCTGGATTAGATTACTGCAAGAGCGAGAGTTTGCCAGTGAGAAACAGATGAGACATTTAATTCTAACAAAATCCATAATGTTCACAATTTCTTTTTCAGACATAAAACAACTAAAAAAAACATGAAATTACAAAAACGAAAAGGATTCCATCCACACCGTAACATCTATCTAAGGCTGGGTGGACCTAGGAGCCCTCGATCATGATCTCGACGATTTGTCCTTATAAATCAGTTCACTAACCACTGAGCTACCGCGCATCTCTGCAAGTAGAAGAGTAGAAATTTAAAAAAAAAAAGAAAGAAACAAAACGTCGCTTTTAACGAGCTCTAACTTTCGTTGCACGTAAAATGATTGAGTGACACATTTAACGTGCTCTAACTTTCGTTGCACGTAAAATAATTGAGTGACACATTTAACGTGCTCTAACTTTCGTTGCACGTAAAATAATTGAGTGACACATTTAACGAGCTCTAACTTTCGTTGCACGTAAAATGATTGAGTGACACATGTAACGAGCTCTAACTTTCGTTGCACGTAAAATGATTGACACATGTAACGAGCTCTAACTTTCATTGCACGTAAAATGATTGAGTGACACATGTAACGAGCTCTAACTTTCGTTGCACGTAAAATGATTGAGTGACACATTTAACGTGCTCTAACTTTCGTTGCACGTAAAATAATTGAGTGACACATTTAACGTGCTCTAACTTTCGTTGCACGTAAAATGATTAAGTGACACATTTAACGTGCTCTAACTTTCGTTGCACGTAAAATGATTGACACATTTAACGAGCTCTAACTTTCGATGCACGTAAAATGATTGACACATGTAACGAGCTCTAACTTTCGATGCACGTAAAATGATTGAGTGACACATTTAACGTGCTCTAACTTTCGATGCACGAAAAATGATTGAGTGACACATTTAACGTGCTGTAACTTTCGATGCACGTAAAATGATTGAGTGACACACTTAACGAGCTCTAACTTTCGATGCACGTAAAATGATTGAGTGACACACTTAACGAGCTCTAACTTTCGATGCACGTAAAATGATTGTGTGACATGTTTCAGATTCATGTTAATATTGTCTTCTTGTAAACAATGTTGCTGAATAGCATTTGATCAAGTAGCTTGTCAGAACAACAGCTATAGTAACTTTTGATTGTTCATATTGTAATTGTAGACCTCTGGTTGGGAGATAGAATCTAATTGTTTATCAAAGGGTCATCATCGTCATCAAGTACCAGGCCTACTGGCGTAGGTGATCATGTCTCTCCACAATTTTCGATCTCGGCAGCTATTTACCATTTCTGTTGTTGACCTTCTGCCAAGCCATTCTCTTAAGTTGTCTGTTATTTTTTTCTCTGCTTCCCTCTATCTCTTCGTCCTCAATTTTTTTCAGTTGTTATAATATATTCCAGTTGTTCTCTTCACATTACATGGCCAAAAAATCATGATTGTGTCTTCCTAATATTAGAAATTAGCTCTCTTTTTCCTTTGACCTCTCTCAGAACATCTTCATTACTCTTCTTAGCTGTCCAAAATGGATTGCATAGTATCTTCCTAATTTTTTGGAAAGCTGCATTTGCCTGAGCCATTTTGCATCTCACCTCTTCTGTACATCTTCCGTCTGAGGTTAACAAAGTTCCCAAATATTTAAATTCATTTACCTGTTTTAATATTGTTCCACTTGTCTTTATTTTGCACAGAGGTGATGTCTTTTTCATTGTTGTCAGAGGGTAGGAAATAATAAATTGAATGACTGGCATGTATGAGAACATAGTTGAGACCAAGTAGCAAAATAAAGTATGAACTCTGTGAAAAACATTAAAGTACATTTATTGATTGATTTGTATGAATTATTTAAACTTTAGCATAAATAAAGATTAGAAGTACAACGTTATACTTGTGTTAGAGGGAGTTAAAATTTAGTCTATAAGACACACTTAAATAGTAAAAGTGAAAGTAGTCACCTGAAGACATGTCATCACTCCATCAATGTATTCTTAGGTAACTAAGTATTTTATGACCGTAAGACAGGTGTTCATTAAAAGGTGAGGATAGAGAAATATAAATAAAATAGTAATCAGACATCTTTGAAGATAAGTACGAATATAAAATATTAAATTTGGGGGGGGGGGGGCAGCCGGGTAGAGCTGCAGAGAACATGTAAAACATATTGTATCGATCAGCTTTTTTTTTTTTTTTTTTTTTTTCGTTCGCCAGCTTTGAGCTCTGACGGAGTCCCTAGAGACTAGAAACTGAATTTTGCGTGTTAATCCGTTTTCCCCTGGCAACCGTGTGCACATGGGTCCCACGCCGCACAGGCAGATAACTCCGTCTTCGGAGGTACTCATATTTTTTACGTCCATGAGTAACTGACGTTTCAAGCCGGGCCTCGCTGCTGAGACTAGGGGCGGTTGCCACAGAGAGAAATTAATAAAAAAAAACCTAGCCAGGATTTGAACCCACAACCTCTCTGTCTCGAAGCCGGCGTTTTGCCTCGAGACAAACCAGTTCTTCCCCCCCCCCACCCCCACCCCCATCCCCATCTGGTAGCTAAATTAATAGAGAGACGGAACAAAACAACGACCTCTCTGTAAAAGCCTTCATCAGGTACAGAACACACACAAAACAAAGATCAACGTAATAAGCAAATACTATTCTAAAATAAACAAATAAATATAAACAGATCGCTAAACACTGATCTATAAATTGGCGGAAAGTTCGCCCCAAGTTCACCCAAAATTAACCCCAGTATTATCTTTTGTTTGTTTCACCCCATTATCCCAATCCCAACGTTGTGATACCAATGCCAGACTTGGACCCTAGATGCAAAAACAATAAGAAAAATAACCTCTACAGAGATGAAATGTGTTAGACCAGAGACGACCAATTTCTTTCAAATGGCGGGCCACTTTGTTATTATTTTTTTGTGGCGGGCCACACACATAACAACATCAATACAAATAAACTTGGCATTTGATTTAAGGTAATATTTTTGTTATTTATCGGCATTATTTGCTTACATAAATCATTTTATTGCAACAGAGTTAAAAATGCCTAGTTGATTTATAAAAATGAATAAAATTTGCTATTTATATTGTTTAACAAACACGTTTTAGTTAGATCATTTTAAAGTTGACATGTAACAAACCTTAATGAGAACAATGTGGACGTTCATGTGCAGCAACAAGTTCATCAAAGTCAATGTGTAAAGATGATGATAATATTCGTAATAAATCCTGAAGGTGGCCATCAGTGAGTCGGTTTCTTTATGACGATTTAATCTCCTTCATTGTTGAAAAAGCGCATTCACATATATATGTGCTTCCGAACATAGAAGTAATTTTCAAACTGAAATCACTCAATGCGGGATATTTTTCCTGTGGCACAAGTTTCCAAAAGTCAACTCCTATCTCCATCCTTGATTGGAAAAAGGGGTCACTTTGGAGGTTACATAACTCCAACTGAAAAGTGTCATGTTGTTAGAAAATGTCACACTTCATAGGGTTGTTAAACAATGCCAGTTCTGGTCGTATACCACTGAAGTCAGAAATCATTCATTGAATTGCTCCAATAGTTTGTCTAACATTAATACAGAAAATTAGAAATCAGTGTCACTGCGCTCCTCAATCAATTCTTTGCACGAAGGAAAATGAATAAAGTTTTCTTTGGCCAGGGTAAATCTAAAAACTTTTAGTTGACTTATAAATACATCTAGGTGTCCTACCAAATCTGAGACTGTTTGGGAACGTCCCTGTAGCTTCATGTTGAGTTCATTCATGTGCTGGGTGATATCAGTTAAAAAGACCAATAAGCTGTTAAAATGTGGATCAGACATTTTTCTGATCAGTTCTTTGTTGGTATCATGTTTCTCTAAAAACTGCTTTATCTCGTTTCTCAAAGCAAAAAACCACCTCAAACAATTCCTTCTGCTTAGCCAGCGTCGTACTTGTGTGTAGAGTACCAAATCGCCATATTCCGCCTCAAATTCTGATAGAAAATTTATAAACTGTCGGTGTGTCAAAGACCGATTCCCGCCTTTTATTAAATTCACACACTTTATTACAGTTTTCATAACATCCTCCACGTCTAGAATCTGGCCAAACAGCGCCTCCTGGTGTATAATGCAGTGTAATGCTGGGCAATGGATTCCAGCCTTCCTTAATAATCCAACTAGACCTGTTTGAGTACCACACATTGACTTAGCGCCATCTGTCACAATTGCTGAAAGTCTCTTTATGTCACCGATACCGTTAACAACTTTCATAACTGAGTTATAAATGTCTTGACCTTTGGTCGTATTATGCAATGAATCTAAAGCTAGTAGCTCTTCATTGATAATAAAGTCTTTTGAAACAGTTCTTATGAAAATTAAAAGTTGTGCTGTGTCTGATATGTCAGTAGATTCATCCAAAGCCAGAGAAAAGTAAGCGGAATTTGTAACGACACTCTTTAATTTACTAGATATATGAGAACTTATTTCCTCAACCCTTCTAGTGACTGTTTTGATAGTGGAACGCTCTCAAAATGGCTGGAAATTTTTTCCTTCCCAAAATGCATGCACCATGTTAATAGAACAACGCTTTACGAAGTCACCGTCACATAATGATTTTTTATTTTATTTCGCTATCTCTGCGCTTACAACAAACGATGCCATTAAGGAACTTGTTTGTTTTGTTGTTAATGTAGTAAAAACAGATTTCTGAGCACTAACCTTTTTCTTCAAATCGCACACAAGTGTAGAACGTATTGTACCAATGTAGTCCTTGTATTTAGCGGCGTGATGCTGTGTGTAATGCCGTTTAACATTATACTCTTTATTTACAGACAACACTTGCAAACACACAAGGCACTGCGGTTTGCTATCCTTATTGATGATTTTAAAAAATCATGTTCCCATTTCTCATGAAAAAATCAGATTTTTTCATTTAATTGACGTTTATTGTTCATATTATACCACGACCGAAGCAATAGACAATGAAAACACAGATTACAACAATAGCACTGTTTCCTGTTAAAATGGAACTGTTCACTGTAACTCGACAAAATCAGAATGATCAGATCGGATATATAATTTTGACTGATGAAAAGAGGTTTGGAGAGAAAGAAACTGAAAGTAAAATAATTGTGAGGTGAATGTGTTGGGGTGGAGGAGGTGGTGACTGACAGTATTTCTTGGCGGAAACTGTTTGAACTCGCCGAACCGAGAGTCGGCTCTAGAACCATTCGTTGGCTTCTTCTTTTGTTTAAGTCGGTCGCAGGATGATCAAAAGGAAAAAAAGGATGGGCCGGGAATGACGGGAAGTCGACGTTAAACTAACTACTAGAGTGTTCCGAGTTTTAAACATAGGTCTACTAGGGAATATTTGAGTTAGCTTTCTCCACGGTAGAAGTTAATGTAACAAATTTTTAATCAATTTTACCCAGGACATTTTGCTCAATGAAACCAGATTTTATTTTTTATCCGCCGCGGGCCACAAAAAGGACGTCGCGGGCCACTTGTGGCCCGCGGGCACCTAATTGGCCATCCCTGTGTTAGACGAATGACAGGAAACAGTCTGAGAGATAAGATCAGAAAAGAAGAAATGCTAGGAATAGCCCGCGCCATAGAATATATGAAGAAACAACAGATAAAATGGTTTGACCACGTGACAAGACAGATCAAAACACAACACAATGAGCCTTCAACATACGTTGTGAGAACACCAGACCCAATGGTTGACACACGAAAATATGAATGGATGGAATATTAGAAGCACTAGGAAACATAACAGCAGCATAGGCGAAAAGAAGAGCAAAAGACCGAACATTATATCTCCCCTCGACGCTGAAAGGCAAATAAGGAAGGAAAGAAGAAGTTTCCCATTTTATGTTACACTTTTTTTTTTTAGAAATTCTTGAAGATCAGTGTTATGTAGTTTACACATGAAGTCAGAACACTAGGATAGTGTTTGAGGTTAGACATACTACCATCCACGATAGAACCAGCAAACAGTGAATTTGTATCATAATTGTGTATCATGTAACGCGGTAACTAAATTAACATACATCAGCAGGTTTGCTTTGATGTAGCAGGTATTACAGTTAAATTATGTTGATGTGGTGTTGATGTATAAACCAACATAACTGTGTGTGTCCTGTTAAATGGCCACTTTGCATGTTGCTGTATAAACCAACATAATGTTATGTATCCTGTGAAATGGTCACTTTGTTTCTGTATGTTGGAGTATAAACCAACATAACGTTGTGTATCCTGTGGAATGGTCACTTTGTTTCTGTATGTTGGAGTATAAACCAACATAATGTTATGTATCCTGTGAAATGACCACTTTTATGTTATCTTTCGCGTAGTCATCTCATATATTATCCTTACTTAGTTCACCTTGGTACCATCTTTTTGTCTAGTTTGACGTCAGTATAATATATTTCCCTGTTTATCCAACTAGTATTTTGTTTATCTCATTCGCCCCAGTGTTATCTTTTGTTTCATTCATTATTCAAATTTGCAAAGCTCACCACGTCGGTATGCATTTTGCGTAGTTCATCTCACTGTTTACCGTTCTATCTTTAATTTATCATATATAACATGTTATGGATTTAATATTTCAGGAACTGATTAGTTATCTTTGTACTGAATTATCGCCCTTTGAAAGCATCAAAACTGTCAATAAAATTCAATAATTACAATAGAAAACAAATATTTCTAATCGAGAAGCAGACAAGAAAACTTAATTTATAATTTTGTTATTTGACAGTTAGTTATTAGCATCGTTTTTATTTATTCTTCTTTGGGTTATTATCGTTAAATAAACTATCGCTGTATGCACAGGTGTGCATCCTATTTTTTTTCATATTGCCAATTGGCTATTGACTGCTACAATCAAGTTCGGTTGTTGGGGACTGGTTGGTCTCGAGGCAAGACACCGGCCTCGAGACACAGAGGTTGTGAGTTCAAATTCCATCAAATAATGAATTCTCTCTGCGGCATTACCCCTGGTCTCAGCAGTGAGGCCCGACTTGAAACGCAAATCACTCATCGGTGGACAAAAATATGGGGGCCTTCGAAGGCGGAGTTACCTGCCTGTGCGGCAATGGATTCCTGTGCACATGGCTGCTAGGGCAAAACGGATTAATACGCAAAATTCAGTTTCTAGTCCCTGAGGACTTCACCAGAGGTGAAAGGTGGCGAACACAAAAAAAGTTCGGTTGTAAATGGTTTTCAGCTACATTTTTTTCTTCTATTTTTTTTTCGATGATAACATTCATAAGCCCTCGTCACGCCATGTGGAGCATAGAAAATATGGGTTAGTGTTCATAATAAAATTCGGTACATTATATTTTGAGATAATGGGGTCAGGATTACGTCCGTACCGTTTTTCTTACCCTAAAAATCAGGTACGCATTTAAAGCTGAGTGAGCCTGGAAGCCGTAGATCAGGATCGATCTCAATCTCTTGTCCTTAGATGTCCAGTTCACTAACCGCTGAGCTACAGTGGCTACCTTTAACAATAGGAGGGGGGGGGGTTATATCTTTTCATGATAACTTCGTATGTCTGTTGATATTGTCAGTGTGTAAATCTGCATTTAGATTTCTCACTTTGTCGAATACAGCTCTAAATTGCATCGCCTTCAAGTTCTGACAACAACGAAGGCTAAATGTAACCTAAATGTCGTCCACACACACATACACTTTCTTATGGTTGGGAACGGTTCCAACCAGAGGAGTAGGCTGCGGAAGGCCTGAGAGGTTGCCCAGGGCGCAACATTCTTAAGACTTCGAAATTTCAAAATAAAGAAATAAAGTTGTAATCATCATCATCATCATCATCATCATCAGGTACCACTGGTTGACTTAGCCAACAATCTCTCTCCACATCTCTCGGTCATTAAAATATGTTATGTCAGTCGATGTTCAGTCAATATTTTTTCTGTTGGTTTTTATCTCTTCTTACTTACAATCATTTTGCTTCTCGTTATAGTATTGTAAATGCCTTATTTTCGCATCACATGCCTAATAAATGCAAATTTCTCCTTATAATTTTGATGATATTTCTGGTTTGTTCAGCTCTTTTTAAACATTCTTCATTAGTAAGTATTGCCAAATGGAATTATAAGAGCAACAATTTGGATTTAGGAAAACAGTGGGATAAAAGAAGACATATTCTGCATGAGGACGCTAATCGAAAAGAACATAGAAGCAGAAAACCAATATATGGCTGCTTCATAAATTACACCAAAGCTTTTAATAGAATGCACCATATAGACTGTCTTCAAGATATACATCTAGATGGCACAGACATAAGACTAATATGTAATTTATCTTCTCCTTCTTCTGTTTTTCTTCCTCATTTGCCTTTCAGCATCGAGGGGAGATATAATGTACGGTCTTTTGCTCTTCTGTTGGCCTCTGCTGCTGTTATATTTCCTAGTATTTCTATTCTGTCAATCCTTATTTTTCGTTGTCGGCCTTTGGGTCTTGTGTTCTCGCAACGTTTTTTGAACGTTTTTTTGAGTTGTGTTTTGATCATTCTGCCTTGTCACGTGGCCAAACCATTTTATCTGTTGTTTCTTTATATATTATAAGGTGGTGGTTACTCCTAGCTTTTTTCTCAATTCTTCATTACTGATCATATCTCTCAGGCTGTTTCCTGTTATTTGTCTAACACATTTATCCCAGTAAATATTATTTTTCTTATTGTTCTTGCATCTATGGTCAAGGACTGGCATTGGTAGCACAACATTGGGATGAAGATTATGTAATTTATACTGGGAAAAAACAGAAGTAATACAATATAACAAAGAGAACCACACCACTGATATAAAAAGAGGTGTAAGACTAGGATGCATCCTATCACCAAGCTTGTTCAATTTATACACTGAAAAAATATTTAAAAACATCACAGAGATGTCAGGTCTAAACATTAATGAAAAGATAATCAATAACCTAAGATATGCTGATAATAATGTTTTACTAGCAGAAAATTCTGAAGATCTACAACAATTACTTAATGAAATAAACATAACAAGCAAAACATATGGATTAGATATGAATATTAAAAATACTTGAACTATGATCAAAAACAAAGACAATACGCATAACCTACAAATGGATATCAAAGCTGAAGGAATAGACCTGGAGACAGTTCAGAACTACAACTACCTTGGACATACTATAACTAGTGATGGAAAATGTACAACTGAAATAAACAAAAGAATAGGAATGGCAAAAAGTAATTTTAATGTCATGAAGAACATACTAACATCAAAACAAATAACACCAGGGCTAAAACTATGAATAGCAAGATGTTTATATCTTCTTAACATTCCGGTATGGTGCAGAAACATGGACATTAGACAAGGAAACAGAAAAGAAAATTGAAGCCTTTGAAATATGGATTTATAGAAGAATATAAAGAATGGGATGGAAAGAAAAGAAAAGAAACAATGAGATATTAAAATAGCTAAAAAGGAAAAGAGAACAACTAAACACAATTCAAACAAGACAAATGAGATTTTTAGGACATGTTAAAAGACACAACAGTCTACTAAAAGTAATCTTGGTAGGGAATTTACAAGGTATAAGAGGCAGAGGGAGACCAAGACTAAGATGGACGAGTAACATCAAAAGATGGACAAGTCAGCATGTGACAACTTGCACCATCAAAGCAAGAGACAGGCGGAATGGTGCTCCATGGTAGCCAACCTTCGATGCGGAGACGGCACTCAATGATGATGATGAATTTGTTTATCCTTGTAATTCGTAAGCTTTTTTTTTTGATAAACCACATCCAGGCTGCCTCTAACATTATCTGTGTTATCTTCCACTAATGGTCTCTGATTATCGTCCATGATTCACTTCCATACAGTAGTACAGGTTCCATGTTGAACTTTATGACACGTCTCAATGATTTTGTACATAGGACGTTTTTCATTCCATAGATTTTTCTGTCGTTGCTTGCCCTATTCTGCTTGTAATTTTTGCAGCGCATCTACCATCTGATGTTATTATTGATTCTAGGCATTTGAATCTCTGCATTTGTTTCAGGATTTTTCCATTTAGTTTTATTCTACTACGTTCTTGAGAGTTTGTTTTCTTTGTTATTTTCATAATGTATGTCCTTTTTATGTTGAGAGTCAGGCCTTTTTTTCACGTTCTGTCACAATATTATCTAACAGTAATGGATCTTGCTGGTTTTCTGTTATCGATAATATGTCATTTGCATATATTAGATGTTTATATTGTCCCCGTCCCCCCACACTTTAATCTGATTTATTCATAAAATATTTTTGTTGTAAAAATAAAACAGATCTGATGATAATTCACATCCCTGTCGCACTCCTTGTCTTATTTGTCGATATTCTCCATATTTGTTATCAATTTCAATGTGTTTCTTGTTTTTTGTATATATGTTTAATAATTTTCAGTTTATGGGAAAAGTACAAGTCAAGTACCAGTGGACAAGGAGATTCAAACATGACGATGGACACGCACTATGGAAACCAACTGAGAGTATTACACGACAGGCCCTTTTTGGAATCCTAAGCGTAAAATACAAAGAGGAAAACCAAAGTATTCTTGAAGAAGACAGGTGGAAGCATAGGTGAAGATGACGGGAAAGACATGTAATGATCTTAAAACGAATGGCGAAAAACAGAACGACTTGGAAAGTGTTTGTTAAAGACCTTTGCTCCACTGGGAGCTGAAAGGAAAACGAAGAATCTTCAGATTTGTTCTATCTATGTTGATATTTTCTATCATTTTCATATGTCCATGGTTGACTTTGGGAGCCGCGATAGCTCAGTGGTTAGTGAACTGGACTACAAAGGACAAGAGGTAGGGTTCGATCCCAATCGACGGCTTCCGGTTCATCCAGCCTTTAATGGGTACCGGATTTTTTTCTGGGAAAGTAAAGTGGCACGGGCGTAATACCGACCACATTACCCCAAAAATCATGTGCTGAAGGTTTGTAAAATGTATGGTCACTAACACCATATTTCCTATACGCCACTTGGCATGACGGTCTTTTTTAAACTTATGGTTGACTTTATCGAATACTTTATTCATGTTTCAATGAATAGGTATAGATCTTTATGTAACTCCAAGGTTTTCTCTTCCAATGTTCCTAGAGCACAAAGTTGTAATAATGCACTTTAAAAAGATATGTTAAATAGCACCATACTTGCCATAGGTGCTGCCAATCTAAGCTACGCCATTGGTTTTTTTGCACTAAATACGTCTTTCGACTTTTGCACAATGAGCAGATCTGATGTTTAATCATCACTTGTGAAAGCGTCTGTGACTCAAGTTCTGTGATTGTGGTAAATTTGGTACAGGCATATGTTGCATCTGATGAGTAAAATGAGTATTGCTATGTGATCACAATACTTGTTGATGATAGTTATTAATCAAAATATATTATGTGTGAGGTACATCAGCAGGTGTGGTAGAATTAAATAAAGAAATTATTATAAAGCAAGCACTCACCAGGAATCTTTAGAAAAAGTCACCATAGCCATTTAGACACGCATCCCACTGCTTGGATAGACGGCGATCCGAGAATAATGGCTTTGGTTGTTATTTGAAAGGGAGCCTCCGCGATAGCTCAGAGGTTAGTGAACTGGACTATACAAAGGGCAAGAGGTCGGGTTCGATCCCAACCGACGGCTTCCGGGTACACCCAGCCTTAAATGGGTACCGGATTTTTTTCTGGGTTAGTAAAGCGGCACGGGCGTAATGCCGACCACATTACCCCAAAAATCATGTGCTGAATAAAAATTATGGTCACTAGTACCATATTCCCTATACGCCACTTGGCGTGACGGGGCTGTTTACTTTTTTGACTTTTTGTTCATTGAAATATTTTGTAGCCGAGGCCATGATGTCTGCATCGAAGTCGAATTTCCTTTAGAGAAATTGTTTAGGCTCTGAGAAAATGAAAGTCACATGGTAACAGATCGGGGCTGTAGGCTGGGTTGTTGCAGAACTTCCTTCTGTTTCCTTGCCAACGCTTCCTGTAAAATGTTCGCGACATGTGGACCAGCATCATCGTGCAACAGAGTCACACCACGCGGAAGCATTCCGGGTCTCTTAAATGTGGTGGCTGTATGCAGCTGTCTAGAGTGTCTTTGTAGCTGATGGCATTGATGTTCGGCTGTTAGAAACTAAATCACCTTTTGCTGATCGACCTTGGACGGATTCCATTTCATACCGGTAATTTTTTTCCAACGGTTTGCTGCAAAAGCATTGAATACTACACAGAGATTAAATACTTACACAATACACATTGGTATGTGCTTATTGCGTCAGATGTGACATCCTCATGGCCCCTACGTATGTCCACTTAGCGCAGCTCGGCTGCATTTCATTTGAACACACAAACCACGTGTGTGTATATATATATATATATATATATATATATATATATATATATATGAGTAAAGAGCCCCCAAAGTGGCGTGTAGGGAATATGGTGCTAGTGACCATAATTTTTACAGACCTTCAGCATATTATTTTATTATTGGGGTAATGGGGTCGGTATTACGCCCGTGCTGCTTTACTTTCCCAGAAAAAAATCCGGTACCCATTTAAGGCTGGGTGAACCGGTGGCCGTCGTCGGTTGGGATTGAACCTTACCTCTTGTCCTTTGTAATCCAGTTCACTAACCACTGAGCTATCGTGGCCCCCATATATATATATATATATATATATATATATATATATATATATATATATATGAGTAAAAATATATCATTATAAGCACAAAGACTGATGAGATCGAATGTTACATCTATCAATACATTACAGTTTATCTGCTTGAGAAACGTGCTTCTTGGCATTCAGAAAAGTGAAACTGAATCCATCGATAGAATAAAATATAACAGAATCTTGACAGTAGAGAAATGATTAAAAAATAAAAGGTTATCGAGATGAGATAATATGTAAAGAGCCTGTGAAATTCATATAAAGACTATGCCAATAACAACGATATCCTTAATGGAATTGACCGAAACAATTTCGCAACATGATGATCTGCCATTATTTCGACAAATCGTAAAGTGCTGTAGTACAGCCACGTATCAATTCATCAAGACAATACTACAGAGAACTTAACGAATAAAGGACAGGTGGCTAATAGGCAAAGATATTGGAAGACAATTTCAAGAAATGGAAGTGTCTTGGTTTCCGCGACTAACGGGCGACTGCCCCAGACAGAGAAGGATGGAAGTAATTCCCGGACTAACTCCAACGACCTCCGACGGCAAAAGATCGAGTAAGTGAGACTAACTCGAGTGGTCTATATTCTATCTCTCTCTCTCTCTCTCTGTCTGCGACCAAGACTCAGTCAGAGTAGGATTCCAGACTCTCTCATGAAGTCAGCTGTCTGTTTAAGCGATTCGATTGCCCCATATAGTTTAGCGTCTGTTAAATCCATTGTGATTGAATACCTGTTAAAACGTTGCACTGTGATCTGCGCCAGTGGCCCAGTGCATCCGATTTCAGCCAGCATTCTATTCAGGTTTACTTTCCTTAGCCTTTGATTGTCCCCAATTTTCCTGCAAGGCAGCAGATTGTCTTTTCTGTAGGGGGATTCTGCCCTTAGATGGTCAGCCCTCCCAGGCTTACAAGAACCATCTGCTCAAGCTTATATTCTATTTGGTTTCTCCTGCTGTGAATTCGTAATGTGGTAATACTCTATTTAAAAAGCACATTTAATGTTTATTTTGTCATGCATTGATGATGTTGATAGTTGACTTGAAACCTTCTTTAATTATTACATTTTTTTTTTGCATAGACTTATGGCTGAGATAGTGTCACCAGACATGTGTCTCAGCAGACATGCAGATATGTGTCTCTGCAGACATGTGCCTCAGCAGACATGCAGATATGTGTCTTTACAGACATGTGTCTCAGCAGACATGCATATATGTGTCTCGGCAGACATGTGTCTCAGCAGACATGCAGATATGTGTCTCTACATACATGTGTCTCAGCAGATATGTGTCTCTACAGACATGTGTCTCAGCAGACATATGTCTCTGCAGACATGTGTCTCAGCAGACATGTGTCTGCAAACATGTGTCTCAGCAGAAATGTGTCTCTACAGACTTATGTCCCTACAAACGTGTGTCTCAGCAGACATGTGTCTCAGCAGACATGTGTCTCAGCAGACATGTGTCTCAGCAGACATGTGTATCTACAAACGTGTGTCTCAGCAGACATGTGTCTCAGCAGACATGTGTCTCAGCAGACATTTGTCTCAACAGATATGTGTCTCTGCAAACGTGTGTCTCTACAGACATGTGTCTCTACAAACGTGTGTCTCTACAGACATGTGTCTTTACAAACGTGTGTCTCAGCAGACATGTGTCTCAGCAGACATGTGTCTCAGCAGATATGTGTCTCAGCAGAGATGTGTCTCAGCAGACATGTGTCTCAGCAGACATGTGTCTCAACAGGATGCTGTTCTTCCTTCCCTGACCAATTATTTTTCCAGCTGCAGCAACCTACTCTGGACTTTCTGTTCGACAATACAAACGGAGCAATCCTTTACGACAAAACTAATCACTCCCAAGCTTGGTAATACTTTTATGAAAATGGTTGATTTTATTTTTCCTGAAATGTCATTACAACTTTCATATATTTATTGATTTTAAACAAATTTTTAGGTTTATTCGCGCCCAACCCAACATAACAATATGACACCGCCACCTCGCCCCTCCACCAAAATAAATACCTGCTTCATAGTTTTCCTGCGCATCCTTATAATGGTTGTAATTATTTGTGCTTTGTTACACAAGACTGCAGAAAACGCGATTTTTTCTTTTCCTTTTAAAGTATTTTTGGACAAATAATTACATCAACATAGCCAATGCTTTGATTATGTTTTTAGCTTGCTAATGAAGCACAAAGGCTACCTCGGTCTCAGTTCGCAAAAAAATGAGTCCCTTTAATGAGCGTCATTACGCTTTAAGTCCTAACTTGGCCAGCATGGATCAAACGGAATGTGGGTTACCACCAGGTTTATCTGGGCCACACGATGTTTACTCATGTCCTGGACATCTGGGGACTCGTATTGACCAACGTTCTTGAATATTTCAATTAAAGTAGAACTTTGAAAACCCGGTCACGCTAGGAAGAGAGAACCGTTGCTTCTTATCGGACAAACGGCAGAAATAGCACGGCAGTTAGAACTGTGGTACCGGATAAGCCGATCCAAGTTTTCAGTTCAAAATTGTTTATTGAATTGTTTCCTTGTGAAACCGGTAAGAAAACCTTCGCAACGGTCTCCGTGAGAAATAATGTTATAGATTTGTTCATTTCCTTGTTTGTGTTATTGTGTGTGTATCTGTTGCTCGTTTACCTATCTTTAGGTATATCCTTTGTTACTTGTACTTTAACAGACATCAATAGTGATATAAATTTATCTTAACTGACTCGCAGTCAGTTTTTTAAATTGTCAGTTCTTGTTAAGTACAATTATTTCAATAGACCCATCTTCGCTGATACCATGGGTAACTGCTCTAATAACAAGTGTGTTATCTAGTGGTAATATCCAGGTCTACCTCATTCTGATCCACCTCATTCTGGTCTACCTCATTCTGATCCACCTGATTCTGGTCTACCTCATTCTGGTCTACCTCATTCTGGTCTACCTCATTCTGGTGTACCTCATTCTGGTCTACCTCATTCTGGTCTACCTCACCCTGGTCTACCTCATTCTGATCTACCAGAGGCGAGGGGAACCCATTTTTGGAAAGACATAAATATCGTGATCAACATTTGGCTAAAATGAAAGTGCGAACTATTGAATCACGGCCACATTTAGAGTTGTGCCACTGAACATATCAATAGATTCAAATGCTCGCTTTTCCATTTTGGAGGAGGCGAGCCGCATATAATCGCGAAAAAAAAAATAATGAGTGATGATATCAAGCTGCAGTTCTTTGGAATTAAGCGAGCGAGACAAATCGTTGAGGATTTTTTTAAATAACACTGTTTTCAGACGCACTCCAATGACCATTCAACCGGTTATATCTTCGTCTTCCTACCGCCTTCGCTTTTTCTGGATTTGACCAATGATTGTTTCTTGTCGTTTACCCATACAGAAACGTTAAAAGGGTGCAGAGACGGTGCGGTTTGGTTTAGAGCGAGCTGCATATATATCTTTATCTTTCGGTTCAACACCATCCGATTTTAGCAAGACATTATAGGTATTAGACTGTCGTCCCTAGGATCGCTGCTCGCTTGGCCAGACTTGTTGATATGTTTAAAGAGCTACGGTAGACATATGAAATAGAAATTGTATCAGCTACTGTTTGTTTATCTTGAAGCAAACGGTCAATTATGAGTCACTCATTTTTTTCAGCTCAGGTATTGTCTTACGGCCACAAGCCAACGAGAAAAACTCCAATATGTTTGAAACGACTGATCTAGAAAGTTCTTACAAACACATTGCATATATTATCAATGTATGTTGTTAATGTAATGTCCGTAGCTTGGTAGACTGCTGCTGGTTCTACAATAACCTCATTGGCTGGATAGTTAAGTGATGAAGAGTTCAAATCCAGCTAGCCGCTCTCTGGTCGATCATGTTGACAAAATAATGATGACATGACTCACTGAGTTTAGCAACGAGTAACAAACAGTAAGAATACTGGCATATATACCTGCAAGTGTGGCGCTCTAGAACCTGCAAGTGTGGCGCTCTAGAACCTGCAAGTGTGGCGCTCTTGAGAAATGTTTCTCAGAATTTCCAATACAGTGGCCCCCTTCTGAACTTGTTATCTATATGTGCCCCCCCCCTTTCCAATATTTTCATGAAAAAGATAACTATATTTGTAAATGTTTTATTATGTATGAAAGGTGTTCCTTGTTGCAGTTTCCTAATATTCCAAGTCCATGGGAGACTGGTTGGTCTCGAGGCAAGATGCCGGTCTCGGGACAGAGAGGTTATGGGTTCAAATCTCGGCTACACCGGTTGGGATTTTTATTTATGATTTCTCTCTGCGACAACCACCCCTTGTCTCAGCAACGAGTCCCGGCTTGAAACGTCAGTTACTCATCGACGGAAAAAAACATGAGTACCTCCGAAGTCGGAGTTATATGCCTGTGCGGCGAGGGACCCCTGTGCACACGGCTGCCAGGGAAAAATGGATTAACACGCAAAATTCAGTTCCTAGTCTCTAGGGACTTCGTCAGAGTTGGAAGCTGGCGAATGCAACAACATTCTAGCAAAAATATCGTGTTTTATATATATGTGCATATATATATATATATATATATATATGTGTGTGTGTGTTTGTGTGTGTGTTATGTTTGATGTATATATATATATATATATATATATATATATATATATATATACAGAAAACAGTTATATAGAAATATATGCTTAAAATATGACGGTTATTATTATAATAATATCCAGCTGGCTGCATCAAGTATTCTCCTATTGCTGTGCATAGTTTTCCCTCCTTGGATATCTTTTCTTTTTTTTTTTTTTTTTTTTTAACATTTTGTAAGAAGTCGCATCTTTGCCGTTAAATGTGTGTTTCCGAAAGAACATTTCAGGATTTTTGTCACCGAATTTCTAGCTTCTAAATTAAAAAAAAAAAAAAACACACACACACGCGAAAATATTCCAGTAGCCATCCTTACTGTCTTTATGGGATATTTTCTAATGCTTTTGGCCGCACTGACATGGTAGCAAAATTATATATATATATATATATATATATATATATATATATATATATATATATATATATATGGCCTTTGGCATCTTGTCAAACGGTTGGTAGTAAGCAATCATGATAAGTCAGGAGTTTGGTAAAATTAATAGTGGCTTATGCTGGATGTTGCAGGAGGTTGGGTTCGATCCCAACCGACGGCTTCCGGGTTCACCCAGCCTTAAATGGGTACCCGATTTTTCTGGGAAAGTAAATCGACACGGACGAAATACCGACCACATTACCCCAAAAATCATGGGCTGAAGGTCTTTAAAATTTGATTACTAACGCCATATTCCCTATACGCTACTTGGCGTGACGGGGGCTCTTTAATATTTTTTTATGCTGGATGCCTCTTTGCTGAAAGGCTAGGCTGAATCTGCCAATATTGAAAAGAGAGATTCATCCGCAGAATGAACAATATATATATATGTGGTGCCTGGCCTCGTTTTCTTTCTCCTGCGCTTTTTGCCTTCTGAAGTTGATATCAGCACTGCCTCGAAAGTTGCTGTGCCATTTTTTTTTTTTTGTTCTCCATGTGCCATGATGATAGCATACTTTCATTGCAAAGTGTAATATCGCAAATTTAGCACATGCGTTTTGTGTGGTCTTGCAGTGACGGGATAAATCCGTAGCAAAGATACTTAACCGTATATTGTCGACATTTCTTTTTTGTCGAGGCAGCTATGATGTTCTCAGTAAATTATATCGTGGGAATGGAAAAACAATTTTGAAACAGATGGAGACAAATTGTACACGTGTTTGCAGCTGTAAAATTATAAATATCACTTTTCATAATTAAAGCAACCTTAGGTTTTCTCAAAGACAATAAAATATTATGTCATTTCAAAACTTATATAATTATTTATATATTTTAAGTGTATGATGATATCAATGCATTTTCTATTTACAAAATATATTACTTGATATTTGTGTATAAACTCACAAATCATAGGTTATGTCCATCATGATAGACGTATACGCTGCTAAGAAATTAAGCACAGCAGCCACAAAAAGGACTGAGAAAAACGTCATTCTTTCTTTTCTCATTGGCAAACTTGTAAGAGTCTAACTTATACTCCTTTGAAGTTCGTCAACTTCTTCTTCTTTCCTTCCTCATCTGCCTTTCAGAGTCGAGGGGAGATATAATTTGCGGTCTTTTGCTCTTCTGTTCGCCTCTGCTGCTGTTATGTTTCCTAGTGCTTCTAACATTCCATCGATCCATCTTTTTCGTGGTCAACCCTTGGGTCTGGTGTTCTCACAACGTTTGCTGAGGCTCGCTGTGTTGTATTTTGATCTTTCTGCCTTGTCACGTGGCCAGACCATTTTATCTGTTGTTTCCTTATATATTCTATTCCTAGCTTTTTTCTCAGTTCTTCATTTCTGATCTTATCTCTCAGACTGTTTCCTATCATTTGTCTAACATATTTCATCTTTTTAGAGGTTATTTTTCCTTATTGCTCTTGCATCTAGGGTCCAGTTCTGGCATTGGTAGCACAACGTTGGGATGAAGTTTGTATTGTACAGTGCTCGTTTTGCCTCCATAGTTATTTCCTTGTTGGACAATAGTGGTGATAACTGTCCAATGATTTGACAAACTTTGTTGCATCTTGATTCTATCTCTGCTGTTTGTCAACACACCTTGAATAATACTAAAGAGCAGAGGAAGGCCAGGATGGACAGTGGTCGAGTTGAGGGGGTGGGAGTGTGGGAATGTGTGAAGAGAGAAGTAGGAAAGGAAAAGTATGCTGCAGCAGACATCAGAGACGATCAGTTCACTGAGGATGGTCACTTTTGACATCCGCAAAATACTTCGGGTATGTATTTATCGTAAAGGTGCGGCTATAGAAACAATTCAATGAGTGAAAATGTGGCACCTGAGCAATGTATTCTACAAACATATGCCTCCCTATGCATAGCCACCTAGTTTCGTGCAGTGCCACCCCCTTCAGTCTCGTGTCCTGGTCCCCGAATTACGCTATTTTTACTTGTGGCCCCCTTGTAAGTCCTGTGGGCCACCGGTTTAGAACCACTGGTCTAGTGTACTAAATATCTCATTTCGCTAAGACATTGTTAAAAGACGATGGTCATATGTTGGTAATGTGATGAGGAGAGATAATAATCGAATAACAAAACAAGCCCTCATATGAGAAACAACAGGTAAGGGGAAAAGAGACCGACCCAGAGAGACACTGAGAAGAACATTGATCAGAGAGGCAAGAGCAGCAGGAATCGGCTCTCTCAGTGATATAGAGTTGCTTGCACAGAACAGAGACAAATGGCGAGATTTTATAAATATCTTTAGAAGGATTGAAAACTGATAGAATAAAAATTTAGATAGGAGTATCTGGGTCTATGCACTATGGGCGACTATGGCTCGAAAGGTCAATAGATAGATAGAAGACATTGTTATGAATCATCCTTTTGTCCAATGATTTCACTGAAATCGCGAATATTAAAGTTGTAACATTGAGGTCAGATCTACGTTTAAAAGAGAATACGTTAAACTATAAGGCTTGTATTAACTGTAGTACTAATGTTCACAACTGAAAATATTTCCTCTGAATGAATGCATCAGAAATATATAATTTCATAATAAAAACAAAGTATGCCAACATTATTATAGCAAGTCAGAACTCAAGCCAAAATATAAAACGAGTGTTTGTTTTGTTATTGAAAGGCGATGATTCCGCCTTCATAAACCTGTGTTATTTCATGTCTAGACAAACTTTCATAGCGATGCTTAAATCGGATCCAACCTGGCAACTTTTCGCATTCCTTTTTTAATGTAATCCTTCTTTCTTTGTTCTGATGTAATTTCTGCCTAGATATGAAAATAGGAGGGTTTATCTTTTGCTTCATTCATCGTCATGGATGTTTTCTCTTTCACTGATAATAGCGATGGCCAATCTGTCATATTTTGAATCTGTGCTTTGAAAACCAAAATTTTAGACATTTTGATGGCGTTTTTTCGTTTGTTTTTGCGTGATCACATGGCTGTTTTTCTTATTTTTATTTTTTGTGTGGATAAATATTCTAGACTGTGACCCGGTGTTTGTTTGTTTTTTTGGGGTTTTTGTGTGTGTGTGAAAGACCTAAGCAACAAGGAATTCTGATTGGATGGCTCTACACTCAATCCATATTCCCCTTTCATACCCCCTCTACTCCCACACAAGAGCACAGTTCCATTCAACAAATATATTTTTGACAGCGCCGTCTACAGAACTTGTGTGTCGACATTCCCAGAATGATTCAATGCACAAGCTTAACTAAACAAGTCGCGTACCCTGCTACATATCATTCAACAAACGCTACCCATGCTGGAGAGAGTTCCTCAGTAACAGCAGCATAATATAATAACGTTTATAAATAAGTACATAAATTTTTTTTAAAGTAGTATTAATAAAAGTAGTATTAATAAAAGTAGTATTAATAAAAGTAGTATTAATAAAAGTAGTATGAAGTGTAAACAAAATATACTTTATAGTCTGCTGTTTAATTAATATTTTTTTATGTAACCGAACACATGCACTTGTAGCTGTGTAGTTTTCTGTTGGTCAAGATCAAGGTTGACACGTAACATGTACGAGTTTAACATCTTAGTGTTGTTGGGAATGAAGCTTCTCCAACAAGAGGCAATAACATATATAGGTGGTAACGGAGTAGTACTCTCTCTTGCTCTTATTACCTTGCTCAATTCAGCCAGGCACCAAGTCTTTTCTCATCAAAGTGAATTAAGTGAAGAGCGTCAGGAAGGAATTAAATCGTAATCACTTAATATCGTTGCCATTACGTCAACTGTTGAGCTTCTGAGCTCCCTGATTGATGATATGCTCGCTGCTTCAAGAGTTTACAGTTTACCTATGGTAGCCAGTCATGGACAGGAAATAAAAAAATGAAAAGACGATTAGAGGCCACAGAAATGGGATTTCTCAGATGAATATTGAAAGTTCCCTGGACAGCTAAAAAGACCAATGAGGAAGTTCTCAAAGAAGCCAGCACAAAACGGAAACTCCTATAAGACATCTGAAAAAAAAACATTCAACATTGTGTGAGCACATCATGAGAATAGGAAAGTTGAAAAAATTTGTTACAACTGGCAAAATACATGGAAAGAGAGAAAGCGAACAACAAAGAGAGAGAAAATACTAGATAGCTTGGTGTTATGGCATGGAAAACAGTCAACAGCAGAATTGATACGATGCACTGTGGATAGAAAATTGTGGGAAGACACGATCTCCTACGCCAACTAAAGGAACCGTTGAGGTTCTGTTTGAAAAGTGTTCCTTATTGCAATTTCCTCTTATTCCAAGTCCGGCTTGCTGTCCGATCTACTGAGTTTAGTGCTCTGTGCACACCGTGAGCTGTGTATTTCATCCGGATCATGTTTTGATATTCCGATTGTTTACGATGAGTGATGATAGCGTATGACGAAAGACAGTTTGGGTGCGTTTACTTCGGTGTGGTTACGCCTTATGCCTTTTGACGTGTGCTGTAGCTGCTATGATGGGGACTGCAGCTGCCTTTCTTTGTTTAGATACTCCAATGAGATAAGATGTTAATTCGGATGTTCCACTGGCACGGGCGGTTGAGCAATTATGGATCTTAATTTGTTTGCAGGCCTTCGACTAACTACAACTACGATTGCAACTACAACTTTGTCTATTAAAAAAAAGTGAAGTACCCACATCACGCCAAGTGGCGTATAGGGAATATGGTGTTAGTGACCATCGATTTTACACACCTTCGGCACCAATTTTTGGGGTAATGTGGTCGAAATTACGCCCGTGCCGCTTTACTTTCCCAGTAAAAAATCCAGTACCCATTAAAGGCTGGGTGAACTGGTAGCCGTCGGTTGGGATCGAACCCTACCTCTTGTCCTTTGTAGTCCAGTTCACTAACCACTGAGCTATCGCGGCTCAACTTTGTGTATTATAAAATATTGTGGCTCAGCTGCTTTGCACACATTTTATCAATTAATGGTTCCTTCTACTTTATAATTCCATTTTGTGTTATAAAAAGTGCAAGAGAAAAGTAGTTCCTGCGCGGGGAAGCAGGGAATGGTCAGACATAATTACTCCGAGTAGTTGTCATACGGCACCAGAACTTCGAAGCGTCTCTTGACAGTGACGGGTGTGAACTGGCCCGTTAGCTAAGACAAAGATTAGATGTGATTATAGAATGGTATTTATGGATCAAAGAGAGACTGATATGGTCGGGTGTGAGAGCAGAAACTGTTGGACACGTTAAGAGAAGTGTTGTAGATTGTAGATATGAGAGTCCACATGGACTAGTTGTGATGTTGAACTGTAGAGTATATGATTGACTACTTTAAATAACAGATGATAGTTTACATGACATAATAGTATTCTGTAATCAAAGATAAGACTGACTTTATATGCTGGTAGAGCAGAATATTGAACGCGTTTAGAGAAAGATGTTCATTGTGAATAATGTAATACGAATTATATTTACCGTTGTTACTGCTTTATATGTATTACCGTTGATGACAATAACAAATAACGTGTCATCGAGATAGAGGAATCAAGTGTGTTATTAGAGTGTTGCAACAGAACATAACATTTAGTATATGTGTGAAGAAGTGTTTACTTTAGTGTACGGATAGAAATATAGAGATAAGTATTACTTGGAAGTAATAGTAACATATAACAATGACACTCATAAGCAAAAGTATATACCTCAACATAAGCACAGCACGACTAACATTAAATAAAAAGGTTACGTGTAAACTTTATCTACATCTCTAGATCAAATTTTTTTTAGTAATTTAAAAAAACGTGCATTTAACATGGTAGCAATAATGTACAATTAGCAACTGATGGTGGCGTTAGATTTGTAACAAACTGACTCTCCCTGGTGAAGAGCTGCTATTTTCAAAGGTAACTACCCATCCATCACCCATCCCCAAGTCCATCCAGGAATTAAAGGTAACTACCTATCCATCACCCATCATCAAGTCCTTCCAGGAATTAAAGGTAACTACCTATCCATCATCCATCATCAAATCCATCCAGGAATTAAAGGTAACTACCTATCCATCATCCATCAACAAATCCATCCAGGAATTAAAGGTAACTACCTATCCATCATCCATCATCAAATCCATCCAGGAATTAAAGGTAACTACCTATCCATCATCCATCATCAAATTCATCCAGGAATTAAAGGTAACTAACTATCCATCATCCATCCCCTAGTCCATCCAGGAATTAAAGGTAACTACCTATCCATCATCCATCATCAAGTCCATTCAGGAATTGAAGGTAACTACCTATCCATCATGCATCATCAAATCCATCCAGGAATTAAAGGTAACTACCTATCCATCATCCATCAACGAATCCATCCAGGAATTAAAGGTAACTACCTATCCATCATCCATCATCAAATCCATTCAGGAATTAAAGGTAACTACCTATCCATCATCCATCATCAAATCCATTCAGGAATTAAAGGTAACTACCTATCCATCATCCATAATCAATTCCATCCAGGAATTAAAGGTAACTACCTATCCATCATCCATCATCAAGTCCGTCCAGGAATTAAAGGTAACTACCTATCCATCATCCATCATCAAGTCCATTCAGGAATTGAAGGTAACTACCTATCCATCATCCATCATCAAGTCCATCCAGGAATTAAAGGTAACTACCTATCCATCATCCATCATCAAGTCCATCCAGGAATTAAAGATAACTACCTATCCATCATCCATCATCAAATCCATCCAGGAATTAAAGGTAACTACCTATCCATCATCCATCAACGAATCCATCCAGGAATTAAAGGTAACTACCTATCCATCACCCATCCATCAAATCCATCCAGGAATTAAAGGTAACTACCTATCCATCATCCATCATCAAGTCCATCCAGGAATTAAAGGTAACTACCTATCCATCATCCATCAATCAAATCCATCCAGGAATTAAAGGTAACTACCTATCCATCATCCATCATCAAATCCATCCAGGAATTAAAGGTAACTACCTATCCATCATCCATCATCAAATCCATCCAGGAATTAAAGGTAACTACCTATCCATCATCCATCATCAAATCCATCCAGGAATTAAAGGTAACTACCTATCCATCATCCATCATCAAATCCATCCAGGAATTAAAGGTAACTACCTATCCATCATCCATCATCAAATCCATTCAGGAATTAAAGGTAACTACCTATCCATCATCCATCATCAAATCCATTCAGGAATTAAAGGTAACTACCTATCCATCATCCATCATCAAATCCATTCAGGAATTAAAGGTAACTACCTATCCATCATCCATCATCAAATCCATTCAGGAATTAAAGGTAACTACCTATCCATCATCCATCATCAAATCCATTCAGGAATTAAAGGTAACTACCTATCCATCATCCATTATCAAGTCCATCCAGGAATTGAAGGTAACTACCTATCCATCATCCATTATCAAGTCCATCCAGGAATTGAAGGTAACTACCTATCCATCATCCATTATCAAGTCCATCCAGGAATTAAAGATAACTACCTATCCATCATCCATCCCCAAGTCCATTCCGGAATTAAAGACAAATGTAATTTTCCTCATCATCATCATCAAATACCGTGCCTACTGGCGTAGGTGATCATGTCTCTCCACAACTTTCGATCTCGACAGCTATTTATCATTTCTGTTGTTGACCTTCTGCCAAGCCATTCTCTTAAGCTGTCTGTTATTTTTTCTTTTTGTTTCCCTCTATCTCTTCGTCCCTCAATTGTTCCAGTTGTTACAAGATATTCCAGTTGTTCTCTTCTCATTACATGGCCAAAAAATGATGATTGTTTCTTTCCAATATTGGAAATTAGCTCCCTTTTTGCTTTGACCTCTCTCAGAACATCTTCATTACTCTTCTTAGCTGTCCATGGTATTCTCAACATTCTTCTGTAAAACCACATTTCTACAGACTCCAGTGATTTTCTTGTCTGTTGTCCTATTGTCCATAATTTTCCCTAGGATCTTGAATTGCCTGTTGCGTCAGTTTCTCATTATCACAGACACTGATAATCGACTCTGAATTGGTTCGGAAGTTGAAAAGATGTGCGTAGAAGCAACCTCATCATTTGTTGTCATGTATATTTGGATTTTCTCGTTTTGTGGGATAGAATGATAGAACTCCAGTTTTTACAAAAAAATTAAAACAAAGTCTTGACGTCACTTGATATTTATCACAACTCCTTACTAAGTTACAGTAAATGCAATTTTCAATTTATTGCATAGTGGCTGTTCATTTATTATATTTACATTTTTCAATTTAAAATTTAAGACAGTAAATGTTTTATATTTTAACTTATTTTACGTGTATTTGCTATTTAAATTTATCGAAATCAGTATTGTTTACTGTATGGGAACGAATTATTTCACTTTCCATTATTTGTGTTGGGGAAAAATGATTCGAAATTCGAACGATTCAGAGCTTGAATGGCCTCCTGATACAAATTGAGTTAAAGAGCGAGGCACTACTATCGTTGCAAATAAAAGTAAGCTATATTTCTAATGTTGGATTATTAAATAATGAATGAATCAATCAAGTGTATGTCAATACCAAATTTATTCTCTGATGTTTGTTTTATTTCGTCCAATTGAAACTCTTTACATAAATGTCACAGTTACCAAGAAATAAAATGACGGCATGTGCAGCAGCTGACATACAGTGAAAGCAGCGTAGGCCATGACTTATCAAACATTTTATCAAATACATAACACAATCATATTCCATCTGTATGAGCTAAATGTCAGTGTACAACCAGCCACTGCATCCAGAATGCCGTGATATCGCTCATGTAATTGGAGCAGTTACTTAAAGAAATAGGCTTCGATGTCTATGGAGATGAAACCTACAACAACCGTACACCAACATCTATTAACCTTGCAATGTGAGTGCCAGGTTGTTTATTTCGGCAATCACGTTGCTGGTTACATGACAACATTGTTTCAACTAATATGGCTTATTTTTCATTATCGTAACATATGGAAGTCTATGCACTACGGAGGCCAAACCGAACCTCCTGAAATCATTGCGCTTCGTCTTGAACTAAATAAAAAGTTAACAAAATTGTGAAAGATGTTAATTAACAACAAAACCATATTTTTTTTTATAACTTACAATACAAATAACTAAGATCTCATCATCACCATGTGCCATACCGGTTGGCGTAGGCGATTATGTCCTTCCACAATCTTCTATCTACAGTGCATCGTATCAGCTCTGTTGTTGACTGTTTTCCATGCCATGACACCGAGCTATCCAGTATTTTCTCTCTTTGTCGTCCTCGATCTCTCTTTCCTTGTATTTTGCCAGTTGTAATCAAGTATTCCAACTTTCCTCTTCTCATGATGTTCCCGAAAAATGTTGATTGTTTATTTCTGATGTTTTTTAGGAGCTCCCTTTTTGTGTTGGCCTCTTTGAGAACTTCCTCATTGGTCTTTTTAGCTGTCCAGGGAACTTTCAACATTCTTCTGAGAAATCCCATCTCTGTGACCTCTAATCGTCTTTTCATTTGTTTGTCTACTGTCCATGCTTCACTTCCATAGGTCAGTATTGGTTCTATATAGCACCGATGAACTTTCTTTCTCATTTCTATTGACATTGAGTTGTTGCATAAGATATTTTTCTTTTTCTGAAATGCTATTTTGGCCTGAGCTATTCTGCTTGTTATTTCTGTGGAGAATCTTCCATCTGATGTTATTATTGTGCCCAGGTATTTCACGCGTTGCACTTGTTTCAGATCTACCCTGTTTATTTTTGTCTTGCATGATGGCGAGGATGTTTCTTTGATATAACAATTACTTCTGTTTTCTTACTATTCAACCGGAGACCTTTTTTGTTGCTTTCTTTTGCTGTCATGTTTATCATTTAGTGTAGTTCATTATCTGTCTCTTTTATTAAGACTGTGTCATCTGCATATCGCAAATTATCTATGTTGTGACCGTTGACTTCAGTTCCTTTTTTGTCTACTATCGATCTCATACTATGTTTGCTGTAAAGTGAAAACAATTCTGGCGACAGAACACAACCTTGTCTGACTCTTTGTTTGCCCCACAATAGGTGATAGTAATACGCTAGTACATGTATGCTTCTTTTCAAGAGCGATGTGCGATTTCATTACCGCACACACTGAGTCCCGTACGCCTGTTGTAAGTTTAGCAACATTAGTTTCACATTTAAGTTTAATCTTAGAACCACTGGGTGCCAACACTAAGTTAGCCCCATGAACAAAAAGGGGCGTAATTTTAACTTGCGTTATAAAGCAAGCAGGAGATCATCGCAGAGAGAAATGTAACGTTTGCTTATATCAGCAGTCAATCAGCAATTACCAATCATGTATTTAAAGTTTTGCCCCCAAAATGATCCATCTCTTAATTAATACAAATTCAAAATATTTATATAACATACTATCAGAAATAATTTTTAGAAATTTAAATTGAGCGTGCTCCGCACGCATTGCACACAAAGACATACGCCACTGATTAAGACCTATATTTTTGTATATAAGAATGCACTGTCCCCGAAACTATAGCTGTGAACACTTCATTCAAGCATAAACTGCTAATGAAATTGTTTTCTTCAATACCTTTTTTCTTTATCTCTTTTTAGACCATAAATAATATTAAATTATACCGATGTAACGAATTTAATCAATAATTTATTTCTTTACTTTTTGATAAGCTCATTGTTTTCTTAACTTAAAAAACTAGAGGTACATCTATTCCACCCTCTACCTAACCTATTGACTTGACTATAACAAACCAGACCTTATGGCTGCTACGGCGGTATATACAAATTACCCGGAGTCTGTATTGACTATTTTTGGTTCTTCCAGCCCATATAAGTAATAAGAACGAGTTCCACTGAGGGTAAAGACATACCGATAAGAAATAATGATGTGGGCTATTTTTCCTCAACTTGTGTCCCTTGGTTAGGTGTTTGGACAGGAGTTGTCTTACAGGACAAAGGCGGTAATTGTACTTTCGAGGGGAGACAAGTTCCTCAAAAAAGAATAAGTAAATAGAGAAAGTGGAGAAGTTTTCTATTTCTCTTAAAGCGAAAATAAAAGTTGATATATGAATGTATATTTTGGGTGATAAATTAGTTTTGATAAAAGTACAACAGTATCTACAAGTATTTTGAAGAATCTAAGAGCCATGAATCCATTCTAGAGGTTTCGTACTTTCGCTTGTAATACATAAACGTACTAATATAAATACGCCATTTAATTGTGGGTATATCTTGTAGCAGTATGCTTATTGTGTACACTGTAATGCTGTCATCATCATCATCATCATCATCATTGAGTGCCCTCTCCGCAAAGAAGGTTGGCTACCATGGATCGCCATTCGACTCTGTTTCTTGCTTTGATGGTGCAGGCTGTCATAGATTGACTTGTCCATCTTTTGATGTTACTCGTCTTTGTTAGTCTTGGTCTGCCTCTGCCTCTTTTACCTTGTATTTTCCCTTCCAATATTAATTTCAGTAGCCTGTTGTGTCTTTTAACATGCCCAAAAATTTAATTTGTCTTGTCTTAATTGTATTTAGTAGTTCTCTTTTTATTTTCAGTTGTTTTAATACTTCATCGTTTGTTATCTTTTCTTTCCATCCAATTCTAACTATTCTTCTATAAATCCACATTTCAAAGGCTTCAATTTTCTATTCAGTTTTCTTGTCTAATGTCCATGTTTTTGCACCATACAGGAATATTGAAAAGATGTAACATTTTGCCATTCTTAGTTTCAGCCCTGTTGATATTTGTTTTGTTGTTAATGTTTTGGCATTAAAATTACTTTTTGCCATACCTATTCTTTTGTTTATTTCAATTTTATATTTCCCATCAATGGTTATACATAGTATGTCCTAGGTAGTTGTAACTCTGGACTGTCTCCAGATATATTCCATCAACTGTGATATTTAATTGTAGGTCTTGAGAATTTTCTTTGTTTATGATCATAGTTTTAGTCTTTTTGATATTCAATGCTGTCATAGAAAACCCTTTTGACGTAGTTAGTATAAGATCTTATTATGCACGAATGCTATGTACTGATTTTATGACACTGAAATAATTAGTTAGTATTTTGATGACGTACAAGGTCAAGGTATATTTGTGCACTATTTTAATATTTTTATTTTCTACTTTCAAACCACTGTCGTGTATGCATTTTGCAATGTAGCTTGGCATATCTTAGACATACAGTCTTAGGAATCCCTCATACAGTGTACCTTTCATCTTATTTATTATTTCTCATTGTCTTCTCTCGCTGCTGTTATATTTCAAATTGTTACCTTCATCCAATATTTTGTTATTTTCTCCCTTTTTTGTGTACTTTTTATTTTTTGCATTTAATTTCTATTAACAACAACAAACAGCGACCATAAGAACTGGAAACCAATTGGGAATGTTTCAACAAATAAAACAGGGTGTTAGACAATGTTGTGTGCTGTCACCAGATTTGTTTAATATTTATAGTGAGATTATTTTTAGATCCACAAGGGGCATGCCTGGAATAACAGTCGGAGGTCATAATATAAATAATCTAAGGTATGCTGATGATATAGTCTTAATCGCTAAGAGTGAAAATAAGTTACAATAAATGTTAGACATTATATTGAAAGATGAAAGAAAGCAAAAATAAAGGACTGAGCCTTAATAGCAGAAAGACAGAGGTAATGGAAACAGCAAAGAGCAAGACATCACCTCAGTGCAAAATAAAGACAAGTGGAACAATATTAAAACAGGTAAATAATTTAAATATTTGGGAACTTTGTTAACCTCAGACGGAAGATGTACAACAGAGGTGAGATGCAGAATGGCTCAGGCAAAGCAGATTTTTTTTAAAAAAATGAAGAAGATATTTTTATCAAAACAAATAACACCAGGGCTAAAACTAAGAATAGCAAAATGTTATGTCTTATCAACATTCTTATATGGTGCAGAAACATGGACATTAGACAAGAAAACAGAACAGAGAATTGAAGCCTTTGAAATGTGGACATATAGAATAATAGGTAGAATTGGTTGGAAGGAAAAGAAAACAAACGATGAAGGCTTAAAACAACTAAAAATGAAAAGAGAACTACTTAACACAATTCTTCCTCTTCTACTTCTTCTTTCCTTCCTCATCTGCCTTTCAGCGTCGAGGGGAGATATAGTTTGCGGTCTTTTGCTCTTCTGTTCGCCTCTGCTGCTGTTATGTTTCCTGGTGCTTCGAATATTCCATCGATCCATCTTTTTCGTGGTCGACCCTTGGGTCTGGTGTTCTCACAACGTTTGATGAAGGCTCGTTGTGTTGTGTTTTGTTCTTTCTGCCTTGTCACGTGGCCAAACCATTTTATCTGTTGTTTCCTTATATAGTCTATGGCGGGGGCTATTCCTAGCTTTTTTCTCAGTTCTTCATTTCTGATCTTATCTTTCAGACTGTTTCCTGTCATTCATCTAACACATTTCATCTCCGTAGAGTTTATTTTTCTTATTGTTCTTGCATCTAGGGTCCAGGCCTGCATTGGTAGCACAACGTTGGGATGAAGATTGTATCGTATAGTGCTCGTTTTGCCTCCAGAGTTATTTCCTTGTTGGACAATAGTGGTGATAACTGTCCGATGATTTGACAAGCTTTGTTGCATCTTGATTCTATTTATGCTGTTTGAGAATTATCGTTTGTCATTAGACTTCCTAGGTATTTGAATTCCTCTACTTGTTTTAGTTGTCTGCCTTCTATAGTTATGTTGATGTTCTGTTTATTTTTGGCGACATTCATGACTTCTGTTTTGTTGATTTTCATGTTGTATTTTGTGCATGAGATGTTGAGTTTGTTAAGTGTTCTTATATGTCTTCTATTGTTTCATGTATTAGTGCCTGATCGTCTGCAAATAAACGCTCGTTGATCTCCTCTGTCTCTGATGGGTTGGCTAGTTTGCATATATGGTAACACAATTCAAACAGGACAAATGCGATTTTGGGGCCATGTTAAAAGACACAACAGCCGACTAAAAGTAATATTGGAAGGAAAAATACAAGGTAAAAGAGGCAGACCAAGACTAACATTGACGAGTAACATCAAAAGATGGACAAGTCAATCTATGTCAGCCTGCACCATCAAAGCAAGAAACAGAGTAGAATGGCGATCCATGGTAGCCAACCTTCGTTGCGGAGAAGGCACGCGATGATGATGATGAGCGGAAGCGAGGAGGGAGAATGAGCGAGATAAGTGGTTTGGTCTATGCTCCTGGCGTCAGTCTTTTCTATTTCAACTGATGCCTTTCACTTGCTCTTTTGATCCACAGAAGTAATTTAAAAAATCAAACAAACAAACAAACAAACAAAAAACAAAGGTTTTGCGATGTTCAGATCAACTGAAGCCATAATGTTTTAAATCTAATCACATTTTCTGCAGCCAATTTGTTTGAATTTCAGTCACGAGTTGATGTAATTATTAGTTCCGCTATTTTGTCTTATAGGGTAGTAACTGAGTATTTACTAGTTACTGCTCTACTTAGGAGTTATGGGTACTGTTTATTTTGAAGGCACTAACTTTCTCTGTTTTACTGGTCTACCTCTGAACAAGCAAATTTGGATGAGTGGCGAATCAAAGAGATTGTTTTGAAACTGAAGCGAATCAGACTTTTGGAAATGTTTAGTAAAAAAAGGGGGGGGGGGGGGGGAGAGAGAAAAAAAAGGGGGGGGGAGAGAGGGTACTTTTCATAATTTATTTTTCTTTCTGGCTCTTCTCACTCTCTCTCTATCTCTCTCTCTATCTCTCTCTCTCTCGGTCTTTCTCTCACACATCTTTGTCTCTGTTCTTATACCCTTCCAACTCTATCTATAGAATGATCTATTAACACCTTTGTATTCTACAATTTCTGAATTTCAAACAAGTACTTTAGCTTTAATTTACAAATGCAACCTCAGGGTCTTTGGAATATTGTGTATCTTGGTCTGGTGGTAAGAAAATATTTCAGAATCTTCATCAAAAATGTTAGATGCTCACAATAAATACAAATTAATTCGTTTGACCTTCATGGAGGACATTTTTTTTAAGAAATTGTCAGTTAATCTTGCACGATTTATGCCTCTTTATGCATATGTAAAAATCTATAGATACACATGCATAGCCCCTGCTTGGTCTATATTCTACATAATCTTGTTTTGTACATTATTTTTATGTCGACTGCGTTCCGTGAACAGTTGATTTATGTTTAATGAAGTACAAATTGTGTTTTCGTGCATTTTCTCACTGGCTACAAATGTAAAACAATCTGCATAGTTAAACAAAAAAATAAAATGGAGAGCTAATCAAATCAATCAGAGGACCACACGCCCCAAATCAGGACGCTTTTCATAATATGAATAGATATGAACAAGTTATCATTATACGCCTCAGAACAGGACACCATCGACTCCATAGACCATTGTATACAAAAATTCAAGATCGGCACCTCAACTACTTGTATATGTGGACAGGCGCCCCAGACTGCTGAACACATACTTCAAGACTGCACAGAATATAGTAGACTGAGGAAAATCCATTGGCCCATAGATACAACACTACAGACAAAACTATATGGGCCACTGCAAGAATTACAAAAGACAGTAAAATTTATACAGGAAACGACATTGCAGATATAGACAATACTTCAGGCGATCGAAAAAATAGATAGACAGACAGACAGACAGGTAGATAGATAGATAGAATGGAGAGCGAAGAAAATTTGTTTTTCCTCTTTTTTCTTTCTTTAATTAGAAGTGCTTTTTATTATGTTTCAGAGGTAGCGATTTATCGAGACTGCCACCATAAAACAACTCGAAAAAAATGACAAAAAAATAATGTAGTTTGTCTCGTCTCTCTATTAGTTTAGCCGCGACTGTTAAAAGTTTGAGAACCTCTGGGTACACCTTTTCCCAGTCATCATAACCCAGTTGAGGTAGTGTGTTTTTTCATTATCTTATCACATATTTGTTCCTGCACGTATTTTTAGGTAGTCAAATACTTGTCGCGGAATTGGCGCGAAGAGAAGAGATATACAGGATACACTTTCTAGATCAGAAGACAGGTAATTTGTTGGTGATTTTAACGAGGTATTATAATGGGGCTCTAAAATACAAGATAGAATTACAGGCTTTTAAAAACACATTATTGACATTAGAGTATGTGCCCTGTAAGGATGTCGCGGTAACCCTTTAAGTCTTTAAGTAGACAGACAAGATCGTGGTGACATTTCGTTTTGACTGGTCTACTCTAATCTTAGGCAGACATATTTAAATCATTTTGAACTTGTGTAAAGTTTAATACAACTACATAATAGATTGTCTGCCTATGCAAATGGTATTTTTACAACGTGTCAGTGTGCTTTTGCTTTTGAAAGCATTTAACACGTTTTTTTTTTATCTTCTACAAATCTGAAATAGACCATCATTACAGCATTTTTATCATTTTAATGTTAATTTTTTTCATAATCAATTATTGATTATTCGCAGCCATCTAAAGAGAACTCTATATATTTATATAGTTATTGTTTATCTGTATCAGTATTTTATATAAGATCAAATACATCACATCGGCTTATATATTTGTTAAATTAAGTTAATAAAAAATATTATTATTTATATTAAAACAAATAGTCAATACAAATGAACCCCTGTGGACTGTAGATAGCATACCCCATCAGGATAGGTTCAGATGCTCATAAACAAAAATTATGATGGAAAATAATATGGATAATGATACAAATAATTTTAAGGAAAATGATACTATTATGTGGAAATAAAGATGCTCAGAAGTAAAAGAAATAATCATGAATAGAAATAAACGTGTTTTTGTGTGTGTGTGTGCAAATTCTGTGTGGACTTAGTTTACAAAACAATTAAGGAAATGTATATTTTCAACATAGCATTGTAATTTTCGCACAACCTGCATTGTATAAAGAGACAATACGTAGGTTCTACAGTGGTAGCGGACATTTATTGGAATTAGATAGGATATATATTTTTCTAGACTTTGTTAAGGTAACCCTAAGTTACTGTACTGGTTACCAGCACTTAACAGTTGCGTTGAAATATGCAGTTCTTTCTTCTTCTGCCTTTCAGCTCCCTGTGGAGCATAGGTCTTCAACGAGCACTTCCAAGGTCTTTATGTTTCTTGCCATTCTTTTAAGTTCACTCCATGTCTTCCCCATCATCTTCATCTCTGCTTCCATCTGTCTTTTCCAAAAAATATTGTGATCTTCCTGTTTGTCTTTTTTCTTGGGTATTCCAAAAAAAGAGCCTGTTGTGTAATACTCTCAGTTAGCTTCCGCAGTGTGTGTCCTATCCAGCGCCATTATCTTACCCGGATGTGTTAACAAAGAAATAGTCACAGTTTTAGCAAGCAGCGAGATAAAGCATTCAGTTAATGACATTAGGTGTGTTAATGCTAACTGTTGCGTTAGACCATAAACAAGTAGACCAGTAGTGTATAGAATGTGCGTGAATGTATATGGTACAACTGCCACAGAAGCAAATCAAGAGCAGTTTAAATCAACATTTAATCTTCAATTACTTAATAGCTGATTGCACTGCACTGTGTTTTGAACCATGTGGCCCAGTGCATTTATCTTTAGTATACATTTGCTTCCTACTGAGACTGCTTCTTAGCCTCTGTTATTTCTTGAGTTTCCTGCAAGGCAGCAATTGTTTATATTGTTGTTTCTCTTAGGAAAGCTGTCTTACTAGATTAATTATAGTCCTTTTAATGATAGTTACTAATGATGTAACTAATGATAGTCTTTCTAATGATAATTACTAATGATATAACTTATGATATAACTTATAACAGTGTTTCTAATTATAGTTACTAATGATATACTTATAACAGTCTTTCTAATGATAGTTATTAATGATATGGCTTATAACAGTCTTTCTAATGATAGTTATTAATGATGAAAATAATGACAGTCTTTCTAATGATAGTTATTAATGATGAAAATAATGACAGTCTTTCTAATGATAGTTACTAATGATATGGCTTATAACAATCTTTCTAATGATGGTTATTAATAATGTCAATAATGACAGTCTTTCTAATGATAGTTACTAATGATGTAAATAATGACCGTCTTTCTAATGATAGTTATTAATTATGTCAATAATGACAGTCTTTCTAATGATAGTTATTAATGATGTAACTAATGATAGTCTTTTTTACCAGTTTTTCCTGTTAAATATAATGATTGCCCTTAAGAATGGACATGCTTCTTCTACATAGATTGTTTTATTGTGTTTTCCCCCCGGTAGTTGCTTTATTAGATTGTGCTTTCATGACATTCCTTCTACCAGAGTTTAAATAAAAACGCTGTCCCCGACACAATGTGCTGACTACATATAAACAAGAAGTTTTGTATTCTCCAGACACAGAAAACCACCGGCAGACACCAACAATTGAATAAAAGCTATAGCAATAGTTTTATTTTATTTTAAATTATTGGTTACAGAGCATGCACTGAGTGTTGATTTTGTTTCTGATCTGATGTGCATGACAGTCTAGTTTGATTTTTAAATTCCCACTTGAATAAGCCGTGTACCTATTTATCTTTAGTAATCTGGCATTTTCTTTTATGCAATTTTTGTTATAGTGTAGGTTTTCTGTGTCATGCACAGGAACTGACTTGAAGCTCTGATATCTGCTTATGATGTTACAAAAATAAATGGTATTGAAAATACAGTATACAATATATGTTGCGTATTTTCATTCAGTGTTTCAAATAAATACTTTCTGTGCTCTGTGCGAAAGTCTAGCAACAGAATTACATGTCACTGATGATCAATTTTGGGGAGCCGCGATAGCTCAGTGGTTAGTGAACTGGACTACAAAGGACAAGAGGTAGGGTTCGATCCCAACCGACGGCTTCCGAGTTTATCCAGCCTTAAATTGGTACCTGATTTTTTTCTGGGAAAGTAAAGCGGCACGGTCGTAATACCGACCACATTACCCCAAAAGTAATGTGCTGAAAGGTCTGTAAAAATTATGGTCACTAACACCATATTCCTTACACGCCACTTGGCGTGTCGGGGCTCTTTACTTTTTTTTTAGGGTAAATTTTGATGTGGAGCCGCGATAGCTCAGTGGTTAGTGAACTGGACTACCACGGACAAGGGGTAGGGTTCGATCCCAACCGACGGCTTCCGGGTTCACCCAGCCTTAAATGGGTACCGGATTTTTCTGGGAAAGTAAAGCAGCACGGGCGTAATACTGACCACATTACCCCAAAAATCATGTGCTGAAAGTCTGTAAAATATAGGGTCACTAACACCCTATTTCCCTATACGCCACTTGGCGTGACGGGGGTACTTAAGGCTTAAGGACTTAAATTTTGATGTAAGAGACAGCACCACAGCAGTCGATGCTTTTACATACATTGCTCGTGTACCCTGGTCAGTGTTCTTACAGTGTCCTTGCAGGTGCACCATGCAGTTTGTGAGCGCAATAATTTGGTGATGTATAATTTGTATGTTTCTTTCCATCGATGTTTAAATAAAGAATAGTTATTTATTCTTTTTTTTAAATTGTGTTCTTTCGTTTTCTGGGTTCTTATTAATCTAGTGTCTTTATGTGCGGTTAGTTTTACCAGTAGTTATTTTTTTCATACAGAGCAGCCCTGACATATGTGGCAGTGTCAACCACAACGTGAATAATTAACACAACATAAAAATTGCAACTCCAAATGTCCAGAACACGAGGGCTCAACACTTCATGCTATGATTCCAAGACGCAATCTTGATTACATTCAAAAGTTTAATGACACTGTTCTCTAGTTACCATCTGACTAAATGTCTTGTTGTCAATTAAAAGTTTCCTATTTCTCAGAAATACTGGTCATGGCTGTCCTTCGATTCTTCGTTCCTACTGTATTTGTCGTAACTTTCTTTAGCACCAACTTATTGCATCGCTTAAATATTTGTGTTTATCAATAAATGTTCTACATTAAATTCCTCTTTTCTTAACGTCCTCCTTGAATTTAGAACAATTATAAAGTAAATGAATTGCACACAAATTCAAATACAGTGTCCATATCTTTACGAAGCATATCAGCAGTCAACATTTACATTTAAACCAAAAGCTTCTCTCTCCAGCAGGACAGACAACAACAGAGCTTAGCATACCTTGTATTTCAATATTTTCCTCTTTCTTCTACATTATTTACAAGTTCAAAGAATGTGATACTGAGGAGGATGTTTGTTGTGTGATGTGCTTTATGCTAGGACTAGTCAGTTGTTATTCTTTAGTAACAAGTCACAGTTGCAATAAAATTTAATAAATTATTTAGTACATGATCCACCAGTGAATTAGCTATTTTCTGCTTTCTGAATTGAAGTGTTTTTCTATCCTCAGGATAAGTAGGAGTGAAAAATAAAAGGAAAAACAGAATCTCTAAACTATTATTGAAAAAGGGAGTACATTCAATCACTATCACTGCGATGTTCAAGAAACAGAGTAGGAAAAGGCATAGACAACCAGACAGAGACAAAAGGGCTGTTTATGTTGAAGATGATATTGAAGTCATTTTGGTTAATGGGAGTACAGTTTCTCCACACTTTAACAAAATAGCACAAAGTACCATGAACAAAGCCTGCAAAACATCAGAAGATCGTGCTTCTGAAAGTCCGGTGTCAGCTAATACAAGAAAAAGAAAGTTATCTTCCTCAAAGCTTGGTTTCAACAGCTCTGACAGATCATTTTGTGTTGACCGAGAAAGCAAAAATAAGGCCAGTAATTGTGACAGGGTTGTTGGAAAAGTTGACACAGACAAGCTCACAGAAACAGAGAAACAAAACACTAAAACTGAATCTAAACGATTCTCATTTAAAACTTCAAGTGCCAAGCATAAACAGGAAAATGAAGATATTTCTTCTGTGAAGAATCAGTTGAAATCACCTGTAATCGGCAAGTTCAACTCTAATGGCATGTATCTCAATGACACTCCTTCAACCACATCAGTTGAGAGAAATGTTAACTCATCTACTGAAAAGGATCTAAATATTATGTATTTTCCCGTGTTTTTTAAACATTTAAACTTGACAAAAAATAAATCTGCTCCAAATCGTGACACAAGTTATAAGACTGTTGCTGAACAAATAGATACTGACATTCCATGTGTGAAAAAAATCAATGATGATGTGGAGAAAAAAGACATAGCGGTGCCAGTAGTGGATGATGATGGTAATAACAATGGTGATGACAGCTCTGTAGGTGAGCCTCAGTTAGAAGTGTTGTACTACCTGAACTATTTTGAGACTATTCTGAAGGCAGTGATGGAAGATGAAAGTAACAAAAAGCTGTTCAATGATGATGACATGTGCATTATTAGAACATATCAACAGCTTTCAGGTAATATATTTTAATCCTAAATGTGTGCCACTTTAGCTTTCACCGGAAAGATACATATAATCAAATTTTATTACGAGGAATGTTCAATACTTTTCTTACTAATAATTCATGATTTATTTATCCTTATGATTAATACGTTTATTAATGATAAAATTGCATCCATTATGTTTCTTTATTGTTAAATAGTATTGTCTATATAATAGTTTCTGTTATATGGGAGACATATACTTTTGACGTGGAGATATAGTAGCAGAGTAAAGTGCAGGCATGCGTGTTTGGAAAACTTGCTCTTTTCATTTTTATTTTGTGATTCGTGATTTCATATTAGTACTATTTTTGTATTTATGTTTCTAATAATAGTTGTTATTTTGTATCCGATGAAGGCTTCTGTCGGAACGTTGTATTTTGTCTCGTCTCTCTATTAGTTTAGCTGCTTGATACCATTGTATGTTTATTTTACATTTTCATTCATGGACACATTTGTCATAATACGTTATACTGTATAAGATATCATGCGCAGTAAAACATGTTGTAAAGACTGTCATTATTTACATCATTAGTAACTATCATTAGAAAGACTGTCATTATTGACATCATTAATAACCATCATTAGAAAGATTGTTATAAGCCATTTACAGCAACTGCAAAAAATCTGCACACAAAAGATGACTTTATTTATTTTAGTCTGTACTATTATTAATTGCTATCTAATTTATTATTATTTCCATCCATTAAAGCAAATTTTGCAGTGTTTTTTTACTTTTCAAATACACAAGTACAAATGATAAACCAGTTTATTTGTTCATTACAGATTCAGCAAAGAAATTATATGTTAGAATGTTCAGCCGCAAGTTTCATTGGATTCCTCTCAGCAAACTAAAATATCCCGAGATTGCTAAAGATTTAAAACCTTGCCTAAAAGAACTGACAGACGCTGCATTGATTGATTGTGGTATGTAATTAGTCATTGGATTGTTTACTTGTACGCTAGGATAATCTTCAAATTCTTGCATTCACATCCTCTATTCCTTCACATTATTAGAATAGATAATTTATCTACTTAGCTGATTTAAGACGCTTATATGGTTTGATTTGATCACCTCATTATAATGCACTTGTCTCAAACACTTTTTTTTACAATATAGCCTTGATGCGTGAAACGTATCCATATAATGAAAGAAAGCTCAACATTTGCTTTAAGTACCGACGGTTTCCGGGTTCACCCAGCCTTTAATTGGTACCGGATTTTTTCTGGGAAAGTAAAGCGGCACGGGCGTAATACTGACCTCATTACCCCAAAAATCATGTGCCGAAGGTCTGTAGAATGTATGGTCTCTAACAACATATTACCTATAAGCCACTTGGCGTGACGGTGATACTTTTTTTTACTCTAATGAGAAAGAAACATACATTTATGAAACATTGTATCATTGTATCATTGTATAAGTTAACGAAAAATATAACACTAATGTGAAATAAATTTTTACTACTTGACAAATGTCACTTTTATGTTGATATTATATAGCTTGCAAAAATTGTTGTCGTTACATATTTATCTTTAACATTTTATTCTCCTTCTCATATCTTGAACAAAATATTGTCATCAATAGATTAGGGTTTATTTATTGTTGAAATGTGCAAAACCTAACACAAGCTGCATCAAGGAAGAAAGTAAAGATATGGTTTCACGCACACTGATATACAACATTGAGTATTCTTAAAGCCAGTGGATAAACGTTGCCATCTTGTTATTAAATGTTGACTTTGATCAAAAACCAACATTCTTTGTTGTTTTGTTGTTAGTTGATGTTTCATCACAATTTTTTATTTTGCATTATTCTGCAAATACATTCTTTTCAGAAAATTTATATTCCTTTTCATATGCAATTTTACAGTACATGATTGATGTAATATTATTCCTCAGATGACGAAATGACTGAGCTAGAGGAGATTCTCCATGCATTATCTGCCAGTGACATTAAGACATTAGCAAAGTCATACCACATCATCACCAACGCAGGCCTAAAGAAACAGCTGGTGCATGAACTGTTGAAGAAATCCAAGCAAAGCACTTTAACCTCCATGTTTAATTATACAGGCAAAGATGTAGCAGCAACTATGCTTACCAGGTAATACTGGATTAGTCTTCGTGTTGGAGGTATCTCAGTTTGAAAATGGTTTGCTCTTGTGGCTTAGCTGAGTTTTACCTCATTTCTTTCTCTGTAATCGTGGGTAATTTATTGTAACCATAGATGATAACTACAAAGATTGATGTTTACATGATGTAGACATTGGTATAATGGATCATGTAACCCAGGGTATCGTACCTTACAATATCCTTGTCTGTTTATAAATACATCTTCGTCAGAATGTTCCTCAAGGTCAAATCTATTATTGGGTCTGGCCCAACACTTTATTAAACTGTTATTGCTCTGAATTGAACAAGTTCGACCAAACCCTGATCAGGATATTTGAAGCCATGTACTGGGCTATTATCTCAGAGGCCACAGAGATCGGATTTCTCAGAAGAATGTTGAAAGTTCCCTGGCCAGCTAAAAAGATCAATGAGGAAGTTCTCAAAGAGGCCAACACAAAAAGGCAGCTCCTAAAACACATCGTAAAGAAACAATCAATATTTTTTTGGCACTTCATGAGAAGATGAAAGTTGGAATACTTGGTTACAACTGACAAAATAAAAGGAAAGAGAGATCGCGGGCGACAGAGATAAAATACTGGATAGCTAGGTGTCATGGCATGGAAAACAGTCAACAACAGAACTGATACGATGCACTGTAGATAGAAGATTGTGGAAGGACATGATCACCTACGCCAACCGTATGGCACATGATGATGATGACTGCGCTATCACTTTCGTTGACTTGGAAGATACGTCTAAGAATGACCGAGTCTGGACGAGCAACATGAAACTAGTAGAAGTAGGTTCATTAAAACCCATCAGTTTTCAGCTTCAATATCTCCATTAGAAGAAACATGTGACAAGTAGATCTACTTATGTCACAATATTCTGTGACGTGTAACTGGTTAGCAACTTCATGCTGGTCCTTAGTTCAGTAAAGCCCATGACCCATATAATCTACAATCCCATGTCGGCATATGCCCAATCCCCACCAATTCACTTAATTAAATCAAATAAATAACAAAATAACATAACACCTACCAATTTGCTTCCAATTTGCTGATATCAAACTCTAAATCTATTTATATTTATTAAAATAATGTCATTTAACTCAATTATTGTTTATCATAACGATTCAAAATACTCATACCTGACCAGTAGGCCTACAAGCCCCTAACTCATTATTTCATACAGCGGAATCCCTTCCTCATAAATGACACATATTCCCCTCTTCGCAAGCCATAGCTCATCATCTCTTACTGTCATCCTAATTCTATAACTAAACTCATAGGTCCTACTAGGAAAATATTCTAATCCACATCAAGTCTAATCTAGCTATCAACCCTTACTACTGTAATACATCTCGTAGGCAACCTGTCTGATCTTGATGGAAACATCTTACTGTCTGGGTCCAAATCATGTCTTTCGTTTAGCAGTCCCAGGCCGAAAAGTCGGTCTTTCTAACTTTTCGATGCTCCTAGAATTTCGACTCATAAAAAATCATCTTTTCCATACGTTACTCGTTCTTTCATTATTTTCTCATTCATATCCCATTTCCCATTGTTCTCATTATTCTCAGGTGTGACTAAAGTCTCTCGCTTGTCTCTGTGTAAGTCGTTTAATTCCTTCCCCTTTGTTATTTATCTCCCTGTCCCCTGCCTGCTACGTGAGATATTGTGTCTGTTTTAGCTTTTTGCATTACTACTGTAGATATAAATGAAGTGCATATTGAGGTGTAGTTTTTAGCCAGATATCTTCAGGTTTTTCAGTATTGCTAATCTTTTTACATATTGTATCGTGTATCTGTGTATTTTTATATTAGTATCAACTCTCAAACACTTTATTTAAAGTGAGACATTATTTTCATTCATAAAAGTAATCATCCTTTAATTTTCAAGAATTGGTGAACAAAAATATAATTGTTAGACAGACACTAAGGGGTGACCTGATATTGGTATCACCAGTGAAATCACCGGTACTTATTTTTGTGACCGACTAGATTGAGCTGAGTAAGTTGGGTGTGTCAAGAAGGCAAAATGTTGATTTTACTAACTGAAGAAGTTTTCATTTTTTAATGATACTTTTCTCTTCATACTGTTTCGTGTGTTTTCGCAGGTTTTCGTATTATACTTTCTCTGTTGTTGCAGTGATAAATCAACAATTCATTATCAGTGAACTTTCTCTGTTGTTGCAGTGATAAATCAACAATTCATTATCAGTGAACTTTCTCTGCTGTTACAGTGATGAATCAATAATTCATGATCAGTGAACTGTCTCTGTTGTTACAGTGATGAATCAACAATTCATGATCAATGAACTTTCTCTGCTGTTACAGTGATGAATCAACAATTCATGATCAGTGAACTTTCTCTGTTGTTACAGTGATGACTCAACAATTCATTATCAGTGAACTTTCTCTGTGTTATATTTGTTGTAAAAAGTAACCAACATGGCTGTCCCAAATGAATGGTACTGGATTCAATATAAATGATAGTAGAGTTTTTAACTGCACTCAAATTCCACAGACACATTGTTTATATGATGTAACATGTAAGAGTTTGAAATTTCTAATATTATATGTGTTATTATCTAATATAGATTCTGGAAGTCTTATTCTCTGTTATTTTTTTATTAGTATTATAATATAATGTATGTGTATATGTATCTTGTCAAGACAAGCAACTACACTTTCGACATACCAACACTTTTAATTTTCTACTATGAACTCACTGAACACTTCTAAAACGCTAGCTAGTTAAAAGATAGATGGTTTAACAAATAAGCTCTTGGATAGTCAAAGTACACAGAACTGTGTTCGATTCCCGCTGGAAGCAGTACTCGTAGTTGGAAAAAAGAAATACCCCTTTGGTCGACCAAGCCTCTGGCAGAAATGGTTACCAGGGTAGTACTCTGGGAAGATGAGGACTGAAGCCTCGCATCGTGAGTTTCGATGCTTGAAACGACACTGTCCAGAAGTTTCCGAAAACTTCTGGATAGAGGCGGCCGAGCATATGTGGGTGGAAACGCGTGTTAAGACACCGATTCAAGTCTCGTACTTTACCTTTACACAGAACCCCCGTTGAAGAATAGTTACGAGTGCCGGCACAGAGTGATGTATGTCCTTTTGAGTATGCATCAAGAACAGAGAATGGAGGCAGCAAACCCCAGTAACCATGTTAGCAGAAATGCAGGTTTTGATGTATGAGAATTCTTCAAAGAGAAACGTGGTCGTATATAGAGTTGGGTTTATTGCTCTATATAATCAGAGAGTTCATGGATCTAAACAGCTTACACTTGGGGGGGGGGGAAATTATCAAAGAGGATAACTGTTTACTTGCCTTGACTACAAGTAGATTAGGGAGCCGCGATAGCTCAGTGGTTAGTGAACTGGACTACAAAGGACAAGAGGCAGAGAGTTCGATCCCAACCGACGGCTTCCAGGTTCACCCAGCCTTTAATGGGTACCGGATTTTTTTTCTGGGAAAATGAAGCGGCATGGGCGTAATACCGACCACATTACCCCAAAAATCATGTGCCGAGGGTCTGTAAAATTTATGGTCACTAACACCATATTCCCCCGTCCCTCATTATGTGGGAAGTAAAGAATAGTGACACTGTGACCTTCCAGGCATGTCGTAAGAGGCGACTAAGGAGGTTGATAGATGGCTTGACAAGCTGTCATTGTAAAAAGCATTGTTATAAAAACAGAACCATAGATTTTAGAGCAGTGATCTCTGCAATATGTGCCATTTTGGCACGCAAGGTTTCTGTTTTTGAGATTGTAGTTCTGCCCTATGTGCCGTCTTCGGCACGAAAGGACAATAGAACACCATATTCCCTATATGCCACTTGGCGTGACGGAGGTACTTTTTTTTACTTTTTTACAAGTAGGTTGACGATCAAGGAAGTAATTATGGCAATAGCTTAGTTGCAGACACAGACTTTTACTAGTGTCTGATTTCACATAAACTCGGCAAGCATGCTCAAACAAATCTAAATGTTCTGAACTTGAGGGTAAAGGTTGCAGTCTTCATAAAGGTCACTGAAGACAAACAGCTATTCCATTTGCCGTACCAGGTATAGCTATAGTTATTCGAAGGCCCCGTATCACTGCAAACGAATAAAAATCCGTAATTGCTCAACCGCCCGTGCCAGTTGAATCATCCGAATTAACATATCTCATTGAAGGATACAAACAAATAACACCAGCTGCAGTCCCATTCATAGCAGACACAGCGCACGCCAAAAGACATAAGGCTTATCCGCGCCGAAAGTGAACGCAGCTGAACTGTACCAGGAAACACGGGTTTAAGATAAAACGAACAAGGCAAAAGAAAGCAATTTGTTTGCCTTGACTACAAGAGGTTTGATGAAAGAGGCTAACTAATTACAATACGTCAGCGAATTCAAATACCTGGGAGTTATTCAAGCTTTAGATGGTAAATGTAAGATAGAGGTGAGGTACAGAGTAACTCGAAGGCTGCATTCCAAATACAGTAATGAGAAGAATTGAAGGTAGTCCATTTTTGTCAGTAGATATAAGAAAAATAATTCTCTCATGTCATTCTTGATAAATGTATATGAATCCTGAAGAGAGAACAAGAGACAAGAAAATTGTTGGATGCCACAGAAATTTGGAGAAATAGCAATGAACAGCTAAAAATAGTAAATAGATCACTCATAAAGAGGCCAAAGCAAACAATATTTGTGGTCATGTTTTGATAAATGAATAGTTAGAATATATTGTGAGAAATCAGAGATAATTGAGGGAAATGGAGATAACAGATACCAGACACTTTAAGAGAATTCTTTCTTCATTTTATGGCGTTCACGTGACGACTACTAATTAAGGGAAATGTAAAAAAAAAGATTCAAGACACTTTATGGGAATTCTTTCTTTCCTTTATGGCGTTCACCTGACGACTACAAATTGAGGGAAATGAAGAGAAAGGAGACAAGACACTTTATGGGAATTCTTTCTTCTCTTTATGGCGTTCACATGACGACTACTTCTCTTCATCGTCTTCCTTGAAGGGACATTAATATGCATTGTTTTGTGGCTTACAGAAAGTTGTATTATAAATTATTTGTATCTTTCCTCCAGGCACTACAGTACAGCATTTTTGAGTACTGCATTACCCTCCCTCTTCGATCCCTACTAATTTAGCCAGACTGGTTTGCCTGTTTCCAGAGGCATCACGTGATGATGGAGTAGGATTCTGATAAGATTGTGTTGCTGCTGACCTGACACAACTAATTAATTATCAGTTACAGACCACATACAGCCCTGCTGCTCTTGGTCTCCATTAAAGAGAATGGTTTTTCTATGAGTCAAAATGATTGGTAAAAAGCTGTAGGGGTGGAAAGTTGTGAAGGGACATGTTCGTCTATGCCATCATGCATGAAAATTGATGACTAAATCTGCTAATATTAGCAATCTATTTATATTATCTTTCAAGATTGTTTTATTTTAAGCTTATACTTACATTTAGACTCGGGTGATCATGAGAATTTACATGAGAGGGGGGTTGCAAACAATTTGTGAGAATTTAATCAAAACTATGAAGGAAGTTATTGTTTTTTAATCTCAATATTCTGTTACCTTTACAGAGCCAAGAAATACCTGAATGGTATTTACCGACTGAAGGATGGACCAAGAGGAGTGTTTGTACGAATGATGATGCGCTTCTATATGGTCAGCACTCAAGGTGATGAGATGATGAGAATGTTGACCAAGCACTAATGTTAGTTTCTCCATTCTGTGGTTGCTTTGAAGACAGTTACAGATATGAATCTTGCGATCCCTACTGAAAATGTTTACTTAACCGTAATCTGCCTTGTAAAAGTGCAGACTGTTTTTAAGTTCTGTCACCTTATCCACTGCTACACAGGGTTATATGATCCGCTATACCAACGATGACATCAGTTAATCAACAGCACATTAAGGTGTCATTGCTACTACAAGACCTTATGAGGAAACTCTTCATACAGAGCTTCGGAACAGGAGGCAGTCTGATCATCAACAGCACATTAAGGTGTCATTGCTACTACAAGACCTTATGAGGAAACTCTTCATACAGAGCTTCGGAACAGGAGGCAGTCTGATCATCAACAGCACATTAAGGTGTCATTGCTACTACAAGACCTTATGAGGAAACTCTTCATACAGAGCTTCGGAACAGGAGGCAGTCTGATCATCAACAGCAAAAACCAGTTAAAAGAGTTTAGCCTACACGAAACTTCTGAACGAGTCTACTGCCAATACTCAGTCGCATTTTCTTAACTGTTGTCTTGCACGGCTTGTTTCTGCGTGTCGTTCTTAATACCCTTGACCGTATTGCAGTTCGCACCTTATATTGTTACACTGAATAAACAGAGTTAGATTATCATTCTGCCGTAGAATTAATTTACAGACCTCATTATTTATCACAATTGAGTCATTTGCATGAACAAGCTGTCTACTGTCATTATCATCAAGTACCGTGCCTGCTGGAGTAGGTGATCATGTCTCTCCACAATTTTCGATCTCGACAGTTATTTATCATTTCCGTTGTCGACCTTCTGCCAAGCTATTCTCTTAAGCTGTCTGTTATCTTTTCTCTTTGCTTCCCTCTATCTCTTTGTCCTTCGGTTTTTCTAGTTGTTACAATATATTCCAGCTGTTCCCTTCTCATTACATGGCCAAAAAATGATAATTGTTTCTTCCTAATATTGAAAATTAGCTGATCATGTTATATATAACGTGTCTATTGTAGCCATATATATATATATATATATATATATATATGTACCAGCACCTGAATAAAGAGACCTGTAAGAAATGTGTTATCTTTCTTTCTTTCTTTTTTTTTTTTTTTGTCTCATTGTATTTTCTTCTTTTTTTTTTTTATATGCTACTTTCTTTATACAACTATCTTATAATATAGCAAACTCAAAAGACAGCCATTCCTGAACATTCTCACATACAATACCTTTTATATTTTTAAGCGACGTACCGGTACAAACTAAAAAGGCCAAACAAATTTAAACAAAACGAAACTGTCAATTGTCAGTGTGTTTACCAAAATTACACAATAATAATAATTTCCGAGAAGTTTCAACTAGACACGACGACGTCATATTTCTTTCACATTTGGCATTTATCATTAGTGCTCTATATTCACAGATTTGTATTGTTTTTGTTAGCATTTTCTGGTACACTAATTATTGAATATTGAAAAATGTAGAGCTGTTAACAGAAGCGAGCGATTTGACTATCTAGTAATATGACGCGCACCAAGCCTTCGTATTATTAATCAGAGAAATGTTCTCTTGAATATAGCATGATCGATGGATCACATTCCACAGTTATAAATGTACACAGAATTAAGCAATTCATGTAAATATTTAGATACATTGTTCTTTTAAGATTATACTCAAAGGATGGAGGTTTATTGATGGGCGCATAAGGAAAAGATAGGCACAACACACTAAAGAGCTCTATGATGATAAACGACCAGAAGTAAACATTAAGGATAACAGGGTAGGACCGCAAATTTTACAGAAGCGGAGGGTACCTACAAATTAGGAGTCTCCCGGGCCAGATAATATAATTAAAGAGGGATGTGATGCCATGGACAAATTTGGAATAGAAATAATTTCAGAGTTGTAGATTTACAATAGCGGATACATACTGACTGGATTTTGTCAAAGATAATATGTCTTAGCACTCAGTATTTCTTTCCCCGCCCAAAAAAAAGCCGGCTGGGGGGGGGGGGGGGTATTTTTCTAATCGGGGGGGGGAGGGAAAACATTTAAAGGAAGACAATTGAAAGTCTGAAATAATAAATCTCACTTACCTGTAGTATCTGTCTCTTGTTTATCACCTTATTGAAAGTCTGAAATAATAAATCTCACTTACCTGTAGTATCTGTGTCTTTTTCAGGTCCTTGTTTAAAGCGGACGTACTCTCCTTCGCTGTTTTAGTGGCGTATCACTGCAAAAATTTGCTGAAGAATTCTTCACTTGGAATCTCTTCTCCTTCAATAGAAATCCTCATGCACTGATCCAGTGAACTATCTCATAGTAAAGGAGTAAAGGAATCAAGATGCACCAAGATGCAAAGAGATGCAAAGCTGCTGTAAAGCTGATGATAATGACAATTTAAAAAAAAAAAGAAACAAAAAGTGGTATGGTAACAACTTTACGTGGTAATTAACAAAATAAAAGTTGGAAGTTTCGACCAAGTAGGCCTTCAGCCGGGACAACAAACAACACAAAAATATATATAAGAATATGTAAATAAATCTAACTATATGGCGATAATATGCTAGATACTCAAGAAAGGAAGTAAAAACAAAAAGGTCACTTCCCTGTGGTCCAGAGCGTGGTCAGCTTCTGAATAAGCTAAAATAAGTAGGCGGAAAAACCAACTATATATCTCACTGACCAGGCTGTCAGGTGATAAGACGGAAGGGTTCTAAAAATATGGGGAGCTGGATTCAAGATACGTACAAACTGTGTATATCTAAAAGTGTGTGACACACAACGAACAGATGTGTAAAAAAAAAAGCATGTGTACCTAACTATACATGCGTACAAGCATAAATCCGTATATATTACCACAAAGCACACACAAAAAAACCCGAAGGTGTCTAAATGTGCCAATACATACAGACAAATATACATATATGTATGGGTTCAGCGCATGGGGGTAGGAAATGTGTGGTAGGTGTACTATGTGTATGAGAGCGATATGTTCCTGCCATGGGTGGACAGTGAACCCAACTGGGCAATGAGGCGATTCTCAAGGGCGAACCGACTGCGATTGCTGGAGTGACAGGACACAATGCTAGTAACTTGCATGTCAGATTTACCACTATGGCCAGGGGAGTTGATTGGGCAGACACCGGGCTGCCAGTCTTTTGCTCCATATCACGAAGATGCTCACAAAATCTGTCCCTCTTGCGTCGTCCAAATCGCCCACTTACGTCATCTGGCAATGCTCACATATTATGGGGTAGATGATATTCCGTGACACACAAGTGAACCCCTCCTTGGTGTCAAATCGCCTATTAGGGAACAAGACCGAATCGGTGCAAAGCACGTAGTCACAAGTTCTGCAAACTCGACGTCCATAGCGAACAGTACCAAGGTGTATGTGGTTTGAGCGGGGGAGGTGGTTCGTGACAAGAATGTCTCTCACAGACTCCTGTCACGTTTGAAGGCTATCAAAGGAGGATCACTGAAAAGTAGACGGGTAGTGGGTCAGAGTGGAGAATGGAGCGGTACGATTAAGGATCCTCACCGCAGCCAAGTTGTGAGGATGGTAGGTGAGGGTAAATATGGTCGTATCAGAGGAACGACGGGCAGATTGGGTGAGTGCCACAGGATGGGAAATATCGAGAGCTCGCTTGAAGGCGGATTGAAGTACCGAGTCAGGATAGAGACGACGCCTAAAGAAACTTAACATCAGGTGGACCTGTTGGAGAACACCTTGATCATCCTGGCAGATACGACGAAGTCGTAATAATTGAGAATATGGAATCGAATTTCTGCAGTGAGATGGATGAGACGAGTTGTAGAGAAGATAACAGTGGGCGTTTGTGGGTTTGTAGAAGACGGAAGTGTGGAGGCTGGAGGTACCCAGGGAGACGATCAGATCAAGAAAGGTGACGGACGAGGTAGAGATATGTGATGTAATTTGGATGGATTTATGAAAGTTGCCAATGTAGTCGATGAACCTGGGATGTCATTTTCCGGCAAGTCAGTCAATCCAAAGCCATCATCGATGTACCGGATGTATTTAAGGGGAAGGGGCCCACGGTACGAATTCGGTATTTTATGTTCAAGGTAACCCATTAACAGACAAGCATAACTAGGACCCATCTTGGTTCCCATAGCTACACCACTGACTTGGTCATAGAACTGACCAATCAATTTGAAAGCTTTAAAGTTGAGAACAAGTTCAGTGAGGCGGAGGAGAGTAGAAGTATTCACAGATGGATGAATTCTTTGGTCAAGAAAGAACTGAAGAGCTTTAGGCCATCAGCATAGGGGATAGAGGTATATAGAGAGCATACGTCGAGGACGAAAAGTCGGTACGAGCGTTCAGGGTAAGGGAAAGAGAAGAGAAGATAGTGAGAGCATGATTAGTGTCCTTGACATAGGTGGGAAGAGATGTCACTCTCGCTCTCTATGTCACATTAGAACTATCTACTATAGTCCGTTCAGATTCGTTTGCCGAGATGTTATGATTTATAATTCAAAAAGTTCTTGATGATTTCACATGATTTTTGGCATACGGTGTTAAAATGTCCATGTCACGAGAACATATGTGTTACTCGATGTCTAGCTATAACGGTTTTCTTAAAGCGGCGAATTCCTTTGATCTTTGCCCATGTAACTATTATTTTGACCCTAATCAAAATGTTTTACAGTAATCTAGTGCAACGATGACCCATAGGCGTGTCCATAAAATTGTACTTGGTGGCAAGTATACAAATTTTAAATATATATAGAACTTTTGTTCGTAGAGTCAATTTGATATAGTTCCATGCTCTTGGTGTGAGTTTCCCAAATGTTGTCGCTGCCTTTCAAATACGTACATTTAGTTCCTCATCTAAGGAAAGTGTGGCTGTAATAGTGGATCCAAGATAGCTGAACTTCTGTACTGACTCAAGCCGGCTTCCATTCAAAGTAATGGTTGTTGGTTTGCTTATAACATATTTTTGATTGCTTGGGTGGTCTTGAACAATAAACTGTTTAACAAATCAACTAGGAAATTTTGCAAATCAAACTATTATCTGTAGACTTAATCAGAGTAATGATCATTCAGAATCAGACGAGTCAAATAGGTCGATTACTGCTTTCGGCTGAACAAACAACAAACCATCCTTTTTCCAATATTCCTCTTCTTGTCGTAACACATGATCCTCACATTTTACCCAGTAGTCTTTATTTATATTTGATAGAGCCTGATTGTAAGTGTCTCAACATCGCATAATTTGAAAGTTTTATTTGTATATGCTATGTGTCCTTTAACTTTTGCCCAAACTAGTTCTATAGGATTTAAGTGTGCATGATATGGAGGTAGTCTCAAACATCTATGGCCATGTTCTTGAATTAACTTGTCTATTTTAAATATCTTTGTACGTTTGTCTGTTTTACAAGTCTAAGCAATTCGGGTTTCAAGTAGCTGTCGTTAACTTGTATGTGTTCTTTTATGAGCCACGTTTTGATTGCATCTTTTGTACTTGATGATGTTGGGATTCTATCTTCTACGTTAACTACGTTATGGTATGAAGCATTGTCCATTATCAGACAAGAAGGTCGATCTAATATTGGAAGGATACTTTTCTCGATCCAGTCTTTAAATATGTGCCCATTCATTTCGGAGTGGTAGTCTCTATTGTCTATGGATTTTGAAATGAAAACGAGATGAGCATTCTGCAACAACCCATTATGTCTGCTACCTGCATGTGCAACTATCAAACGTTGCCCTTTACTGCTTGGTACTGATCTTTTAATACTTCCATCTGCTAACTGCCATTCCTTTTCATTTGTATGATGAGCGTTGATCCAAGTTTCATCTAAATAAACAATATCATAATCATTTTCGCGCATTTCCTTCACTTCACGTAAATACTTGCTTCTAAGAGCTACTAGATGTGGCTTCTCACAAATAATGTTTTTTCCACCAGCATACTTTCATAAGGTGAAGCCTGCACTTCTTAATATTTTCCATAATGAAGTTTTTGATATTTCAATGTCGTTGTTAGTTTTTCAGCCAAAGCTTCAACTTTCTAAGTGTCACTTCTTCGTTTATATCAAACATTCGACAGATTTCTCTTTTTACTAGGTCCTTATCAAAACTGTCTAACGTTTCTTTCCTTCCTTGCTTTCTTGCATTGTTGGCAATAAATATCCGCTTCCTTTAACTATTCGATCAAATGAACGTTTACACAAGCCTAAAATATGCATTGTTCTCTTCTCAGGGTTTGATAAAGAACAATAAAGATGTCCCTTTTACGCTCTCTGCAGAAGTATTGATAAATCTTTATAGCAATGTTATGCTCAGTAAAATATTTTGCCTTTATATTCATTCTCACATAGACTTGCAGAAGATAATATGGCTAGTGCCGCCTCCTTTCTGTAAATATTGAGATTGCCTCTGAATTATGACTCGAACTCGAGTCTACGGCCGTGATTTTGACGTCACATAATTTCCGGTTTTGGCTAAAATGTCATTTTGTGCTAAACGGGAAATTTCATATGTAACATTTCTTTATAAAAATTTATAGTGGAAACATAACTATTTTAGGACGGTGCGCATTCAGCCGTGAAGGTCATGCCTATATGTTAAAGAATCAGCTGTGAGATGTAAGCATCTACATAATCCGCCGGTGTTTATAATATCGATTAACTTTTTTTAATATAGGTTAAATAAGGCATCTTTGAAACTGGATCACATTTCTTGATAAAAAAATATTTTTATAGCGACATTAGTATTCTAAACCTAACTTCAAAAGATCAATGCAAATGAACAATAAGTTTTGAAAAAAATAAATTAATGTCTAGGCAAACGAATCTGAACGGACTATAGCTGGTTTCTTAGCCGGGTCATTATTCTGTTCTTAGCACTAAA
>JAVIAB010000051.1:40506475-40716475 GCA_032433765.1 Megaustenia siamemsis | reverse complement strand
AAAAAAAATAACTTTTCACAAACATTCATCACATCAATCTTTAAGTATTACATATGGCCTTTATGTCCCCCAACAAACCAACATCAGTCCTTTGTTTTCCTCTGCTTCTTTTACATTGGTGATTTTTGTTATCACGAAATTGTCTCTCTCGCTTCCATTATCTCTCTCTCTCTCTCTCTCTCTTCTCTGTCTCTGTGAGTGTTTGTGTTTGTTTGTTTCAACTCAGTGTAAATACCATGAATTATAATTCTAATTTATTTGTAATGGCATGCTTGAACAAATAAAAAAACAGAATTTAAAATATTATTTACGGCGGAACAAACGAGCTGGTAGAAGGTGTACAAATTAGCATCCATCAATCGTGCAATGAGCTGCCTAGGGCAAAAAAGGCAACGCGATATGTTTGATCAATATAACGAGAATATGTAGATGATAGTAATAAAATGTAGCCGAACACAACTCCACCACAACTGGGGAGAGGTTGTTGGTTGTAATGGAGGATTGGGTGTTTGTATGAGAGAGAGAGAGAGAGTGAGAGAAGTGGGGTGGACTTGACGTTGCAAGCTGTTTTGTCTCTCGCCTGCTATTTGACCCACAGAGATGTGCCTTTAAAGAAATATGTTCTTGCGATGTTCAGTTCGACTGAAGCCATAATGTTCGAATTCTAATCACGTTTTCTGAAGTCATTTGTTTGAATTCCAATCATGAGGTTACTTAATTATCAGTCCCACAATTTTGTCGTAAAGGGTAGTAACTGCGGATTTCTAGTCAGGAGCAGGGTTGCCAGATATATTTTTGGATTTTAGGCCAAAAAGTGTTGAAAAAAAGCCAAATTAGGCCAAATAGTCAATTAAAAAGCCAAAAAAAAGGGCCAAACATTTCTGCTATACTCACATCACATGAAACTCTCCAGATCAAGATTATTAACGTCATCCGCATCAGAGCTACCTGATTCTACAGCATACAAATTCTCTGATGTAAATTCTTTGAGCATTTTGGCTGATGGGATGAAGTCTTTACAACATTTGTTTGAAAGCAACAGTTCTGCTCTAATCCTGACAATAGAGTCAAGCAAATGCAGTTGCATCTTATTCCTTGCTTTTGTCTTCACTGACGTTACAATGGAGAAAATTCTTTCAACTATGGCATTGCTGCATGGGGTGATCAGACAAGTTAGGGCAAAGTTGGCTAACTCTTTGAATGACTGATGCTGATGTATGCCAATCCAAAACTGTTCACTGTCAGTAGGAAGTCCATCTTTCTTAAACATGGTATCTTCTTTCCAATCAATCAATATAATTTTTCTGTATTGTTCTTCAATAGTGCTGATGTTACTTCCTGCTAGGTGTAAGAAGGGTAAGTCTGAAAACGTTGCTCTCGAAGCTTGATTTAAAATAATCCGTGGACTCAGCTTTGATAGATTTTGAAATATATTACTCGCCGAAGGAAGTCTACATGTTATTTGATTGAGAGCTTCCTCTAGCATACACATACATCTTTCTTTGACATTTTTAATTTCGTGATGAGCGTCAGTGTTGTTGTTCTTTTGTAGGAACGTATTACATTCTGTTAAAAATTTGATACCAAAATCAACTTGATTTATATCCTTTCTTTGTCCATTTGTATCATACAATCTGTTCTGAAGACTTGCCTTTTGTAAAAATAATTCTTGACACAATTCATGAGGATCAGCTTTAGTTTGTTGAAAAAGGCCATTGAGTCTTTCAAATTCCTGCACAACGGGTGTTGCGAAAACAAAGAACAAGTAATTGTTATAATCTAACATCATGTCCTTTAACAATCGTGCTTTGTATTTTGTGTCAAACTTTGACTGGGCTAATTCAGTACTCATGAAATAAGCCTTTAGCTCTTCCCAATTCATCAGAATATTAAACATAACTTTTCCTCGCACAAGCCATCGAGTAGCTGATGGTTTCTCAAAAGCAGTGGAGCAGTTCTGGTTGACTCATATTCTGTAGGTGTATCATCACTGTAAATAATTCTTTGTAGGCTTCTCGTCTTAGGCTACTGTGGGAAAACCATTGCGGTATTTCTGATAGTAAAAATCCTATATTTGACGGTAGCTTAGCTACTGCATAATAAATGCAAAGTGCCAAAGAATGACAAATACATTTCAGCTGTACACATGAAGGAGATACATTTCTTAATCTAGACCACATTGAGTTGTTACAGCCAACCATGTTTGACGCTCCATCTGATGCAAATCCAATGCAATTTGTGAGACTCTGGCCACATTTTTTTATTTCACCATCAATCAAATTAAATATGTTTTCTCCTGTTGCTTCTTGCACGGGAATTAGCCCAAGATACCCTGTTAGAATTTCCTGTTTCTTTCACTGAAAAACCGAATTAAGATACACAAGTATTTTTGTGTGGAGACATCTGTAGATTCATCTAAAATGATGGCGTATTTCTTGTCCTGAAAGTCATGGATGAGATCCGTTTTTAGTGCTGGCGATATTATATTTTTTATTAGCATGAACATTTAGTTCTGTGCAATTTGATGTTTCCTAATGTACTGCCCTGGCCATGTGCTGTCATAATTTCACTCAGATGGTCAATTGTGCGAATTGCACAGTGGCAGGTCATGCTTACAGCAATTTTGAGCTCTGCTGTTTTAACTTTATCGTTATTTTGTCTAGGACTTTGAGTGACACTAAGTTGTGTCTGACTATTTGATGGAACTCTCATCATGTGCTTAGATGATTTTCTCATGATTTGAGATGTTTCCTCTTTTTGGTACAATCGTACACCGGCAGAGTTTACAATATGCTGCCTCTGATCCATCAGAAGCTTTCATGAGCCATGGGTATGTTTCTTCCCAAATACTATTGTACTTACGATTGCTATCATAAGATGCTTTCCATTTCTTTGATGAAGAAGCCATGAGTAACACAAGTAATATCTTTATCAAACACAGCGTAGACTAATGTAAATAATTAGTCGACTTGTTAAGCGCACGTCCTAGGCACACTCCTGTACGACGACTCACGACTCACGACTAGTCACGACACGTTCGTTTTGTTTCAATTTTGAAAATGAACTATTTTGAAGAATATTCCTAGAATGAAACATTAAGAATTAAGACCTATGGATTCTGAAAGTGAAAGTAATTTGCAAAAGTGCGCCAAATTCTTATTAAAGTCAGATGATTGATGCATTTTTGGAGCAAAATAATTATATTTTTAAAGAACTTTTACTGAAATTGTGGTTTATACTTTTTTTTTACTACTGGTTTAGAAAAAAAAAGCCAGGAATAAGCCAAAAAACCCAAAAAAAGCCAAAGAATTTCTTTAGGCCAAACAAAAACCAAAAAAGCCAGATTTGTGGAATTTGGCCTAAAAAAAGCCAAATTGGCAACCCTGGTCAGGAGTTCTGGGTACTGCTCATTTTGGAGACATTTGTTTCACTGTTCAACTTCCAGAATAGAAGAATAGCCAGAATTGGATGGAAAGAAAAGAAAACAAACGATGAAGTCTTAAAACAACTAAAAATGAAAAGAGAACTACTAAACACAATTCAAACAATGCAAATTCTATTTTTGGGCCATGTTAAAAGACACAACAGCCTACTAAAAGTAATCCTGGAGGGGAAAATACAAGGTAAAAGAGGCAGACCAAGACTAGCATGGACGAGTAACATCAAAAGATGGAAAAGTCAGCCTATGACAATCTGCACCATCAAAGCAAGAGATAGAGCAGAATCGCGCTCCCTGGTAGCGAACATTCGTTGCGGAGATGGCACTCGATGATGATGATGTTCAACTTATGACATCGAGCGTTTTGATCAATGGCGAATGTAAGAGATCGTTGGACCAGACGATAATCACGATTAGGAAACGTTTGGGGGGGGGGGGGGGAGAATATGCGGCTTTTCTTTCTTACTGCATCTACCAAATCTCTCTCTCTCTCTCTCTCTCTCTCTCTCTCACACACACACACACTTTCTGACAAATTTTGTCGCTTCTCTTATTCTTCTATAACTACGAATTGAACCGTTAATTCTGTGTAGTGCAAACATTTATATTTTTTATTTACTTCGTCAAATATTTGGGCACAATAATAACATCGGGTGGAAGATGCACCACGGAAATAAAAAGCAGAATAGCTCAGGCCAAAATAGCATTTCAGACAATGAAAAAATATCTTATGCAACAAATCTATGTCGATATAAATGAGAAGGAGAGTTCATCGGTGCTATATAGAGCCAATTCTGACCTATGGAAGCCAATCATGGACAGTAGACAAACAAATGAAAAGTCGATTAGAGGCCACAGAGATGGGATTTCTCAGAAAAATGTTGAAAGTTCACGGGACAGCTAAAAGACCAATGAGGAAATTCTCAAAGAGGCAAAACAAAAAGGCAGCTCCTAAAAAACATCAGAAATAAACAATCAACATTTTCGGGCACATCATGAGAAGAGGAAAGTTGGAATACTTGGTTACAACTGGCAAAATAAAAGGAAAGAGAGATCGAGGACGACAAAGAGAGAAAATACTGGATAGCTTGGTGTCATGGTATGGAAAACAGTCAACAACAAAACTGATACGATGCACTTGTAAATAGAAGATTGTGGAAGGACATGATCGCCTACGCCAACCGTATGGCACATGATGATGATGATGATTTACTTCTGTAAATGCCAACTATCGATGTTTAGAGTATTGATATTTTGGTCTCGAAATGATGAACTGCTTCAGAATCTTTATCGTACAATATTTTTTATGTTAGATATTGCCATTTTATATACAAATTAATCTGTATGACCTTCATTTGTGACGAAATAATGTTTTTTTTTCTTTCAGAAATTTTTAATCTTGCACGATCTGTGCATAAGTAAAAACCACACACACCCACACACACACACACACACACACACACACACTTGAACTTTGATCTTCTTCATCATCCGCCTTAAAGGTTGCTTTGAGACCGACACATCCGTCTTAATAACAAAAGGTAACAACATAGTTTCAAACGGATGTCGATCTTCTTGAATTAATGCTCGATTACTTAATTAACATCACAACGGTGAAATATTTTATGACTTCAAGAGGAAGGCAATCGAGAAAAACGATGTGCAATACACTTCGAAATCAGGAGTGTTCATGCATTAAACAAACATCACAATGGTGACTGAAAACGTTGTTCTTCGAGGAAGAGAAAAGGTCAAGGCTGAAACTTACCTACTAATAATAAATACGTGCAGATCTTTCTCGTCGTATGGAAACATATAATAAAGCTCATTATATGGGTTCCTCGTTGACTTCCATTGAAAAAACGAGAAAAATAAACTGCCCAAAGATTAAAGAAAATTATCATGGCCTTGAGTTGGAATTTGCAGATGAAATGGTTTATTTTAAGTACTTCATATGACAGGTTGTCCAAACATGTTCGGAGTGGAATGATGATGACCCACAAATAACTGAATTTAAAATATTTACAAATTTCAGAGCTGGTGAAACAATGCCTCGGAGTGCCAGTAACACAATCGTACAAATTCAATTGTTAAAATGCGATCAACATTCCCAAATGTATGACAGCGTTAAGAATGTATAGACTTGAACGCTACTGGAGGATGAACTTTCTCGAAGTTGACTGTTGAGGAATTGTCATTTATATTCAATAACACGCCAACGACCCAATTAACTTGTCATTATCGCCACTGAATTCGATGTCTTGCAAAAGGTGGATCTAAAGATAAACTAGTAATACTGAAAGATTTCATCACACAGAAAAAAATGAGGAAAATAAATGGTCAGTTTTTCTTATTAAAATATTATGCGTCTCTGGATGACGTTAGAATTGTTGGACGATTGTGGCGCCTGCTAGTCTGTTGTGAATAGCAGCATGATCTCAGCTCACTGCCAGCCATTCAATGGGGGTCAGTTTTACATGTACATCATTCATCATCATCATTGCGTGCCGTTTCCGCAACGAAGTTGGCTACCATGGAGCGCCATTCCACTCTGTCTCTTACTTTGATGGTGCAGATTGTCACAGGTTGACTTGCCCATCTTTTGATGTTACTCGTTCATGTTAGTCTGGTCTGCCTCTTTTACCTTGTATTTCCCTTCCAATATATTTTTTATTAGGCTGTTGTGTCTTTTAACATGCCCCCAAAATGTCATTTGTCTTGTTTTAATTGCATTTAGAAGTTCTCTTTTATTTTTATTTGTTTTAAAACTTCATCGTCTGTTTTCTTTTCTTTCCGCCCAATTCTACCTATTCTTCTAAAATTCCTCATTTCAAAGACTTCAATTTTCTGATCTGTTTTCTTGTCTAATGTCCATGTTTCTGCACATACAGGAATATTGAGAAAATGTAACATTTTGCTATTTTTAGTTTTATGTACGCAAGCAGTTATTTTTTTGTAGTTTGCAGCTTAAGTCTTTTGATCATGCGAAATTAACTCTGTTGTGTTTCATGATGGAAGGGTAGAAACAAAACATAAGATAAGTTGGTCGTACGGTCGGTATTTGTATGTGCTTGTGTGTCCTGATTTTTAAAAAAATCTAAGGTCTACATCGAGCTGCAATATCTGCGTCTTTTGACCTAAAGCTTCAGGTGTCGGCATAATTTTAATTTGTAACGGTATGTCTTCCCAACTCTTTCCATTGTGTCTTTGTTATATTCGATCTACCTACCTACTCACGTGTCAGACTTAAAGTTATACTGCCTTCTCTTCTGGGATAACTGCCTGGACTTGATCATGATCTTGATCAAATCTTTATCACCATCTCAAACACTGTCTATCAACTATGAGTCGTTCACTGCTTCTCGCTCATGAACTGTGTATGGGCGTATTGGACCCTACGGAGGCGAAGGCGCGCCTCACAGCACCAGATCTGGAAGATGTCAGCGACTCATAGCTGATGGCTTACGCCAGGATCGGTGAACCAAAACCATCCAGACTCTGCTCCACCTCTCCGCGGTGCCCCCAGTAACAGACTAACCTGTCTAGTCTGGCCAAGCGAGCAGGGATCGAAGAGGGAAGACAACCCGGTACTCAAAAAAGTCGTGCTGAAGTCGGATGTGTTGGGCCGAAAGGCGCAAATATCACAGTGTTACACTGCAAACTACAACACAACGCAAACACGTCCACTTAACGTCCTTTTAAGGGCGGATGACGAAGAGGAAGTCTACAGTCTACGAATACTCTAGAATACTTTAGTCATCGGGTGAACGCAACCAACCAACCACCACCATACTACCCTACTGAAATATATTATTTCGTTATCTTATCATAACTTTTTGTTGAACATATTTTTTATTAACACGAAATACTTCTCAAAAAGTGGGAGAAGATAGAAGAAAGTTTTGCTGGAGTTCAGGACCATTCTATTTTGTAGATGAGAATACACTAATACAGGTAAATTGTAGATATGCATTAATGAGGCATCATAATTTTGGGTTCAACAATGCATGAAATAAATAGTGACGTAACTCGTAACCGCATTTCATTTACAAACACGTAATTTAATTTTATTATTATTTTTTATTAGTTGGATTTACTACTGATTTAGAATATTTATTTAATTTATACTATATTATATATTATATAACAGAGAAGACGCCTCATAAATGGAAAAAAGGAATCATTGTTAAGATCCCAAAAAAGGGCAATCTTAGAGATTGTAACAACTGGAGAGGCGTGACACTTTACTTTTGTCAGTTGCCTCAAAGTTATTCTGCAAAATCATCCTAAATAGAATACAGGATTCAATAGATACAGTAACAGTAATGCGTGAAGAACAGGCTGGGTTTAGAAAAGGGAGAAGCTGTATGACCACATTTTCACTCTACGACTTATATTGGAGGAACACATTGAAAAGCAAAAACCTTTTGTACTTAACTTCATCGACTTCAAAAAAGCATTTGATAGTATTCATAGAGATTCTTTGTGGAAAATTCTGAAGCAATATGGTTTACCATCAAAAATCATAAATATTATCAAAGACATGTATGATGGTACACATGTGCAGTTCGAACAGAGGAAGGACTGAGCGAATGTTTCCCAATAGAAACTGGGTTAAACAAGGATGTATTTTATCGCCCTTGTTATTTGGAATTGTTATGGACTTCATAATGAAGAAATGCTGCACTGGTAATAAAGGCATCGAATGGATACAAGGAGACCATTTGGAGGACTCGACTTTGCTGATGACATAGTTCTCATCAGCAGTCAGATAAAAACGATGCAGGAAAACACAAATGAACTATCATCAATAGCCAGCAAAATTGGGCTTGAGATCTATCATGAAAAGACTAAAGTCATGACTAGTTTAATTCCAACAGGTGACAAAATATACATGGAAAACAAACCAGTAGAAGAGATCGATCACTTTATCTATCTTGGAAGTCACATTGATCGAGAAGGGGATACGAGCAAAGAAATTAGAATCAGAATAGCTAAAGCAGCAATGTCTTTCAGAAGCCTGAAAAGTTGTGGAAATCAAAACTTATCAGCACAAACACAAAACTTAGGCTATTCAAATCAAATGTACTATCAACCTTACGTATGCGTGTGAAAGCTGGAAAACAACAAGAGATATAGAAACAAAGTTGAACGCATTTGAAAATAAATGTCTAAGGAAAATACTTGGTATAGCATGGAACGAATTCAAAACAAATGAGGAAATTAGAGAAATCGCCAATCAACCACTAATATTTTCAGTAATAAAGAAAAGACGATGGTCATACGTTGGACATGTGATGAGAAGAGATAATAACCGAATAGCAAAGCAAGCCCTCATATGGGAAACAACAGGTAAAAGAAAAAGAGGAAGACCCAGGGAGACACTGAGAAGAACATTGATGAGAGAGGCAAGAGCAGCAGGAGTCGGCTCCCTCAATGAGATAGAACTGCTTGCACAGAACAGAGACAGATGGCGAGATTTGATAAAATATCTTTAAAAGAAAACTGCTAGAACAAAAAATCCATATAGGAGAAGGTGTATCTTGGTCTACGCCCTATGGGCCGGTTACGGCTCGAAAGGTCAATAGAATAGAATATATTATATAGATTTAGATAGTATAACTGAGTTATACAGTCATCTATGTATTTTCACTAATGATCATGATGATAATTCAGATTAATCATGTAGTATTACTATGAAGTATATAGTAATAGTAATAGTATCATTGTAGTATATAATTATTATTTGATATAATATATTTGTCAAATTGTGCGGCTATAATTTCTAAGTACTAAATAAAAAAATAGTATGTTAATTGTTTTGTTATTTTGAAAAAAAGTTATTTTCATTTCATTAAAGATCATAAGCATAATTAATGTTAATATAAACAATAATATGTCAGAATGTTATTTTTGTTATTATTAATTTAAATTTTGCATAATATGATTCTGATTTTTGTTATGGAAGCCCCGACATCACTCACACACTAACAGCAAACGAATTAAAATCCTATAATAAATAATACTATTAATGTTATATAATGAATTGAGTAATTGAGTGATAATTCATCGGTACCCGACCGATTCCCGCGAACTGGGCAGGTGGTTATTAAATTAAAATTTATTATAACCGTATCTGGAAGAATCCTTTATTTTTAAAGGAGGCAGAAAAGACTGAAAATCATTGAAGATGGTAATCAAGTTAAAGTTGCATTACAAACGAAACAAGATCTGCTGACATTTTCAAAATGATTTTGTTTTCACTGTTAAAGTTACAAACAAAATGAGATTGGAGATCTTGCTGACATTTCGTTTTTTAATCACTGCTGTTTTAACAAGGATAATCTTCATAGGCCTATTTTTACTTGTGTAAAATTTGTCCTAGTTTAGCGTCTTAAACAAGTGGTCTCCACAATGACTGCATGTATTTAAATGTATTAACTGTTTCTAATTTTTGTGCATTTATTTATTTTTTTTTCAATAAATTAAATATCTCCCATCTTATGACATCACCGTCAAAAAGTCATCAACTTTCCTTTTCCTTCCTTGCTTGACTGAGTGCACTCTGGGTCTTGTTTAATCCAATGGGAAAAGGATGATTTTATCCAGACCAGGCACTAATTATATTCATCTCTCTGGGTCATGAATATCACAATATTAATGACCCATCTTTGATTCCCAGCAGAAGTGTTGGTATAGTAAAACGGTAACCTTCTGCATATTTATAATTTCCATTTCACACTCATTATGATGCTGATATAAGTGTCAGTTTTTAGAAGCTAATATCTACCACTATAACTTCACACTTCACAGTAACAACTGGATATGCCTTTAACATGAACGGCTGCATCACATTATAATGTTTTTGATCACAGGTTTCAACTGAAAGTCAAATTGGAGCCTGGGAAAATCAATAATTTTTATTTCTTTATCCTATTTCAATGTGAAAACTAAACTATTTTAGATAATCATGACTCGGCACCATAGATCTGCTAAATTAAATGTCCAATTCCATGTGGCTGATTTTAATATAGCCTGAAGAAGGAATCTTGCAAACTAGATAAAATGTCTAAGAGCAAAAAATTTATAACGTCATGGATATTCTAAGGCTGCATACAAAAAATATCTGTTATCTATCAGGTAGTTTTCACGCAAATCAAAAGCAAACATGTTATCAAAGAAAAGAATATAGTCATTTTTACTAAAGCCTGCAGGCGCTAGGAAGTAACATAAACAAGCCAGAACTCACACAGCTTACCATAGACATAGATAATTTCATTAGTACATATAACATAAGGCTAATGATGTAGTATATCCCAGGACATTGTGTCATTGTGCCACATATTTCATTTCTCATCACATGGTGGCATATATGCACACTTTCTTTTCCATAATTAAAGCTGATATTTTTTTTACACATGGCCATATCTCTTCTTTCCATAATTAAAGCTGATATTTTTTTTATACATGGCCATATCTCTTACATCTGCAAAAGTCTTTAATTCATTCCATGGTATACAAAGTATTTACTTGAGACATGTTTTCTTTCATCTGAGTTATTTTCTATTACTTTAGTTGTTTTCCAAGTAAGGATGCATAATACATTATTTTAAAATTTAAAACTGATTTTGTCAAGGTTTCTGAAAGTCATTGCTGCCTTTGCTAATTCTAATTTCTTTCTTTGTATTTTCTTCTTGATTTATGCAACTTCCAAAGGTATACAAAGTAATCTGCTTCTTCCTTTGCTTTTACTTTCAAGAATATTTCTTCCTAGATGAATGTGATTTTTCATCTTTCCTATGTTGATCACAAGTCCTATTCTGCTAGCATCTATTAAAAGTACAAACTTAATAAAAGACACCTTTTACATGTACATTGTTTGCAATTGTTTCATACTGTAAATATAGTATTGTACAAGAGGCTTCATAACTTATAATGAAGAATGGATTCTATAATGGAAATGTAGAGAATAAGTTTTCCAAACACAGATGACAACACTTTCTTCCACTCTGCTAACATTTCTGATAGTAATTGCCTTCCATTAAACAAAAGCTATATAGAAAACAGCATTTAAAATAACTAAGTAAAACTGGCAAATTGATGCAGATAATTTTATCATTAATAATAGAATCAATCACAAAGATTAGAAAATCATGTAATATTAGTAACAAAAATAATTAAACATTTAAAAAAAAAATAAAATAAAACAGATCCTTAATCTTAGAATTTAGAGGCGAAGGTGCGCCTCCCAGCACCAGAGCTGGAAGTTGTCAGCGATCCACAGATGATGGTTTGCGCTAGGATCGGTGAACCAGAACCATCAAGACCCTGTTCCACTTCTCCTTGGTGCCTCTAGTACAGACTAACCTGTTTAGTCTGGCCAAGTGAGTAGGGATCGAAGAGGAAGACAACCCGGTACTTAAAAATGTCATGCTGAAGTCGGATGTGTTGGGCCGAAAGGCGCAAATATCACAGTTATTCTGTAAACCACAACACAACGCAGACACGCCTACTTAACGTCCTTTTAAGGGCGGATGATGACGAGGTACACTCCTTAAATCATCGAGCGAATGCAAGCAAGTAATCTTAGAATTTTCTGTGAGAAGTACCTCAGGATGGTTGAGCATGGGACTGGCTATCCCTACTGTAAAAAAATAAGCCGAAAAAACTTCACAAACATGAACAAGTCAAAGAAAGATAAGTAAATCCGTCAACCAGGAAAGAGAAGGGCTCTCTGTCTAAGAGATGTATGACGCAATCCGGAGAAAGCCATAGGGAGTCCGGGTGCCGACTCACCCTTTGTCTACCAGGAAATCATCCAGAATTGGCACCTGGAATGTTCGTACCCTTAACGAACAGGGAAAAGCGGCACAAGTGGCAGCAGAGATGACCAACTACAAGATAGATATTCTGGGAATGTGTGAAACAAGATGGCTGGGAGCGGAGAGAATAAAATTGAATACAGGGGAGATGATTTTATCATCAGGACACCAGGAACCAGGAGCACAACATAGCGAAGGGGTAGCTATAATGCTATCAAAGAATGCACAGAAGACACTAATAGAATGGGAGCAGTGGGACCAAGACTGGTGAGAGCAACATTTAGAACAACCAAAAACAAAATAAAATTACACATTATACAATGCTATGCACCAACCAACGATAAAGATGACTCAGTTAAAGATGATTTTTATAAACAGCTACAATGCCAGATGGATGCAAGACGAGCCAAGGATATTATAATCTTGATGGGAGACCTAAATGCTAAGGTAGGATCAGACAACAGAGGCTTCGAAGAGATTATGGGAAAACATGGACTTGGAGATATAAACGAGAATGGAGAGATATTTGTGAATTTCTGCGCCCTTAATCAAATGAGCCTAGGAGGAACAATATTCCAACATAAAAGAATACACAAAGCTACATGGATGTCACCAGATCATAGAACGGAAAACCAAATTGATCACATATGTATTAATAATAAGTTTAAGTCATCCTTACAGGATGTAAAAGTATATAGAGGGGCAGATATAGCTTCTGATCATCATCTTCTGTTAGCCAAACTTAAAATTAATTAAAAAGGTATACTACAACGAATAAGGGCAGAAAGTATTTCAATGTAGGGTTTCTTAAAGAACAAGGAATTAAAGATAAATTCGCAGTCACAATATCAAACAAATACCAAGTCCTCCAACAACTAGAAAATACAATAAATATAGAAGATCATTGGAAACAGGTAAAAAATATATGGAAAGAGACATGCGAAGAAACACTGGGGAAAAGAGAACGCCAGAATAAGGCATGGATGACAGCAGAGACCCTGGATAAAATTAAAGAAAGAAAGAACAAGAAAGCAGACATAAATAAAAGCAAAACAAGAAGTAATAAAGCCAAGACACAGGAAGCTTACACAGAGGTGAACAAAGAAGTGAGAAGATGCATTAAAAGGGATAAGAGGAAATATATAGATGAATTAGCTAAAGAGGCAGAAGAAGCAGCAAATAAAGGGAATATGAAAGAACTGTACAACAGCACAAAGAAATTAGGTGGAAAATACAAACAGATCAACACCTTTATCAAAGATAAGAAAGGAAATCTGCTTAGTAATATAAGGGAACAAATGGAGAGATGGAAGGAGCACTTTGAAGAACTTTTGAACAGACCCGGCTCAAATAATCCTCCAGATATACTACCAGCAGAAGAAGAATTACACGTTAACTGCGGAAAACCAAGCAAAGAAGAAATAATGAAAGCCATCAAACTATTAAAAGATGGTAAAGCCACAGGACCAGATGAAATTCCTTCGGAAGCCATCAAAGCAGATATTATCACCTCTACCAAGATGTTACATAATCTATTGGATAAAATTTGGGAGAGGGAAGAAATACCTAAAGACTGGAGAGAAGGTTTATATGATCAAACTACCAAAGAAAGGAAGTTTACAGGAGTGCACAAATTATAGGGGAATTATGCTACTATCAGTGCCAGGAAAAATATTAGGCAGAATCATTCTGGAGAGACTAAAAGAGGCTATAGAGAAACACTTGAGAGATGAACAAGCAGGTTTTAGGAAGAACAGATCATGTGCTGATCAAATAACTACTCTACGTATAATAGTTGAACAAAGTTTAGAACTAAAATCCCCACTTTATATTGGATTCATAGATTACGAAAAGGCATTTGATAGTTTAGACAGAAAAATGCTTTGGAAGTTGCTGAGTCATTATGGAATCCCCATAAAGTTTATTAACCTGATAAAAACAATGTATGAAGGAACAAAATGTAGTGTGGTGCATGAAGGACAGCTTACAGAAGCATTTGAAATAAGAACAGGAGTAAGGCAAGGATGCCTTCTGTCTCCATTTCTCTTTCTACTGGCCATAGATTGGATTATGAAAATAACTCAAAACAACAGAAATGGGATCCAGTGGTCACTGACCAAACAACTTGATGATTTAGACTTTGCTGATGACATAGCTCTCCTATCACACAGCCACCACAGATGCAAGATAAAATGAGTATATTAGATGAGAGATCACAACAGCTAGGACTAAAGATTAATAGAGATAAGACCAACATTATGAGAATTAATGCAGTTGGCAATAACCAAATAAAACTAGGAGAAATACCTCTACTAGACGTACAATCTTATATATATCTGGGCAGTAATATAGATAAAGAGGGAGGAACAGAAAACGATACCAAAATAAGGATATCAAAAGCAAGAGGAGCTTTCATTGCACTGGGAAACATATGGAAATCCAAAGAAATTAGGCTAAATACAAAAATACAAATTTTCAACTCCAATGTTAAGTCGGTTCTATTATATGGCTGTGAAACATGGAGAATAACAAAATTGACAATCACGAAGGTACAGACTTTCATTAATGGATGCTTGCGCAGAATAAAGGGATGGAAATGGCAGGACAAAGTCACTAACGTGGAATTATGGAAATGTACTGGTCAAATACCAGTGGATAAAGAAATACAGCGAAGACGATGGCGATGGATAGGACACACACTACGGAAACCAACTGAGAGTATTACACAACAGGCCCTTTTTTGGAATCCCCAGGGGAAAAGACAAAGAGGAAGACCAAGGAATTCTTGGAGAAGACAGATTGAAGCAGAGATGAAGATGATGGGGAAGACATGGAATGATCTTAAAAGAATTGCAAAAAACAGAACGACTTGGAAAGTGTTTGTTGAAGACCTATGCTCCACTGGGAGCTAAAAAGGTAGAAGAAGAAGAATGCGTGAAGAACAGGCTGGGTTTAGAAAAGGGAGAAGCTGTATTGACCACATTTTCACTCTACGACTTATATTGGAGGAACACATTGAAAAGCAAAAACCTTTTGTACTTAACTTCATCGACTTCAAAAAGCATTTGATAGTATTCATAGAGATTCTTTGTGGAAAATTCTGAAGCAATATGGTTTACCATCAAAAATCATAAATATTATCAAAGACATGTATGATGGTTACACATGTGCAGTTCGAACAGAGGAAGGACTGAGCGAATGTTTCCCAATAGAAACTGGGGTTAAACAAGGATGTATTTTATCGCCCTTGTTATTTGGAATTGTTATGGACTTCATAATGAAGAAATGCTGCACTGGTAATAAAGGCATCGAATGGATACAAGGAGACCATTTGGAGGACCTCGACTTTGCTGATGACATAGTTCTCATCAGCAGTCAGATAAAAACGATGCAGGAAAACACAAATGAACTATCATCAATAGCCAGCAAAATTGGGCTTGAGATCTATCATGAAAAGACTAAAGTCATGACTAGTTTAATTCCAACAGGTGACAAAATATACATGGAAAACAAACCAGTAGAAGAGATCGATCACTTTATCTATCTTGGAAGTCACATTGATCGAGAAGGGGATACGAGCAAAGAAATTAGAATCAGAATAGCTAAAGCAGCAATGTCTTTCAGAAGCCTTGAAAAGTTGTGGAAATCAAAACTTATCAGCACAAACACAAAACTTAGGCTATTCAAATCAAATGTACTATCAACCCTTACGTATGCGTGTGAAAGCTGGAAAACAACAAGAGATATAGAAACAAAGTTGAACGCATTTGAAAATAAATGTCTAAGGAAAATACTTGGTATAGCATGGAACGAATTCAAAACAAATGAGGAAATTAGAGAAATCGCCAATCAACCACTAATATTTTCAGTAATAAAGAAAAGACGATGGTCATACGTTGGACATGTGATGAGAAGAGATAATAACCGAATAGCAAAGCAAGCCCTCATATGGGAAACAACAGGTAAAAGAAAAAGAGGAAGACCCAGGGAGACACTGAGAAGAACATTGATGAGAGAGGCAAGAGCAGCAGGAGTCGGCTCCCTCAATGAGATAGAACTGCTTGCACAGAACAGAGACAGATGGCGAGATTTGATAAAATATCTTTAAAAGAAAACTGCTAGAACAAAAAATCCATATAGGAGAAGGTGTATCTTGGTCTACGCCCTATGGGCCGGTTACGGCTCGAAAGGTCAATAGAATAGAATATATTATATAGATTTAGATAGTATAACTGAGTTATACAGTCATCTATGTATTTTCACTAATGATCATGATGATAATTCAGATTAATCATGTAGTATTACTATGAAGTATATAGTAATAGTAATAGTATCATTGTAGTATATAATTATTATTTGATATAATATATTTGTCAAATTGTGCGGCTATAATTTCTAAGTACTAAATAAAAAAAATAGTATGTTAATTGTTTTGTTATTTTGAAAAAAGTTATTTTCATTTCATTAAAGATCATAAGCATAATTAATGTTAATATAAACAATAATATGTCAGAATGTTATTTTGTTATTATTAATTTAAATTTTGCATAATATGATTCTGATTTTTGTTATGGAAGGCCCCGACATCACTCACACACTAACAGCAAACGAATTAAAATCCTATAATAAATAATACTATTAATGTTAATATAATGAATTGAGTAATTGAGTGATAATTCATCGGGTACCCGACCGATTCCCGCGAACTGGGCAGGTGGTTATTAAATTAAAATTTATTATAACCGTATCTGGAAGAATCCTTTATTTTTAAAGGAGGCAGAAAGACTGAAAATCATTGAAGATGGTAATCAAGTTAAAGTTGCATTACAAACGAAACAAGATCTGCTGACATTTTCAAAATGATTTTGTTTTCACTGTTAAAGTTACAAACAAAATGAGATTGGAGATCTTGCTGACATTTCGTTTTTTTAATCACTGCTGTTTTAACAAGGAGATAATCTTCATAGGCCTATTTTTACTTGTGTAAAATTTGTCCTAGTTTAGCGTCTTTAAACAAGTGGTCTCCACCAATTGACTGCATGTATTTAAATGTATTAACTGTTTCTAATTTTTGTGCATTTTATTTATTTTTTTTTTCAATAAATTAAATATCTCCCATCTTATGACATCACCGTCAAAAAGTCATCAACTTTCCTTTTCCTTCCTTGCTTGACATGAGTGCACTCTGGGTCTTGTTTAATCCAATGGAAAAGGATGATTTATCCAGACCAGGCACTAATTATATTCATCTCTCTGGGTCATGAATATCACAATATTAATGACCCATCTTTGATTCCCAGCAGAAGTGTTGGTATAGTAAAACGGTAACCTTCTGCATATTTATAATTTTCCATTTCACACTCATTATGATGCTGATATAAGTGTCAGTTTTTAGAAGCTAATATCTACCACTATAACTTCACACTTCACAGTAACAACTGGATATGCCTTTAACATGAACGGCTGCATCACATTATAATGTTGTTTGATCACAGGTTTCAACTGAAAGTCAAATTGGAGCCTGGGAAAATCAATAATTTTTATTTCTTTATCCTATTTCAATGTGAAAACTAAACTATTTTTAGATAATCATGACTCGGCACCATAGATCTGCTAAAATTAAATGTCCAATTCCATGTGGCTGATTTTAATATAGCCTGAAGAAGGAATCTTGCAAACTAGATAAAATGTCTAAGAGCAAAAAATATTAATATAACGTCATGGATATTCTAAGGCTGCATACAAAAAATATCTGTTATCTATCAGGTAGTTTTCACGCAAATCAAAAGCAAACATGTTATCAAAGAAAAGAAATATAGTCATTTTTACTAAGCCTGCAGGCGCTAGGAAGTAACATAAACAAGCCAGAACTCACACAGCTTACCATAGACATAGATAATTTCATTAGTACATATAACATAAGGCTAATGATGTAGTATATCCCAGGACACTCCAACACTCCAGGAAATGATAAGACAGATACATTAGCTAAAAGAGGACCCAGACAGACACAGCTTAACACCTACATCTCAATAAACACAGCCAAACAAATCATAAACTCCAACAGTAGAGAAGATTTGCTGTATGGATGGACCGTCAGAAAAACTGGAAGAGATCTTTTTAAAAAACATGTCAAGGCTTAATCCCCTGTGACAACATTGGAACTTAAAAAGAAGAGACCAAACTGCCATCTTCAGACTGAGAACTGGTCATGTGCCGTTGAACAACCACTCAATAGAATACAATGAAACCAAACTCCAGTATGTCCACTCTATTACACCCAAATGAAACAGTAGAACATCATCTTTTTGATTGTCCAAAACTCACTGACATCAGAGCAACTCTACTTCCTCAAAGACCTGATAGATGGAACACCATGTACAGAACTACAAGGTAACTCATAAATACCTGGAGATATCACTATATGGCATTAGGCCAAAGAGTGTCAGTTTACAAGCTTCTGGATTCATAACAACAACAAAGCAAACATGTTCACGAATTTATGAACGGGCTATAATATGCATATATGACTGCTGTACCCTCAGGAGAATTCTCACAAATTTAAACCTGTACTTCTGCTTCCCTAGTCACTGGGTTTTGTTTTCTTTTGCATTCTTTGTAAGTTTATAGAATATAATACTGAAAAAAGTTAAATGTAATATTTCTGTTTCTTGAAGGCCCGCAAACTCGACCAAACCCTCGTATCACTGAATTAAAATTCATAATTACTCAACCACCTTTGCCAGTGGAATCATCCGAATTAACATCTCATCTAATTGAAGGAACCAAACAAAGGAAGGCAGCTGCAGTCCACATCATTGCGGCTACAGCACATGCCAAAAGACATAAGGTGGAGCGGCACCAAAAGTGAACGCAGCTGAACTGTCCTTCATCATACGATATCATTCATCATAAGAGATCGGAATATCGAAACACGATCCAGATGAAAAACACAGCTCGCAGTGTGCACATAGCAAACCCTGTAGCTCCAGCAGCAAGTCAGACTTGAATTATGAGGAAACCGCAAAAAGGAACAGTTTTCAGATGGCCTTTACAGTTCCTACTGCCTATCCACCATATTGACTGAAAGTCCTGAATGTGATATGCTTTGTGCTAGGGCTTGTTGGTAACAAGTCCCAGTTGTTGTAAAACATAATAAATTATCTAGTTTGTGATTCACAGATGAATTGGTTATTTTGTGCCTTCTGAATTGAAGTGTTTATCTATCCTCAGGGCAAGTATGGGTGGAAAAGGAAAAGGAAAACAGAAGCAACTTTCTAAACTGTCATTGAAAAAGGGAGTACAATCATTCACTATCACTGAGATGTTCAAGAAACAGAGTGAGAACAAGCAGAGACAGCCAGATAGAGACAATAGTGCCATCTATGTAGAAGATGATGATGTCATTTTTGTTAAGGGGAGCACAGTTTCTCCATACTTTAACAAAATGGCTCCTAGTGCCATTAAAAAAACCTACAATTCACCAGTCGGTTGTTCTTCTGGAATCCAGTGCCTAATACTACAAGAAAAAGAAAGTTGTCTTTATCAAGGATTGGTTCCAAGAACTCTAATGAAAAACGTATTGACCGTGAAAATAAAAACATGGCCAGTAATTGTGACAGGGTTGTTGAGAAAGTTGACACAGACAAGCTCACAGAAACAGAGAAACAAAACACTAAAACTGAATCTAAACGATTCCCATTTCAGACTTCAAGTGCCAAGCATAAACAGGAAAATAAGGATATTTCTTCTGAGAAGAATCAGTTGAAATCACCTGTAATCAGCAAGTTCAACTCTAATGTCATACATCTCAGTGACACTTCAACATCATGCACACCAGTTGAAACAAATTCTAATTCATCTGCTGATATAGATCTAGATATTAGGTATTCGCCTGTGTTTCCTAAACATTTAGACTTAGCAGAAAATAAATCTGCTCTAAATCATGACACAAGTTATAAGGCTGATGCTGAACAAATAGATACTGACACTCCATGTGTGAAAAAAATCAATGATGATGTGGAGAAAAAAGACATAGAGGTGCCAGTTAAGGATGATGATGATAATAACAATGGTGATGACAGCTCTGTAGGTGAGCCTCAGTTTAAAGTGCCATACTACCTGAACAATTTTGAGACTATTCTGAAAGCAGTGATGGAAGATGAAAGCAACAGAAAGTTGTTCAATGATGATGACATGTACATTATTACAACATATCAACAGCTTTCAGGTACTACTTTTTTTGTCTTAAATTTGTATCACTTTAACTTTTAACAAAAAATGGTGATCTTTACTTACTTCATTGATCTCTGTGTACAGTCAATCTTTTAGACACTGTGAAGTTAAAGCCTCAATGTTCTTATATATAATCTTCCTCTCTCTTTCTCTGTCTACCTCTCCTTTCTCCTTTCCAGTTCCTTGCAGAATAGCTTTTGCTATTCCAGATGATCAAGCTATGTGTTCATATAATTTCATTCATAGTTTCTTCACAATTGTCACAAGACCAAAATGTACTTCTTTTGTCTGTCATATCCTTTTGTGAATTTTTTCATTTATGATATGATCAAAGAAAGAAATACCCTAAATTTTTGTAACATTTCATCTCTGTAGCTTGTATTTTATGTGGTTCTGCTGCAAGGGTTCATGTTTTGCAAGCATATTAAAAAATGTATATACGGTGGTGCGCATCAGCCTCATTTTAGAGTCTCGTGGGATATTCTTATTTTTCCAAATAGGTTTTAGCTTTGCAAGGTCAGTTGTAGTTTGTGTTATTCAAGCTGATATTCTAGCCTTCATCACTAACAGTTGATCTAAGTATTTAATTTGTCAACTGTTTCTAGTTCTTGTTCATTTATTTTGATTTTTGCAACAATGCCCATAGGACTAATTGTTATCAATTTTGTTTCTTCAGCATTAATCTCCATGACATATGTGCCAGCAGTTTTATTTATTTGTTGTACTGGGTCAGTTAGTTCTTGTTCTGTTCCTGCTAAACCATCTGATGTCATCGGCAAACTGCAGGCTATTAATAGTTTGTCATCAATGCATTCATGGTAGTCTGAAGCATCTGTCAAGAAGATGGTAGATAAGGTATGAGAGTAAGTCAGACTGCAAATGTTGGTCTGAACCATTCCTCTCAGTTTCCTTTGAAAACTACTGTACTTGAAACCTTGTTGTAAATATTGTTGTTATCATGTATAGCTGTTTTATACTACAAACTATGTTGCACCAAAGTTTTAAATCCTCATTCATGCCCATAAGGCTGCTTGCTGAAATCTGTCAAATGCTTTTTTGAAGTCTATGAACACAGGATATAGATCTTGCTGAGGTACTTCTTCTACCTTTTTAGCTCCCAGTGGAGCATAGGTCTTCAACAAACACTTTCCAAGTCGTTCTGTTTTTTGCAATTCTTTTAAGATCATTCCATGTCTTCCCCATCATCTTCATCTCTGCTTCAATCTGTCTTCTCAAGAATTCCTTGGTCTTCCTCTTTGTCTTTTCCCCTGGGGATTCCAAAAAAGGGCCTGTTGTGTAATACTCTCAGTTGGTTTCCGTAGTGTGTGTCCTATCCATCGCCATCGTCTTCGCTGTATTTCTTTATCCACTGGTATTTGACCAGTACATTTCCATAATTCCACGTTAGTGACTTTGTCCTGCCATTTCCATCCCTTTATTCTGCGCAAGCATCCATTAATGAAAGTCTGTACCTTCGTGATTGTCAATTTTGTTATTCTCCATGTTTCACAGCCATATAATAGAACCGACTTAACATTGGAGTTGAAAATTTGTATTTTTGTATTTAGCCTAATTTCTTTGGATTTCCATATGTTTCCCAGTGCAATGAAAGCTCCTCTTGCTTTTGATATCCTTATTTTGGTATCGTTTTCTGTTCCTCCCTCTTTATCTATATTACTGCCCAGATATATATAAGATTGTACGTCTAGTAGAGGTATTTCTCCTAGTTTTATTTGGTTATTGCCAACTGCATTAATTCTCATAATGTTGGTCTTATCTCTATTAATCTTTAGTCCTAGCTGTTGTGATCTCTCATCTAATATACTCATTTTATCTTGCATCTGTTGGTGGCTGTGTGATAGGAGAGCTATGTCATCAGCAAAGTCTAAATCATCAAGTTGTTTGGTCAGTGACCACTGGATCCCATTTCTGTTGTTTTGAGTTATTTTCATAATCCAATCTATGGCCAGTAGAAAGAGAAATGGAGACAGAAGGCATCCTTGCCTTACTCCTGTTCTTATTTCAAATGCTTCTGTAAGCTGTCCTTCATGCACCACACTACATTTTGTTCCTTCATACATTGTTTTTATCAGGTTAATAAACTTTATGGGGATTCCATAATGACTCAGCAACTTCCAAAGCATTCTTCTGTCTAAACTATCAAATGCCTTTTCGTAATCTATGAATCCAATATAAAGTGGGGATTTTAGTTCTAAACTTTGTTCAACTATTATACGTAGAGTAGTTATTTGATCAGCACATGATCTGTTCTTCCTAAAACCTGCTTGTTCATCTCTCAAGTGTTTCTCTATAGCCTCTTTTAGTCTCTCCAGAATGATTCTGCCTAATATTTTTCCTGGCACTGATAGTAGCATAATTCCCCTATAATTTGTGCACTCCTGTAAACTTCCTTTCTTTGGTAGTTTGATCATATAACCTTCTCTCCAGTCTTTAGGTATTTCTTCCTCTCCCAAATTTTATCCAATAGATTATGTAACATCTTGGTAGAGGTGATAATATCTGCTTTGATGGCTTCCGAAGGAATTTCATCTGGTCCTGTGGCTTTACCATCTTTTAATAGTTTGATGGCTTTCATTATTTCTTCTTTGCTTGGTTTTCCGCAGTTAACGTGTAATTCTTCTTCTGCTGGTAGTATATCTGGAGGATTATTTGAGCCGGGTCTGTTCAAAAGTTCTTCAAAGTGCTCCTTCCATCTCTCCATTTGTTCCCTTATATTACTAAGCAGATTTCCTTTCTTATCTTTGATAAAGGTGTTGATCTGTTTGTATTTTCCACCTAATTTCTTTGTGCTGTTGTACAGTTCTTTCATATTCCCTTTATTTGCTGCTTCTTCTGCCTCTTTAGCTAATTCATCTATATATTTCCTCTTATCCCTTTTAATGCATCTTCTCACTTCTTTGTTCACCTCTGTGTAAGCTTCCTGTGTCTTGGCTTTATTACTTCTTGTTTTGCTTTTATTTATGTCTGCTTTCTTGTTCTTTCTTTCTTTAATTTTATCCAGGGTCTCTGCTGTCATCCATGCCTTATTCTGGCGTTCTCTTTTCCCCAGTGTTTCTTCGCATGTCTCTTTCCATATATTTTTTACCTGTTTCCAATGATCTTCTATATTTATTGTATTTTCTAGTTGTTGGAGGACTTGGTATTTGTTTGATATTGTGACTGCGAATTTATCTTTAATTCCTTGTTCTTTAAGAAACCCTACATTGAAATACTTTCTGCCCTTATTCGTTGTAGTATACCTTTTTAATTTAATTTTAAGTTTGGCTAACAGAAGATGATGATCAGAAGCTATATCTGCCCTCTATATACTTTTACATCCTGTAAGGATGACTTAAACTTATTATTAATACATATGTGATCAATTTGGTTTTCCGTTCTATGATCTGGTGACATCCATGTAGCTTTGTGTATTCTTTTATGTTGGAATATTGTTCCTCCTAGGCTCATTTGATTAAGGGCGCAGAAATTCACAAATATCTCTCCATTCTCGTTTATATCTCCAAGTCCATGTTTTCCCATAATCTCTTCGAAGCCTCTGTTGTCTGATCCTACCTTAGCATTTAGGTCTCCCATCAAGATTATAATATCCTTGGCTCGTCTTGCATCCATCTGGCATTGTAGCTGTTTATAAAAATCATCTTTAACTGAGTCATCTTTATCGTTGGTTGGTGCATAGCATTGTATAATGTGTAATTTTATTTTGTTTTTGGTTGTTCTAAATGTTGCTCTCACCAGTCTTGGTCCCACTGCCTCCCATTCTATTAGTGTCTTCTGTGCATTCTTTGATAGCATTATAGCTACCCCTTCGCTATGTTGTGCTCCTGGTTCCTGGTGTCCTGATGATAAAATCATCTCCCCTGTATTCAATTTTATTCTCTCCGCTCCCAGCCATCTTGTTTCACACATTCCCAGAATATCTATCTTGTAGTTGGTCATCTCTGCTGCCACTTGTGCCGCTTTTCCCTGTTCGTTAAGGTACGAACATTCCAGGTGCCAATTCTGGATGATTTCCTGGTAGACAAAGGGTGAGTCGGCAACCCGGACTCCCTATGGCTTTCTCCGGATTGCGTCATACATCTCTTAGACAGAGAGCCCTTCTCTTTCCTGGTTGACGGATTTACTTTATCTTTCTTTGACTTGTTCATGTTTGTGAAGTTTTTTCGGCTTATTTTTTTACAGTATGGGATAGCCAGTCCCATGCTCAACCATCCTGAGGTACTTCTCACAGAAAATTCTAAGATTACTTGCTTGCATTCGCTCGATGATTTAAGGAGTGTACCTCGTCATCATCCGCCCTTAAAAGGACGTTAAGTAGGCGTGTCTGCGTTGTGTTGTGGTTTACAGAATAACTGTGATATTTGCGCCTTTCGGCCCAACACATCCGACTTCAGCATGACATTTTTAAGTACCGGGTTGTCTTCCCTCTTCGATCCCTACTCACTTGGCCAGACTAAACAGGTTAGTCTGTTACTAGAGGCACCAAGGAGAAGTGGAACAGGGTCTTGATGGTTCTGGTTCACCGATCCTAGCGCAAACCATCATCTGTGGATCGCTGACAACTTCCAGCTCTGGTGCTGGGAGGCGCACCTTCGCCTCTAAATTCTAAGATTAAGGATCTGTTTTATTTTATTTTTTTTTAAATGTTTAATTATTTTTGTTACTAATATTACATGATTTTCTAATCTTTGTGATTGATTCTATTATTAATGATAAATTATCTGCATCAATTTGGCCAGTTTTACTTAGTTATTTTAAATGCTGTTTTCTATATAGCTTTTTGTTTAATGGAAGGCAATTACTATCAGAAATGTTAGCAGAGTGGAAGAAAGTGTTGTCATCTGTGTTTGGAAAACTTATTCTCTACATTTCCATTATAGAATCCATTCTTCATTATAAGTTATGAAGCCTCTTGTACAATACTATATTTACCAGTATGAAACAATTGCAAACAATGTACATGTAAAAGGTGTCTTTATTTAAGTTTGTACTTTTAATAGATGCTAGCAGAATAGGACTTGTGATCAACATAGGAAAGATGAAAAATCACATTCATCTAGGAAGAAAATATTCTTGAAAGTAAAAGCAAAGGAAGAAGCAGATTACTTTGTATACCTTTGGAAGTTGCATAAATCAAGAAGAAAATACAAAGAAAGAAATTAGAATTAGCAAAGGCAGCAATGACTTTCAGAAACCTTGACAAAATCAGTTTTAAGATTTTAAAATAAATGTATTATGCATCCTTACTTGGAAAACAACTAAAGTAATAGAAAATAACTCAGATGAAAGAAAACATGTCTCAAGTAAATACTTTGTATACCATGGAATGAATTAAAGACTTTTGCAGATGTAAGAGATATGGCCATGTATAAAAAAAATATCAGCTTTAATTATGGAAAAGAAGAGATATGGCCATGTATAAAAAAATATCAGCTTTAATTATGGAAAAGAAAGTGTGCATATATGCCACCATGTGATGAGAAATGACAATAACAGATTTGCAAACCAAGTTCTTAAATGAGAAACAGAGAGCGAAAGAAAGAGAGACTGACCTTCAGAAATACTAAGAATAATACAGAGGTGAGAGGCAACAACAGCAGGCATCAGCTTCCTTGCTAGGATTGAAAGTCTCAATCAGAACAGGATCTTGTGGCAAGAAATAATGCGGGTACTGTGCAAAGTCTAACATTTAATAGGAAAGATCTTCAGACATGGAGAGTCTAGAATTTCTGTCCAATTTGCCATCTTTTTGGCTCAAGTGGGCATTAGATAGTTAGTTTTTTATTATTTTCGTCAATGGGAGTAAATTTTGCACTGCCTTCTGTATTTTTCAAGTTATGGTTATGGAAGGCCCCGGTATCGCAAACGAATTAAAAACCATAATTGCTCAAGTGCCAGTGGAATCATTCGAATTAATATCTCATTTCTCAAAAAAAAGAAAGGTACTGAAGTCTCAACACACGCCAGATGACATAAGGCGAAACTGCACAGAAAGTGAACACAGTCATCTGTTCTCCATCATAGGATATCATCATTCATTATAAGTAATTGAAATATTGAAACACAATCAAAACAGATTAAACACACAGCTCACGGTGTGCAGAGAGCACTTAACTCGATAGCTCCAGCAGAAAGCCGGACTTGGAATATGAGGAAACTGCAACAAGGAACACTTTTCAGACACAGCCTTTAATGGTTCCTGCTGCCTATCAGCTATATTATTTTTCAAATATACAGATACAGGGATTAATCTGTTTTATTTTTATTACAGATACAGCAAAGAAGTTATATATCAGAATGTTCAGCCGCAAGTTGCATTGGATTCCTCTTAATAAACTAAAGTATTTTGAGATTGCTGAAGATTTAAAACCTTGCCTACAAGAACTAACAGATGTTGCATTGATTGATTGTGGTATGTAATTAGTCATTGGATTCCTCCTAATAAACTAAAGTATTTTGATTGAATATTATGAAATCCATAGTAGACAAAAAAGGAATTGAAGTCAACGGTCACAACATAAATAATTTGTGATATGCGGATGACACAGTCTTAATAGCAGAGACAGAGAATGAACTACAAGAAATGATAGACATAATAGTAAAAGAAAGCAACAAAAAAGGTCTCAGTCTAAATAGTAAGAAAACAGAAGTAATGGTCATATCTGAGAAACAATCATCACCATCGTGCGTCATAAAAATAAACAGGACAAATCTGAAACAAATGCAACGTGTCAAATACTTGGGCACAGCATCATCAGATGGAAGATGCACAACAGAAATAAAATATTAGGCTAAAATAGCATTTCAGAAAATGAAAAATATCTCATGCAACGAATCTATCTCGATAGAAGTGAGAAAGAGAATATATTGGTGCTATATAGAACCAATTCTGACCTATGGAAGCGAATCATGGACAGTAGACAAACAAATGAAAAGATGATTAGAGGCCACAGAGATGGGATTTCTCAGAAGAATGTTGGTAGTTCCCTGGACAACTAAAAAGACCAATAAGGAAATTCTCAAAGAGGCCAACACAAAAAGGGAACTCTTAAAAAAACATCAGAAAGAAGCAACATTTTTCGGGCACATCATGAGAAGAGGAAAGTTGGAATACTTGGTTACAACTGACAAAATAAAAGAGATCATGGATGACAAAGAGAGAAAATACTGGATAGCTTGGTGTCATGGCATGGAAAACAGTCAACAACAGAACTGATATATAGAATACTGTAGATAGAATATTGTGGAAGGACATGATCGCCTATGCCAACTAGTATGGCACATGATAATGATGATTTTGATTGATTGTGGTATGTAATTAGTCATTGGATTTCTCTTAATAAACTAAAGTATTCAGAGATTGCTGAAGATTTAAAACACTGCCTACAAGAACTAACAGATGCTGCATTGATTGATTGTGGTATGTAATCATCTGTGGGTTTGTTTTCTATGACAATTATGATCAGCTTCAGATTCCTGCATTCACAACACCCACTCATTCACATTAATAGAATAGATAATTGTTATACCTGGCTCCTCTAAAACATTCATATGATTTGGTTTGATCACCTCATTGTAATGCAGCTGTCTCAAACACAGTTGCGTATACTGGTTTTGGGGTCTGGGCTACCACTGACATAATAAAGACATACATTATATTCAGTAGGCTAACATGAAGTAATATTTGCTAATGACATCACTACATTTTAAATTACTTACTTATTTTATATGTAAACTCTATCCGTCTTGTTTGGGACGAAAATGTCTCGATGACTTTGTCATTGAAAGTACTGTTGGGTTGGTTTCTAAGTTTTTGAAGGAATGATTTCTCAGTGGACATTATTGCCAAACCAGATAAGCGTTCTTGTGTCTGATTGAGCGACAATAAGATTTGATTCTCTTGAGAGCAGAAAAAGTTCTTTCTACAGATGCTGATGCGCATAACATAGTTATAAATAGGTTAGGAAGTTCCGATAATCAGTCATAGTTTCACTTTCACTTTGTGACGATTCTGATTGGCTAGAGCTAAAAATAACCCATGAAACCGCATTTTGTTCAGGTAGCTCTCGCCGTATAATTTTGACGGGAATTTGTTTATGTCAAGGTCATTAATTCTAAGTTGGAGAGAAGAGAATTGTGCCGCTGCTTATTAGCGGTTTCATGTACTACCTTAGTTTCGGTTTCATTCACAAACATTATAGTGGCAATAGGAAAACCTTGCTTTAAATAAAGGCAAATCAAAGCAAATAAATCATATTTGCATGCGAAATGTGTAATAGAATATTCGAAAATTTGTAATATAATTATGAAAAAAATATAATAAATTATTATTTCCTTTTGTATTTCGTTAATACGTTCAGGCTACCTGCGGTAGCATAGAGGATACGCCACTGCTCAAACTCCATTTCAAGCTTCATTCAAAACAAGATTTTGGGGACTGGGTAGTCTAGAGGTGAAATGTTGGCTTCTTGACAGAAAGGTCCTGGGTTCAAATCGCACCACAGGTGGTGGATATTTTAAATAATTGAATCCTCATAGCATTACCCTGCTCTAGTCTCTGGGTAATGAGATCCAATGTCTACCCTCTCAGAAAATAGCGGGAAAACTGGAGGTCCTGTGTGTACAATCATGCGTTAGAGAACCGTGACAGTTAAAAATGAAAAAAAGTAGGCCAAGAATGGCTGCTTCCTTTTCAAAATTGTTAAGCAAATCTACCAATGCTGAAGACAGAAGTGTCGAACCTAAATACACAAATATAAATGCTTTTTTCTCCCACAACACATTCACCCCCACTTCATAATATAATAATGGGTGAACACTAAGAGAAAAAGCAGTTTATTAACATTTGACATATTGATTCATTTTTTTTAAAGAAAGACCAATATTTGCTTCTATCTATTGTCCTTTTGAGCCAAAGACGGCACATAGGGCAGAACTATAATCTTAAAAGCAGAAACCTTGCATGCCAAAATGGCACATATTGCTGAGATCACTGCTTCTAAAATCTATGGTTCTGTTTCCATAACAATACTTTTTACAATGACAGCTTGTCAAGCCATCGATCAACCTTTGCTTACATATATTTGCTTACAGTACTCTAATTAAAAGAAATCAGCAAATTTTAAACAATGCATGATTGTAAAAGTTACAGAAAATATTAAATGTATAATTATGATGGAGTGCATTTTTACTGTTTGACATTTGTCACTGTTATGTTAATATATCGTTTGGTACTTAATTGTTGTCATAGTTACTTTTAAGATCTTTATTCTTCTCACATCTTGAAGAAAATATTGCTATCAATAGATTATTTATTATTCAAATATGCAGCACTAACACAAGGTACATTAAAGCAAGAGAGTAGAGTAAAGTGTTCCCACACTTTGGTATTCAACATTTAGCATTCTTAAAATTTCTGGAATTGAATAAATTGCCATCTTGTTATTAAATGTTGACTGTGATCAATCACCAACGTACTCTGTCAAATTTTTGTTTAAATGTTGTTGATGTTTCCTCACAACTTATTGGTTATGTTGCAAATCCAGTTCAGAAAATTTAGTTTATTTTTCAAGTTTACAGTACAGAATTGATGTAATGTTATACCTCAGATGACCAAATGACTGAGCTAGAGGAGGTTCTCCATGCATTATCTGCCAGTGACATTAAGACATTGGCAAAGTCATACCACATCAACTCCAACGCAGGCCAGAAGAAACAGCTGGTGCATGAACTGTTGAAGAAATCCCAGCAAAGCACTTTAACCTCCATGTTTAATTATGCAGGCAAAGATGTAGCGAAAAATATGATTGCCAGGTAATACTGCATTAGTCGTCATTTTGGAGGTATCTCAATTTGGAATTTGTAATCTTATAATCGCTTACTTTCAACCAGATTGTAACAGTTTGTTCTTGTGGCTGTTTTATAAGCACTATCATTTTAATCTCAAGGTTTGATAAAGTAACCGGTTATCAGATTACTTCACTAAGTCTCCATTGTTCATATATATAATGTCTGCACAAAAAATGTTTTCAAGTGCGCAGACTAATTTTTGCATATTTTTGTGTATATATGTATATATATATATTTGTATATAGTTTTATAATCTGTTCAATTAGTTGACTTTACAATGATGGAAAATAAAAATAATGTCCCTTAATTTTACTGCAAAAGGAAGGAGGTAATTGTTAAAGCAAAGAAAGTGGCATATCTTAAATTTACAATTAAAGTAAATAAGATAACATAAAATAGGTTAGATTGTGAGCAGGAACATTTTGTTTTCTTATATCAGGGATTTGTCCTTTTTGTGATTGAATATTCTCAGGTTACCCTTAGTCATATCCAGAAAGAAAGACTAGAAATAATACAGAGAGAGGTATGTGCATTATTCTTGGATGCACAGACACAGTATGGCAGACCTAGGCATTACCTCCTAGTTTCACCCACAATGGAAGTCAAGACAAACTTTTGTCAAGCAAGCCTCTATTCCTGAGTCAACACTTGCAAACATCATCCACTGCACATTAAGTTCAGGAGTCAGAAAGATGGCGGGATAACAAGAGGAAAAACTTGGATTGTCAGAATAAAGTCAAGGAATTTGGTAAATAATAGCTATGAGTCCTAGCTGAATGCTATATGTCCTTTTTAGGCACCAAACTGAACTGAGAATGAAAACAACAAAACTCAATTGCCGTGGAAACAGAGGTACTTAACTGGGTAAAAAAAAAGTAAAGTACCCCCGTCACGCCAAGTGGCGTATAGGGAAATATGGTGTTAGTGACCCTATATTTTACAGACCTTCAGCACATGATTTTTGGGTAATGTGGTCGGTATTGGTGCTGCTTTTACTTTCATCCGGTACCCATTTAAGGCTGGGTGAACAGCCGTCGGTTGGGATCGAACCCTACCCCTTGTCCGTAGTAGTCCAGTTCACTAACCACTGAGCTATCGCGGCTCCTACTAATTTTTAGGGAATTAGTAAAACCCAGGTGTCCTCGCCAGGATTACGAACCGGCTGTTGCCGTGGTAAGCCAACCGCCTATCGATTGCGCTAACCGGACACCCACTTAACTGGGTAACGTAGTCATATACAGAGTTGAGTCTGTTGTTTAGTACAGTCAGAGTTCTTGGGCCTTCACGGTTCATGGAGAACAGCAGTTTGTTTGTCCTGACTACAAGTAGTTTGATGATGTCAGTAACTAAGGCAATAGCTTGACTGCAGATGCAGACTTTTACTTTACTCATGTCTGCTTTCTCTGTAACTCAGTGAGCATACTCTTGAAAATTTGACTGGCTCAAGGCAGTAGCAGGGGTTACAGCAGCTTCACATTTGTGTGCATCTTGATACCTTTACCCAGTGGCAGGGGTTACAGCAGCTTCACATTTGTGTGCATCTTGATACCTTTACCCAGTGTCAGAGGTTACAGCAGCTTCACATTTGTGTGCATCTTGATACCTTTACCCAGTGTCAGGGGTTACAGCAGCTTCACATTTGTGTGCATCTTGATACCTTTACCCAGTGTCAGGGGTTACAGCAGCTTCACATTTGTGTGCATCTTGATACCTTTACCCAGTGTCAGGGGTTACAGCAGCTTCACATTTGTGTGCATCTTGATACCTTTATCCAATGTCAAGGGTTACAGCAGCTTCACATTTGTGTGCATCTTGATACCTTTACCCAGTGTCAGGGGTTACAGCAGCTTCACATTTGTGTGCATCTTGATTCCTTTATCCAATGTCAAGGGTTACAGCAGCTTCACATTTGTGTGCATCTTGATTCCTTTACCCAGTGTCAGGGGTTACAGCAGCTTCACATTTGTGTGCATCTTGATTCCTTTACCCAGTGTCAGGGGTTACAGCAGCTTCACATTTGTGTGCATCTTGATTCCTTTACCCAGTGTCAGGGGTTACAGCAGCTTCACATTTGTGTGCATCTTGATACCTTTGAGAGAAAGATGCATGACAATTTCAGAGAATTCTTTCTTCTCTTTCTAGCATTACTCCTCGTCATTGTCCACCCTAAAAGGGACATTAACTGGACATGAATATGTAGTAGAACAGAGACAAATGGCGTGATTTGATAAAATATCTTTAAAAGAATTTAAAACTGCTAGAACAAAAATTCAGATAAGAGGAGTATCTTGGTCTACACCCTATGGGCCGGCTACGGCTCAATAGGTCAATAGATAGAATATGTAGTGTTTTGGTTTACAGCAGCAAGCTGTGTTATTTGCATCTTTTGATTCAGTACAAGAGACATGAGTACAACTTTTTATGAATTATGAATTACCTCCCCTCTTCGGTCCTTACTAATTTAGCCAGACTGGTTTGTCTGTTTCCAGAAGAATCACATGCTGATGGGATAGGATTTTGATAAGCTGTTGCTGCTGCTGATTCTGACATAATTAGTTAATTATGAGTCACAGACCACATACAGCTCTGCTGCTGTAGAGGCATCTTGACTTCCAGTGGAAAGAATGTGGTTTTTTTTAAGAAGTCAACGGGATTGATAAACAGCTGTAGAGACAGCAAGTTGTAAAGGGACATGATCACCTATGCCGCTAGGCACTGTAATTATTGATGATAATTGATTAGTTAATAATAGATCTGCTAATATTAGTATATTAGTGACACTGTGACCTCCCAGGCATGTCGTAAGAGGCAACTAAGGAGATTGATCGATGGCTTGACAAGCTGTCATTATAAAAAGTATTGTTATGGAAACAGCGCCATATATTTTAGAGCAGTGATCTCTGCAATATGTGCCACTTTGGCACGCAAGGTTTCTGTTTTTGAAATTTTTTGTTTTTGTTTCTGGTTCTGCCCTATGTGCCGTATTCGGGTCGAAAGAACAATAGATAGAGATAGAATATTAGTATATCATTGTTCAGAATTGTTATATTTTAAGCTTATCATCATTATCATGTGCCATACCAGTTGGCATAGGCGATCATGTCCTTCCACAATCTTTATCTACTGCACACCGTTTCAGTTATGTTGTTGACTGTTTTCCAAGCCATGACACCAAGCTATCCAGTGTTTTCTCTCTTTGTCATCTGTGATCTCTCTTTCCTTGCATTTTGCCAGTTGTAATCAAGTATTCCAACTCTCCTCTTCTCATGATGTGCCCGAAAAATGTTGATTGTTTCTTTCTTATGTTTCTTAGGAGCTTCCTTTTTGTGTTGGCCTCTTTGAGAATTTCCTCATTGGTCTTTTTAGCTGTCCCATGAACTTTCAACAATCTTCTGAGAAGTTTATATAAACTTTTAGACTTGGATGATCATGAAGATTTACAAGAGAGTAAGCAGAAGCTATTATAATTAATTAAGTCTATGGACATATGTTATTGTGTTTTCTAATATCTCATTTCGATGTTTTATTACCTTTACAGAGCCAAGAAATACTTGAATGGTATTTACAGACTGAAGGATGTACCAAGAGCAGTGTTTGTACGAATGATGATGCTTTTCTCTTTGGTCAGCACTCTGGTTGATGAGGATAATGGGACTGGTGGTCAAGGACAACTGTTAGTTTCTCTATTCTTAGATTGCTCTTCAGCCCTCCTGAAAACTCCTGAGCTCTTTTAAAATATATATATTTATATCACTTTAATTGTTGTATATTGGATAATCTAAGTATCTTCTTTTACATTTTCTTCCCTTCATGACTGGCCTATAAAAGGTTGTAGATGAACTTTATTGTTGTTTACAACAAGCTTTGATAGATTCACCTTTCAGCTCAAAATACTGGGTTGTTTCCATCTTCAATCTCTACTCTCTAGGACAGACTTTTTAGTCTGTTTTCATGGGCATCACTGGGAAGTGGAGTAGCTCTTGCCTCTGATACTGATTCAAGCATTTAGCTATAAGTCGTTGACCACTTTCAGCTCCAGTGCTGGTCGAAGCTTTGGCTTTCATCTAAGTATCATTATAATTTGTGTCTGTTTAATAATGATGTGAAGTCACTGGATCATAACACCAGTTGTTATCATTTCCTTTTGTTGTTTCATTTATCATAATTATAATCCATTTGCTATCTTGCAGTAAATGTCATTAAATTTGTTCCATATTTGTCTTGGCCTCTATATTATTGGATCTTGTCCTTTTGTACCAAGCTTAATTTTTTTCTCTACATTTATTCATGCAACTTTCAACCTGGATCACCATTTAATTAAGGCATTTCTCTTTAAAAAAAGGACTTGACATTTTATAATCTCTCTTGTCAGTCATTTTTTCTTCAGGCAGAAATTATTCTCCTCTTAACCATTTAAATCATTTTTTGGGCCCTATTTTCTCCATCTTTGTACTTTTATTTTCCTAGAATAATTCTCTTTCACAAGCTCTTTTCAGTTGTCAATAGTTTTGTCTAGTACTCTAGCATTTTAATTTGTGTGGAACACAGATTGAAAAGCAGCTTTTATTGTCACTTTATTGCACCCCTTTCTTGGGTGTTTATTCTAAATGTGAATATGTTATATTCATTGAATTTTGTTATTGTTGTTATATTATCTATAAGTAATTTTTGTTCTTTTGTTCTTTTATTTATGTAAAACATACAGTGAAATTTTCATTCATTTATTTATCTTCTACCAACAGTTAGTGCATTATAGAATTCTGTCCAAATTCATCAGCCTCGTATTACCCATGTATAAGGAAACAACATATATGACAGTGCATGATGGGACTATGACTGTATGTTTTAAAGAAAAGACGAGAGAACATCAAGGATGCTTGTGTTACCATTCTTATTTCTCTTATCAATAAGTGAGATAGTGAAGACTATCACACAAGTCATAAAAAAGGAACACTATGGAACTAACTGGAGTACCTAGATTTTGTTGAGGACATTACACTCCTCACACTTGACCACAATCAAATGAAAGATAAGCTGCAGGCACAATAATAAATTCTGCCAAGATGGGAACATTAATATTGATGAAACAAAGATAATGAAATGTAACAACACATGCCGCAAATCAGTAGAAATTGAAGGAGCACTAATTAAGAAAGTGGATAACACTACATACTTGGACATCATTGTTGAGTGGAGAGAGGTGTTAAGCAGAAAACAAACAACACAAGGACAGCTTTTATCCAGCTTAACATGGACTGCAAAATGCATAAAAGCAAGCATTAAATTAATGTTTTTTAATACACATGTAAAAGCAATCCACATAAATGGCTTAAAGACATTGATATTGAATGACAACCCAAATAAAAGATAGAAACGTTTATAAACAACTGTCTGAGCTAAATTCTGAACATCAGATGGTATGTTTTGAAATGAGGATATCTAAGAAAGAAAAAGGGTCAGTGTAGCAGCAGATTATGAATAGATCATGGAAATGGGTTGGACATCACTAAGAAAACAAGGTATCAACATAGCAAGACAGGCATTATCATGGAACCAATCGAGAAAAAGAAAATAAGGCCCAGGAATGCATATAAAAAAATAAGTCCTAAAGGCCCTCAAAGACATTGATTTTGACCAGAAGAAATTAGAGAAGGTGTCCAAGAAAAGGGATGAATAGAGAGACCTTGTCTGTGATATACTCTCAAAAGAGGTCTGAAAGACTTTGTTCAATTGATTTTTATCTTTTATCAACAGATTTCAGATGTTGATGGTAAATATGGGTAAACTAGTGTACCCAACCTACACCATTGAAAAAGTTCATTGTGTGTTCCAAGACAGAGATGACCTCATTAGGTAAGGATGCTACCATTTTTAGAATTAAAAGATGTTGCAGTTTCTTTTTGTATTGTTTACATTTTTGTTTAATACAATTTTTTAATTTGAATGATTCAGTTGGAACCTGACAGTTTCCTTATTTTTAGTGAGGGCGATGAGACAAGCAGATACATCCAGAGCAAAACAGAGTGACAAACATAAAAACATCACATGACAATGTTTTTTATTATTATTTAGAATTAATAGTTTGCTTTAAGTGTGTTTTTATATATCAGTTTATCTTGGATTGTTTGTTATTTTTATAAATGTAATTTAAATTGCTGTAAATAGCGTATCGTACACTATTTTACTAATTGCTATAAAGTTATTTAAGACTTATCACTTTTATGTTTATTTATCTTTTCATAAACTGCCATAAAGAATTGGTGGAGTACAAGCATTTTGCAATGACATCGTTGTAGTTACATTATTTTGTATTGAACTCTACAATACAAATTTATTGTACTGCAGTCCTCACAGTCGTAACCTCTGTGGTTTGTTCTCAACTTAATTGTAGCTCTTTGGTTGCTCATAAATTAATCTCATATTTCATTGCAGAGAGCAATTCAGTCATTTTAATGCTTTACGAATTCAGCTTCTTTTTGTTTATCAACATTGACAGCAATTTTCACATTTTAGATTCCATTATAAATTACTGCTTTTTTTTTCCATTAAATTCTTACATAGTTTCATATGGTTTTTTTCTTCTTAAATTTGTAAGTACTTGTAACCATCATAATTTTAAATTAAAATATGGTCAGCATACCTAATATAACACATACACTCACAGAGAGAGAAGGGGCAAAAAATGTATCTATCTATCTATCTATCTATCTATTGACCTTTCGAGCTGTGGCCGGCCCACAGGGCATAGACCCAGATACTCTTTCACTTTTTTTTCTAAATTTTCTTTCTAGCAGTCTCAATCCTTGCAAAGATCTTTTATCAAATCTCACTATTTGTCTCTGTTCTGTGCAAGCATCTTGATCTCATTGATGGAGCCGATTCCTGCTGCATTTGCTTCCCTGATTAATGTTCTTCTCATTGTTTCTCTAGGTCGACCTCTTTTCCTCCTACCTGTTGTTTCCCACTTATGGGCTTGCTTTGCTATTCAGTTATTATCTCTTCTCATCACATGTCCAACATATGTACATCGTCTTTTCTTGATTACTGGTGGTATTAGTGGTTGATTGATGATTTCTTAAATTTGAAAAATATATATATATACAAACAAGATATTACATTTTCTCAAAAAATGTCTTCACTTACATGATTGACAACATACATTTTCTTACTTGTTTTTCTCTTGTTGAATTGAATGTAGGTACACATATTTTGCTCAACTTCCCTGCATGCCCAAACATACTGTATTTTAAATAAGTTTGTTTATGTAGATTTGTTTATGTGAGAATGTGTGCTTACAGGTTTGAAAGAGCCTTACAACTAGAATCAGATTTGCTACACTGTATAGAGAGTGGCCATTGGGACAAAGCTTATATTGTGTTTAAATCCATCGAGAAAGAATGGGACCTGTCACAAGGAAATGAATGTGTTACTGAGTAAGTCACTTTAGTCCTTATTTAAAGTTTATAACTGATTATGCATATTAACTTTTTAGTTATCATCTCTCTGCGATCAAGACTCAATCAGAGTAGTTTTCCAGACTCTCACATGAAGACAGCTATCTGTTTAAGTGAATTGATCGACCTCACAGACAGAACATCATAATTAGAGTCTGCTAGATCCACTCTGATTGAATACCTATTAAAACGTTGCACTGTGTTCTGTGCCAGTGGCCCAGTGCATCCGATTTGAGCCAGCATTTTATTCAGGTTTGCTATCCTTAGCCTTTGATTGTATCCAATCTTCCTCAAGGCAGCAGATTGTCTTTTCTGTAGGGGGATTCTGCCCTTAGATGGTCAGCCCTCCCAGGTTTACGAGCACCATCTGCCCGAGAAGATGTAGGATTTTGCAAGTTCTTTAATTTCCTTTGATATCACCAACTCTAGTTCCGATTGTGGCTCCCTTGTGGTACTTGTGAGATTGGTGTGTGAGGATGGTAGTGTGGAGAAGAAACGAAATGTTCCATTAACTCATCGGTTTCATTTATCTCTTGTTCTATCTAGTTTTCAGTTTCTCTCTCGTCTATGTCTTTTCTCTCTGCTACCTCTTCTATCTCTTGTCCATTTTCTCCCTCTTGAGGTTCGTCTATATGATCACGAGTTATTGGTTGCCGTACATCAGTATCACCAGAGATATCAGCTTTGTCATCGTTATAATGGTTTAATCTATGGTTCGGTACGCTGAGAGCCACAGAGAAAACATAAAGCACAGCAATACACGCCAATAAAAGGAGTCCCTTCATCTCAAAGTTCTGTTCTCAGGATAATCTGAGTAGCCTTGAGGTTAGAGTCTGAATCAATGACGTATTCAACAAATTTCCAACCGTAATGTTATGAGGAGGTTGTTTATCATGAAATCTTGATATAAATCTTTGAACAACCATCCGCGTGTGTCGACGGCCAATTCAAAACATGTGTTCAACTAAACAAAATATTTCTTCCGGTGACAACATCATTCTGTCTTGAGTGCAGAGAACTACCTCAGCAGATGACAGCCATTCACTACATTTTGATTCACGATGGACTCTAGTTATCATCTACACTTTAACAATTGTAATTTAATGTGTCTTTTTTAATTTAACCCTAGATTATGATACTGAAGTAAAATTACTGCATCAAAACACAAATTCTTCCAAATTTGATAGGTTCTGTTCAAACATTACCTCCCCCTCCGTGACCCCAGTGTTTAATTTGCTTCTATTGATGTAGGATTTTTTTTCCCCATTTTGTGAGATACAATTTTATAATATGAAAAAAATACGTCAGATTTCAACAAATTGGTAGTTTTTCATTTTTTTTCTCGGAAGTTTCCTCAGTCATCAGCAACATCAACAACTCTTTGTAACTTGGGAAACTCAGCGAATAATGCTTTGAGGTAGCCAAACATACTGATGAATTTACAGCATCCATCTGAATAGACAAAATATCAAATATGGTCCATGCAGTCAATTTCGGGTCATAAAATCATTTCCTGAGACAGAAAATCTGAGTTCCCTCTGAGTGTAATTGGTAAACACACATTTGTGTGTCAAAAGTTCTAAGAAAATACCATTTTTAGTACTCTTAATGGTACAATTAAGTGGTAGTATTTTGTACTATGGAATGTAATGAAGCTACCACGGGCCGGTATCATAATTAAGGGTTCATATATTTGTAAAAATACATTTTGTTGTTAGCAACACCTGTATCTCTATGCATCTGAAACAAACTTTGTTACAATAGATAAAACAAATACAATTTGTTGTTAGCAACACCTGTATCTCTATGCATCTGAAACAAACTTTGTTACAATAGATAAAACAAATAAATTTTCGTCTTCTGCTGTATTCACCTCACGATTACTCATCCTTGTTGTCTGCCCATGAAAGAGTGTTGTGTGTAGGTAGAAGTGTTGCATTGCTAGTTTACTGCACGCTGCGATATCTGCATTTTTGGTCAGACACGTCCGACTTTGACATGGCATTTTTGGCTAGACTGGTTAGATTGTTTTCCTAGGGCAGCACTGGAAGGTGGAATAGAGTCCGGATCAGTTATTTTTTTGGCTGATCCTGACAGATGCAGTCAACTATGAGTCATTGACCACTCTCAACCTAAAGGCTGGTGGGTATCTTAAACAGTTTTGTTTATATCGGCTCATTGCTAACAAATCGTGGAAAGACTACAAAGGAGATCAAAGAAGAATAAACATTACTATGAATAAAATAAAAACTACATAAGTTTTTAAGGGCCTGTATTTTTTCCTTAGCAACATATGGCTGTGAAACCAGTACTAAATTAAATTGATAAAACTTCTGACAATCCATACGTACCTTCAGATGCAAGTGTTGTAGAAAAATATGCAGAGTAACATGTACAGGTAAAAGAACAAACATGTTCATTTTGCAACAAATAATATTATAGAAAGGTGGTTGCTAAAGAACACTAAAAAACAAGCAAAAAAAATATTTTGGTCATTTGAAATGATATGGTGGTTTGAATAAGGTCTTTATGGAGGGTGTGACACCAGGTAGACACAAGAGAGGAAGACCAAGAAGAAGGTTGGTGAAGATATCACAAACAGGCTGGAATTTGCTGCTGAATATCACACAAGCCAGAGTAAACTTCTGAGTGACTGCCATGTCAGTCCAACATTCCAACAGAGACAAGCTAGATGATAATGACATTTTATTTATAGACAATAATTTAACTTCTTTGAAATTGTGTGTAGCTTCTTACTGAACATTTTTTTTTGGTATTGTCTTATTTTTGCTATTAACATTTCAAACCAATATTTACAATACAGAACTTAAGCAGCAATTTAACTATTTACAGCAGTGCTGTCCAACCTGTTTATATATTGGGGCACATCTGACTGATGGCTGTAGAGATGTGGGCGCCAAGTTACTATTGCATTAATAATAATAAAAGTAACATTCATAGTAATATCATGGTAATTAAAATTAAGAGGTGGAAACTTATCACTGAACAAATAGTCTTTGGTCACAACTAAATTTAGAAATTCTAATTAATGTTAAAGTTGGCTGAGCAAAATTTGGCAACAGAGAAGTATGTTGCGGGTGCCAGGAAAGTAGGTTGAAGTTGCATGGGATCTGTGGATGTACTTTGGACAGTGCCGATTTACCATGTTTAAAGACTAAAAAATAACTGAAAAGATATAAAAATCGGATTATAGGTAATAGTGGTTTTAAATCAGGTGGAAATAAAGATATTTATAGTCATCATCAGCATCATTTAGCCTGTTTGAACTTGGCTGCAATAAGAGCTACTTGAAACCTTTCTCTGTTCTGCTTGAGGTGTAGTAGCCAGTCCCAACTTGTCATACGCCCAAATTCATCTGGGTTTTTCTCTCACTCATTTACCTGGAATTATGCTCTCCATAATTATTTTCTCTAAGCCATCATGTAATTTTACATTACCAAAATATTTTATTTTCCTTACTCTTTTGTTCTTTATCAATCAGTTTTTAGGAATAGTCTTGCAAAAAAAAACACATTTGCTCTTTTCTTCATCTGTGGTATTCTGAGTATTATGCTCATCATGGATTTCAAGAATGTAATTATTGTCTCTGTGCTTGATATCTCATGTACTTACCATTGTAGAATGGGGACCATAACCAGTAATAATTTCCTGCTGCTCCCATAGATCTTTCCAATATTTAAGGTACAGAACTTCAATTCTTTAGTTCATTTTTTACTTTTCTCATTTTTAGGTGGAGTAAAAACCTTCCAGACTTTTTGCGCTGTTTTACAGCTACTTCTGTTATCCATCGTCTCATGAGTGCCAGTGTTGAAATACTCCAGCGCCGAAAAGACTATCTAGGTGCAGTTGAACTTTTGCACAGCCTTCTGTCAGAAAATATATTCAATAATAGCCATCGGGGTTACCTTTGGGAGCGTTTGGCCTTGAATCTGGATGCACATCTGAAACAACCATTACAGGTAATGTATGCTTTTTATTGTGTAAATGTTGAACACGAGTGTTAACTCATTACAGAGTTAATAAGATAAAATCAGAGATAGAATAAAACAACCTCATAGTCATTGCTGCTGGAACATCAATTTTGTTAGCTGCTAGAAACAGATTCTTGACATATCACATAATTGCATATATTTATGTTTTCTAGTAGATGGCCATAATTTGCTTTCTATTCTAACTCTACCCATACCAAAGGAAAACTAGGTCTGTACCATAGAAGAAGATCAGAAAAATATATTATTATTTTTTTTTTTCCATTTATCGGTCGAATCCCACATTGTTTATATAAGGAAAAGGAAATCCTTTCAGAAATAATAATTTTGGACACAAACTATTTTTCTTCACAATTATCATAAAAATATCTCCAATGAATTTATCATCATCAAGTACTAAGCCTGCTGGCGTAGGTGATCATGTCTCTCCACAACTTTCGATCTTGACAGTTTTTTATCATTTCTGTTGTTGACCTTCTGCCATGCCATTCTCTTAAACTGTCTGGTATCTTTTCTCTTTTTCTCTTTCTCTATCTCTTCGTCCCTCAATTTTCCCTGTTGTTACAATATATTCCAGCTATTCTCTTCTCATTACATGGCCCAAAAATGATGATTGTTTCTTCCGAATATTGGAAATTAGTTCTCTTTTTGCTTTGGCCTCTTTCAGTACGTTTTCATTACTCTTCTTAGCTGTCCATGGTATTCTCAACATTCTTCTGTAAAACTACATTTCTATAGACTCCAGTGATTTTCTTGTCTGTTGTCCATGATTCACATCCATATGTTAAGACTGGCTCTACATAACATTTAAGCCAATAGATATAAATCTTATACAAGTTTATGCACCAATAGCAGATAGTCTAGAGGAAACAATTGATAAATTTTACGAGTTAAATAAGGCACTTTGTGAATTAATCTATACTCTATTTTAATATTTATATTTTTACATGTTTGATGGTGCTTATGAGATGATAGTATTTTCATAGTTAAAATGATTTTGATCGCCAATAGAGTACAGAAATGAGAAAAAATCTATAAGATTACATAACAATGTGTAAAATAGTTGTTACCTGTTGCTGTTTTTATGAGTGCTAATTTAGTGTCTGAATTTGCTTTTTTTTTTAAATATTTAACTAGTTGAGAGTTTTCCAGAATTTATTACAGGCCTGAAGTTTTATATTAATGTTGCATACATGATATACTTGTTCTACAAGATGTTCTGATCTTAGAAACATCAGCAATTAATTTTTATTTTGTATTTTCAGTCTTTAGAAGCTGTTGAGAATGGTCTTGCAGATAGTTATGTATGTGCAGGTCGCAGACTTGCCTTGTACTTGAGAGCAGATAGTATCTGTCAGCGGCCAAAACTGAAGCTTCAACACAGATTGAAAGAATTTCATCACAAAATTACAAGACAAACACCCAAGGTATAACATAAAAGAATTGTTTCATCTACTTGGAATGATCAACTTCTCAATGATGTTCCCTAACAGCCCCTATAGTGTTATCTTTTTAATGTTTATATATGTTTACTAGCTGAAATAAAAAGCCTGTTCACTGCTGTCGAATCAACTTAGCTAAATTAATCTACAATGGAAAATCCTACAATAGTTCGAGAACACAATGCCCTGAACTAATTTTATGAAGGTTTATTTTCCACGATGCCGTTCTGTTAATTAATTGACGAGAGTTGGTTTGTTTTTGTTCTTATCAAACAAAGCAAATACTGTGTCTTGTGTCTAATAAGTAGGTTGTTTCATTTATTTCCTAGCTCGAGTCCAGCGCTACATTTTTGTTAGTGCTATTTTTTCTACAATTCCTGCACATTTACTGAAATAACAATAATATGCTTAGACCAGAACTGTATTCCATGTTTAAGAAATGTGCAAGAAAACATTATACAAACCCATTAGACCACACATTATACATACACATATATATAGTAATAGGAAACACTTTATACAGAGCTTCACAGCAGAAAGCAATCTGATCATCAGAAAAAGACCCCGTCAAGCAATTGTTTGAGCCCTGCAGCTTCTTGACTTTCTAGGGAAGGTGGGCCCAACTGAGTCATGACTCCCCGGCGTCGACCTCCTGCTGCATTGAAAGCTCACACTGTATACAGCATGTACTTACTAAACTTATTCTTTGCAACACTTCTGATTGAATCTACTGTAAGTGTATATATATTGATATATGTATATAATATATATATTTTTTTTTTTGACCTTTTGAGCCGTAGCCGGTCCATAGGGCGTAGACCCAGATACTCCTTCTCTGATGTAAATTTATATTCTAGCAGTTTTCAATCCTTGTAAAGATCTTTTAACATTATATATATATATATAGTCATATCATATATAGATGTGAAATCTTTGGATGTATATATGTACCTTAATTTAGGCCAAGACCATAATTTTACCTCATTGGTGGAAATTCCTTATTTGACATAATGACTGCTTAAAAATGATATAGCCCTTAAGAAATATACTGAGAGAGCAGGCACAAATTTAGGCCAAGACCATTCTCTGACCTCATGAGTGGAGATTCCTTACTTAGATATCATAACTGCCTAAAATAGCTCAGTGTTACAGATTATAATATATTTTATAGACCATGTCCCACAGTGAGACCTGCCCAACAGATGACATTTGAGGATTAACAGAAAGTTGCTGTAACACTAAAGTTTAAAAAGTACTTAATTTGAAACACATACAAAGAAAGATCATGTTTCATTTTCAGTGACCCCTGATCATAAAGTAGATAAAATCATGCCTGATTCTATTTTTGGAAATGCACATTCAATTATAGTTCTTGTGTTAGTTGATGACATTAAAAAACCCTTTGCAGTTTAAAAATCTTCTTCTTCTATCCTTCCTCCTATGCCGTTGATGTCGAAGGGAGATGTAATCTGCGATTCTTTTGCTCTTCTGTTGGCCTCTTCTGGTGTTATCCCTTCCAGTGACTCTAGTATTCCCTTTACCCATCTCTTTCTCTGTCTTTCTCTTACTGTGGCATTTTCGTAGCGCTTGTTTATGGCTTTTTGAGTCATTGTTAGTTCTTTTTGCCTTGTTATGTGATCGAACCATTTTACCTATTGTTTCTTTATGTATTCGATGGCTGGTTCAATTTTGAGTTTCTTCCTCAGGTCAGTGTTTCTTACTCTGTTCCTTAAGCTGTTTCCTGTCATTCTTCTGACACATTTCATTTAGGTGGTCATTATTTTTCTTATTGTTCTAGAGTCCAGCGTCAAATTCTGGCACTGGTAGCACAGAGTTGGTAGGAAAATTGATTTGTAATTTGCCCTTTTTGCTTCCATACTTATTGCTTTGGTTTCCAATAGTGTTGATACTTGGCATATAACTTGGCATGCTTTGTTTGTGCCGGTGTTTGTTTTGATTCAGCGGAACATCAAATATTCCTATTCTATAAGGATTATGTGCTAAATTTCCAATTTCCAGAGAATGATATAATGTGATCACAAATATCATTAAGCAGGATAGACATAAAAGAATTTTGTTTTTTAAGAGTGTATAATAACAGTTCATGTGTGAAAACAACAAAAATGTAGAGAAACAAGACGATTAGGAAACGGGTCATGGACAACAGTGATCACAGTGCACAGGCAAGCACTGGTAACATAAACAACAGCCCTTACTCCGCGACAGAACTAGCACAGCGGCAGAGGACAATGTAACATACACACAACAGTGCTCAGAGCCAATATTGGAGAAACAATTGCGATCATACAAACATTTTAAACAATAGTTTAAAATCAAAAAGAGCAAATTGTATGTAGTTTCTAGGCTAAATTATAAAAGAATAACATTCTGTCATCATTGAAGTGATATTAAACAACCTTAAGAAATCATGATTCTTATCAGTTCTATGGAGTTAGTACATTGTGTCAAGACTTTCCTTTGTGATCAAGTTAAAGAGAGAAGTTCTAACATGCTCTGAATAACACCAACAACATCACAACAGTGGGGCTGGTCTCATGTACAAGAACAAGGATGTAAAGGTTCAGAGTTGGATCAATGGTATATTTTCACCAATATAACGTTGAACCAAGTTTCTATACTCTCATTACACTATTTTGTTTACAGTGTTTGGAGTTTGCTTGTGCTGTGTGATCCTTGTCTCTATTACAATTTATGTTTTCTTGTGCCTGTCACAACTGCATTAAACAAGTGGCATCTTTATAAGATGCTGATCTGTTTATTTTGTGGCTAGCTAATGCCATTCTATAGTTTCCTTTACATTTTTAAGCTTTCACTCATTCAAGCAAATGGCTCATTGAATCACTTTAACTCCATATCAGGACACCGTTGTAAAAATTACGACCTCAAAATACAAATTCTTGAAATTTGACAGTTTGCTGCCAGCACATTCCCCCTTCCCTATATCTTCGTAACTACCACTTCTGGTGGCCCTGAGTGTTGGATTTGTTTTCTTTGATGTTGAATCAGACACAAACATGCACACTGTAAAAAGTACTACTCTATTGTATAAAAGCAGGTTTTTTTTTTTATTTTGCTAATTTTCAAGAAACTCCCCCCCCCCCCCCCTCTTTTTTTTGTTTTGTTTTTGTTTCTTATGTCAAGGGAAATGACGGTGCAGACATCAAACAAGCCTTTATAACACTGAATAGCCAGTGAAAGATAATAAGAGGAAACAGAATATACGGTTGGATTGATGGAGTGATGGCTGCCATGTTAATTGACAACATAACACCTCCAGTAGCAATGGCGAGATGTGGTTGAAATTCAGGCCATAAATCAAATCTAAGCCATTAAATGATTACAAGATCTGATTCCGTGTCTCTGCTAGGGTATACACACAACTGTGTAGCAAAATTTCACAGAAAATCTTATTTTCCAAACTCCAAATGTAAGAAATAAGTGGTAGTAATTTTTACCAGTAAAAGTAAAAAAGTTACCACCGTCACGCCAAGTGCCGTATAGGGAATATGGTGTTAGTGACCATAAATTTTACAGACCTTCAGCACATGATTTTTGGGGTAATTTGGTCGGTATTACGTCCGTGCCGCTTTACTTTCCCAGAAAAAATCCGGTACCCATTAAAGGCTGGGTGAACCTGGAAGCCGTCGGTTGGGATCGAACCCTACCTCTTGTCCTTTGTACTCCAGTTCACTAACCACTGAGCTATCGCGGCTCCCTAATTTTTACCAGGGTATCGTAAAAACATGTCTCACAGAAAGGTATTGTAATCTAGGTTTATTCAGCTTCTCTTTTTAATTGTAGGATTGGATGGCTCCAATATGGAGGATTGGGAATGTTTGGAAATATTTGATCTTTCATCCATTAAATATTTACTTCTGATGATTAAAAGCAAATCACACAAAAGCAAAAAGATTTTCATGATCAAAGGGTATTATAACTCAATAAAGTATGAGAAAGCAATCAAATGAAAATAAAAAAACTTTTCCATAGAGAACCACAAGAACTTACAGAATCACAGTTAGAACCTGACAAAGGAATTTGTGGCTATCATTAATTTAATGTGAACACTTAAAAAGTATTATAAAATATTTTGGTTATGTAAAGTGACATACTGGCCCAGAGAAAATAATTATGAAGAGCAGTTTCAGGTAAATGAAGGTAAGGAAGACAGAGAAGACGATAGGTGCAAGATGTATACAGAGCTGAGATTGTCTGCTGCTGAAGCTGGTCATCTAGCCCAGGACAGAGAAAACATCAGAGTAGTTGTCATGGGAGCCAAGTTTCAACAGGGACAAGCTAGATGATGATGGTAATGATGAACCAGTCGTTAACACTTATGAGTTCACACAAAAATAAAACACTTTTTATTGTGGTAGAGTTAATGATCTCTCCAGGTTCTCATTTGTATGGATGGTACTGTCCTCCCATCAGGTTTACATTGAGGGACGAGTCCTACATCAGGATGTTAGCACAAATGGCACAAGATTTATAACTGAGGAGTCTTGCATTGATGGCAGCTCACAGGATATGACAGTGATGGGTGTAGAAGAGTACGTCCTTCACTACTACAAGAGGAATGGTTTCCCATCAGGTATATGAATTCAGGGGACATAAATGATGTTTAAAATTACATGTCATTTTCTGTGACACTGTATGTTTTCTATGCTGTTGTTTGTGCTATAGTTTCTTTACTTTTAAAGAGTTTCTTTTATAAATGGCATAATTTTTTTTTAATAAAGGTTGTGCCGTTGTGGAAATCTTATGGAATGTAAAAGTCAAATGTTTAGGTAAAGATTTGAAACAATGAAACAGTTTATATATATATAGGTATTTATATATAGTAGCCAAAATCTTGGAAAAAAGGCTGAGACCAATAATAGAACTACAGTTAAGCGATTCTCAAATGGGGTTCCGAAAAAACAGAGGATGTACCGACGCACTATTCACACTAAAACAGCTTGCAGAAAAAATGGCAGAACACAATCAAAACTTATACATAGCCTTCATTGACCAGGAAAAAGCATTCGACAGAGTAAACAGAGAACAACTGTGGGAGATACTAACGACATACGGAGTAAGCCAACATCTAATCAACCTTATTAAAAGTCTCTATGTCAACAGCAGTTGCAGGGTCAGAACAGCAGCAGGCTACACAGACCACTTCGAAGTTAGATCAGGTGTAAGACAGGGGTGCGTACTATCCCCCCTACTGTTTATTACATACATGGACCACATATGTAAGCTAGCCAATCCATCAGAGACAGTGGAGATCAACGAGCTTCTATTTGCAGACGATCAGGCACTAATACATGAAACAATAGAAGACCTACAAGAACACTTAAACTCAACATCTCAGGCACAAAGTACAACATGAAAATCAACATCAACAAAACAGAAGTCATGAATGTCGCCAAAAATAAACAGAACATCAACATAACTATAGAAGGCAGACAACTAAAACAAGTAGAGGAATTCAAATACCTAGGAAGCCTAATGACAAACGATAATTCCCAAACAGCAGAGATAGAATCAAGATGCAACAAAGCTTGTCAAATCATTGGACAGCTATCACCACTATTGTCCAACAAGGAAGTAACTCTGGAGGCAAAACGAGCACTATACAATGCAATCTTCATCCCAACGTTGTGCTACCAATGCCAGACCTGGACCCTAGATGCAAGAACAATAAGAAAAATAACCTCTACAGAGATGAAATGTGTTAGACGAATGACAGGAAACAGTCTGAGAGATAAGATCAGAAATGAAGAACTGAGAAAAAAGCTAGGAATAGCCCCCGCCATAGAATATATAAAGAAACAACAGATAAAATGGTTTGGCCACGTGACAAGGCAGAAAGAACAAAACACAACACAACGAGCCTTCAACAAACGTTGTGAGAACACCAGACCCAAGGGTCGACCACGAAAAAGATGGGTCGATGGAATATTAGAAGTACTAGGAAACATAACAGCAGCAGAGGCGAACAGAAGAGCAAAAGACCGCAGATTATATCTCCCCTCGACGCCGAAAGGCAGATGAGGAAGGAAAGAAGAAGATATATAGTAGGTGTTTATAGTCTTTGGTATTCAAAAACATTTCTTTCAAGGATTATTTGATATTAACCATGATTAGTATAACCATTAATAAGATATTATGACTCCTGTTATTACTGATATTGATCTTGATCCATCCCGCGCTTGGTCCATCCCACGCCGTCAGATGTCACATATGGCTTGTTGTGTTTTTTTCCCACCCATCTCTATTCTTGGCGACTTGTTCAGTCTTATCTAATGAGTCTATGTCTGCCAACTTTGCTTCTCTTATAAGTATTCTTTTCAGTGTCTCTGTAGGTCTTCCTCTTTTTCTGTATCCTAATGTTTCCCATAGAAGAGCCTGTTTTCGAATTGTCTTGTTGTCTCTTCTCAGCACGTCATATTATAATTTTCCATGATGATGTATTTATCTTATTAACCCTAGATTACAATACCATTGTAAAAATTACTGCTTCAAAAAAACATTTTTTTTTAAATTTGACAGTTCCCATAGGGGCAAACATTCTCTAATTGGCATGTAAAAATCAGATGTTTGTGGGAGAGATTTGAAACTATGAAACAGTTTATATACAGTAGATGCTTATTGCCTTTAGTATTCAAAGACACACTTCTTTCAAGGATTATTTGATGCTAATAATGATTAGTATAACCATTAATGAGATACTGATTTTGTGTTCTACGTCATTGTAATGGCTCATCGTACATCCCTAAACCGGCTGTACGCTAATCTTACAGTCTGTTGTTTGATGTGCGACAGGGTTAATCTGACGATGAACTGTGTGTCTATATGTTCGGAATTGGAGTCAACAACGATGGCTTAACATCATCAGACGCTATACATTTTTAAAAAAATACGACGATCATCATTTTCAAGAGGACGTGAACTTCCATGGTATATGGTGGATAGGCGGTGGGAACAATTGAAGGCTATGCATGAAAAGTGTTCCTTCTTGCAGTTTCCTCATATCCCAAGAAGAGCTTGTTGCAGGAGCTACTGAGTTAAGTGCTCTGTGCACACCGTGAGCTGTGTGTCTCATTCGTTTTGATCATGTTTCGATATTCCAATTATTTACGATGAGTGATGATATCGTATGACTGGGAACAGTTGGCTGTGTTCACTTTCTGCGCGGTTTTGCCGTATGTCTTTTGGCATGTGCTGAGATTGCTACGATGGGGACTACAGTTACCTTTCTTTGTTTTGGAGATGGGGTATTAATTCGGATGATTACGCTGGCACGGGCGGTTGAGCAATTTAATTCGTTTACAGTGATACTGGGGCCTTCCATAACCATAAACAGGAGATACTATGACTCATCATGACTCTTGTTATTACTGACACAACAGTTATATTTCAGACTATGTCCGTGTTGTATCTATTGACATGTTTGATAACACTGGACATAAAAATTATTAACATAAGCAGTTGGTTACACTAAATACAATTAAGACAAGACAAATGAAATTTTTGAGACACGTTAAAAGACACAACAGCCTACTAAAAGTAATATTGGAAGGGAGGAAAACTTTCTATTAAACTGAGCTCATCTTCAATAAAAGCTAAAATTAAAGAATAAACTAAACACAATTCTTCTTTGAAGTGTCACAAACGTGTGAACAATAACTGTTCATAAATTATAATTTGGTTTATATAGTATAAGCTATTATTTTTAATAGATGACTTGTGGGCCAGCGTACAAATAGTTTTGTATATTTATATTGTATATATGTGTGTGTGTGTGTATATATATATATATATATATATATATATATAATATAATATATTTTTATACACCTTAATTATTAAACTTAATTTTGTTCTGTTTTGTTTTGTTGTTTTTTCCCTTCAGGAATTCATGCAGAGGGTTCCATTGTAACCACACTTTTTGCACTTTTCTTCTGGGATATCTTGTTTATGTCTGTGCCTGATGCATTCCACAGTCCTTTCCAGGCCATGCCACTGGACCTGCACAGCAGAATGTTCTATGACAGGAGAAAAAACGCCATTGAGGAGAGGCTTACAAAACTGAAGAAAAGCTCCATTCAGGTTTAACAGTGTTGTTAAGTGTACAGTGTTAAGTGTAGTTCAGTTTATGTATGTTTCCTGTAACATCATGTTGCAAAACAAACTCTGAAAAATAAATGTGTAAGAAAAGTAACTGATGAAGTGACAGATGTTCAGATAAATGTACCTGAGCATATATGATTTATACCCTAACTTACATCTTATCACAATGGGAATTTTGTTATTAAAAGAAATGTTCAATTATTGCTGTAACAAAGGAAAGAGCAGTTTTTGTGTGTGTCTATGCTTTAATTTCTTTTCCTTATTGTTTTTTTACTTTTAGGAGCTTCAGTTGCATGCAGAGGAGACATGGACAAATCAGCAAGGAGTTCTTTGTGCTGGCCTCAATTGGGACTTAATGTCTTTGAACTGGATCAAGGTCAGATTATTATCTTGTACATATTGTATGAATATGGGGAATATGGTGTGCCCATATTTTTTGTGCTCATTTTTGTTGTAAATGGATGATGGAGTTGGATATCATGCCAGGCAATCCAACTTTCTTAGTAAAATACTTATTGTACCCATTTTCAGAGGCTGGGTGATCCCTGAAGTTGTGTCAGGCCAACAAAATTTCACCATGCCTGGGCAATGAACATGAATCCTTCTGGAGAGTACAATAATTACTTAATCACAGTGACTTTATATGATTGTAGAGATTCAATAAAACTTTGGCAGAGAGAGAGAAAGGTACTTCCCTCTAGTTGAAACCCATAATCCAGAATGTACTATAACAAAGCTTTATATATATATATGTATATATATAAAATATCTTTTTTATAGCAATTTATTTTTAATGATATCTACGTGCATAATTTTTTTAAATTACGTAGTCTGTTTTAACAAAAATGTTTTGTATTCTTGCTTGCTTTTGATCTGCTCCAAATTGCCATATTTTTAGTTTAATACAAATATGCTAGTTTCCTAAAACTGAGATGTTTATGCACAAGTCATCAGAAACATTCAGTGCTCTACAATACAGCTAAAGCTCTGACATAGACCCATCCTTTTTGTGGGTGGTAGAGGATTCAGGAACCATATTAATAGTTCTAAGCTTTATTATTGTCTTAATTTAGTTGCTCCCAACTAGGAGAAGGTTTCTTTCACAGTGTATTTAGAGTCATAATTAGAAAAATGGCAGATGATGTCAAGAAATTATTGTTAAATAAATTAGATTTGAATAATTGTGTAAATTTCAGTTTCCTTCTTTAATATAACTACTGACATAGCACTCAGCATTTGATATGTCACAGGGCACTCAAAAGCAGCAACAAAATCCGCCAAATTCTGTTTGGTTTATAATCTTCAGTAAATTTTCCCAAGTCCAGTCTGCAGTATTCTCTGAAAAGTTGTTCTAGAAATGTCCCTCGATTGCCTTCTTCAAAACATGTGTGTGTTACTATGGTTTATATCTTTTACTACACAGGTACATGCTGTTTACATGCTGTTTACTTACTTTTTATTTATTTGTTGTTTTTGGTTAAAAAGGAACTCTTATGCTGTCTGGGAGGGGATGTTCTTAGTGGCCTCATTGGACGCTTTGCTCGATGTCCTCGCCATACAAGAAGTGGTTTTCCTGACCTTACTTTGTGGAATGCAGAGACAGGAGCATTAAAGGTGAGAACATTGTACCCAAGCATTGTTTCTGCGATACTTTGCGCTGTTCTTTACACATAGCTTCAAACAATGGCATAACTTAATTGTTCTTTAGCCTGCTAAGATACAAAAATCAGCTTCTCCTTTACTTATCTTATTTATTCCAATTTCTAGGAGTGTCATTTTTCTTTCCATTTGCCTTGAGCATCATCAACCCTGGTTATGCCTCTTTCGTCCTATGTCTAGCTCCTCTTGGAAAATGGTGAAAAACACGAGGTCCCATGTGCATGTGTACATGTTAAGGAACTCTTAACAATTAAAAGTCAAAAAGAGTTGTCTAAAATGGCACTTTCCTGCAAAAACTAAAGTAAATCTACCCATGGTGAAGACAGATGTGGTCAGGACTAATGGCACAGATACCACTACCCTAAACTAGTGACACAACGTGTCTACTCCTACTTAACAGCTGAACACTAAGAAGAGAAATTCTATGCTATCATCTTACATGTGAATGTTTCGTTCTCTTTCTGCTAATTGTAAACTTTTATATGAACTGTAAATACAATCATCTTTACACTTAAACAGCCTACATAATTGTATATCAGAGAAATGCTTGACTTAACTTGCATGGAAGTAAAAACGTGGGTAAGCTGAAGAATAGTGTAAGAGAAGTTATAGAAAATAAGTTTAATTGGTAGAACACAGGAACACAGTCAATATAAGTAGGGGGGATGGTAAGGGGTAATGTGTGAAATCACATGAGATGATCCATGTTGGACACTGTCATATTTTTAATATTTTTGACAGATTTGTGAAGTGAAGGGTCCTGGAGATAGACTATCTCACAAACAAATTTTGTGGATAGATTACTTGGTCAGCCTAGGTGTTGATGCTGAAGTTTGTCATGTTAAAGGTGGGTTGGCTGCTTTGTTTGACTTATTTTGTGTGTCTAAAGATGTGTACAATAGCTAGTAAACAACTGAATTGTTCTTGAGTAATTACAGAAAATGATATATGCAGTCTGTACATTGAATGAAATCTTAGTTTTGAAATTACTGAATGTTGGATATCTGCAGCGTCATTCTGAATATTGCACTGGTTTTGTTTTTTGCCACATTACAAATTTAGCTTTGAAAAATAAGGGCACTAATGGTATATTTCCAATAAATCTTTAATCATTTAGGGAATCCATATTTTGCTTACTTTTATTTGTGTATGATGATCACTGTAGGAATTTGGAATCAAATGTCATACAAATAGAAACAAAAAGGATAGTAATGTGTGTGTTTAACCAGTGAGGAATAGGAGCCATTAGCATTCTTTGTCATCCACTGAGAGGGTATAAACATTTGAGGCAGCATTTACAACTATGAAGTCAGTTATGTATTCAAAAGTATTGATGTTGCAAAGATGGGTTGGCGACACCCGGTCAGAGCCATGAAGTGTGCTGCAGGAACGTCATGGACTCACTGATTGTTGACTGGATAAGGGAAGATGGTGTTCTGGAGTTTGACTTATAGCTGCTTCTGAATATTTCTTTTTTACACACACAAAACTTGTAATATCCTCAATAGTCTTGCATATCAAGCTGGACAATCATCAGTAACTTTTTTTTCAGCCACCATTATTGTTACCAACAGTGCTTTAGTGACATTTTTAATGTAATCTTGAATCTTTTTTACTGCCCACCGTATGACCATTTGCTCTTTTGCAGTGCAACTTTAAAATATATTTGGTAGAAGCGGATCTGGCATGTGAACTACATGCCCAGTCTTTCTCAGCTGTATAGTATGATGAGAATGCTTATCATGCCAGACCATATCAGTACCTCAGTATATCATGTCCTGCCATTTTACTATCTCCAATAGTTTTTGGAGGCAATGTATATGGAATTGGTCCATGTTCATGATGTGAGGACTGTAATTTTTGTATGCACATATTAAGTGGGTAGAATAAACCTGTTTTCAAGCTTAATATTGTGCCTGTCCCAGACTTTATTTTGGGTTTTCTGAGACTATTATCAGAGACAGATGAAGCAGGCTCTTCTCTAGAGCAACTTTTCTAGCTCTTTCCCAACGTTGTCTTAGAGGCCTGTTTAGAAATCCAGATGGCAGCCAATAGCCAGTGTTGTTTTAGATAAAGAAAGATGACACTGTCGTCTATTGAGCAGGTGTGCTGTAACTGCTGCCATTGCTTTCACACTTGTGCAGCTTTTCCATTGTCACAAGATATTATGACAAAGTAATAATTGATGAATTAATTGATGCCACAGTGGCATTGATGTAAATTTGATTTCACAGAGGGAGTTTGCAGCATCAGCCTCACTCTCTCACTTGCTCAATTTAATCCATTGGCGTGACAGAATGAAGCAGGAAATGAAAGCATTAAGTCCAAAAGTGAAATATGAAATACACAAGTGAACAACTGACTATAGTAAATTGATACCCTTACAAATGTTGTAGGCTTATATTGCAATGGCTCTAACATTACACTACTTGTTTGTTCTTCTTCTTTCCTTCCTCCTTTGCCTTTCAGCATTGAGCGGAGATTTAATTTGCAGTCTTTTGCTCTTCTATTTGCCTCTACTGCTGTTATGTTTCCTAGTGTTTCTAATATTCCATCAATCCATCTTTCTCTTGGTCGGCCCTTGGATCTAGTGTTCTCACAAAGTACATTGCAGGCTCATTGTGCTGTGTTTTTATCTTTTTTGCCTTATCACATGGCCAAACCACGGCGCCGCAATAGCTCAGTGGTTAGTGAACTGGACTACCACAGACAAGGGGTAGGGTTCGATCCCAACCGACGGCTTCCGGGTTCACCAAGCCTTAAATGGGTACCGGATTTTTTTTCTGGAAAAGTAAAGCAGCACGGGCGTAATACTGACCACATTACCCCAAAAATCATGTGCTGAAGGTCTGTAAAATATAGGGTCACTAACACCATATTTCCCTATACGCCACTTGGCGTGACGGGCGTACTTTTTACTTACATGGCCAAACCATATTAACTGTTGTTTCTTTATGTACTCAATGGCAGATGATTATTCCTAGCTTTGTATGTTTGTTAATTATAATTAATATGTGCTAATATTTTTCTTTGCTGTTTCAGCTGTGTCACTACATTTTTTCTTTTTTTTTTCTCCCTGACTTTATGTATAATTGTTGGTAACGAAAATTATATGTCAGCTGTTGTTTTTTTTTCCCATTATTATCTCACAATACTTGTTACACTTTCCTTCATTTATTTGTTCTGTCCACAGCTGTGGCTGCAAAAAAGCTTAGACCATTACAGAAATAAGGAAGATCACATTATCAGCAAACAATATAATCTGGATCATGTTTGCTTTTAGTTGTTATCATAATTAGTATCTGTGATATATATGGACTGTTTTTGTACTATAAATAAAAAATTTGTTTATGAAACTTGGGAGTCTGATTATTATTCATTTTTAAATCATTGCTTATGAGTTTGTTGCTTTATTTCACTGATAATAGTACTGAAACATATAGAGATGTTGTTGTGTATATCTTGTTTTGAAAAAATAAGTTTTCAATCTGTTGATAAATTGTTTTGCAGAATTCACATTTGTTTATGCGTTTGAATAGCAACTTTATACAATATACAATTCTTTAACAAAATAACATAATTAGCAATACCACCATTTTGAAATTATTGTTATGAATGTGACCACACGAGAAAGTCACCTTTTAAAATAATTGTTTTACAATATCATCCTGAGGTACCCACATTTCTCCACAATCTCTATAGTTGTTTATAAATTCTGCTGTCGACATTCCACCCAGTCATTCATTTAAGCTTTCTTGTATCTTTCTCTGTTGCACCCAATGCCTCCAGTTGTTACAATGTCCCAGCTCTTCCTTATTGCACAACCAAAGAATTACGACTGTTTACTTGTCATGTTAGGACAACACCTAATTTGCAGAATCCACCAGAGATGTTGCATATGATATGTAAGACTCAAACCCACTCACAGAGGGGAAATATGTATTTTATCACTTTTTTTTAAAAAATGGATCTGTGTGCTCTGTGTTGGTCATGGTAGAAAAATAAACACATTCACAATATATACAACATATCCACACACATTTTGTGTAAAAATTTGTCAGCAGTTATTACTTAATTTAATTCAACAGCATTTATAGGTATACAATGAGGAAAAAATAAACAGTGGAATCTATATATTGGATTCTCTGTGTAAACAAGTTATCAAAAGTCCATATATCATAAGTTTATATATTCAATTATTGGTGACTGGGACAAAAATCCACAAGTTACCAACTGAAGATAAACATGACAGATAAAAAACATTTGTTATTAACTCTTTCCGTACGTTTCACTGCACTGTGCGCCATACCGATTTCGGCAATGTACATTTCGCCGAATAGTGCACCACGCTCAATTTGATTAGTGTGAATGCCATCAAACCATATTCTTTTTACATATCTTGTGTTATCTTGGTATTGGTGAAATCTAATATCTTGTTCAATTATCTAAAAATTCATATATAATATGTTATATAAATATGTAGATTGATATTTAAAACCATGAACAATTCTGTCTCTGAAATCTCTTCCGTTGCGTCGATAAAAAGCTTCCATACGGAAAGAGTTAAAGCTGGCTGGAAACACTGATATGAGAGACAAATGTAAATGAAACAAGAGCACAGGTATAAGGATTGTACAAGAAATGTACTTAAGAAAATTCATGTACAAGAAATTAGTTAATTCATTATCAAGTACCGAGCCTGCTGGCGTAGATGATCATGTCTCTCCACAACTTTCGATCTCGGCAGCTATTTATCATTTCTATTCTTGACCTTCTGCCAAGCCATTCTCTTTAGCTGTCTGTTATTTTTTCTCTTTGCTTCCCTCTATCTCTTCATCCCTCAATTTTTCCAGTTGTTACAATATATTCCAGTTGTTCTCTTCTCATTACATGGCCAAAAAATGATGATTGTTTCTTCCTAATATTAGAAATTAGCTCTCTTTTTGCTTTGACCTCTCTCAGAACATCTTCATTACTCTTCTTAGCTGTCCATGGTACTCTCAACATTCTTCTGCAAAACCACATTTCTACAGACTCCAGTGATTTTCTTGTCTGTTGTCCATGATTCGCATCTATATGTTAAGACTGGCTCTACGTAACATTTAAGAACTCATTTTCTTGTTTCTTAGTTAATTAGTGACAGCCTAAACAAGAGATTTGAACTCACACACAATAGCACAGCATCTTGCCCCTAGAAGTAAGTGCACTAACAAAAACTGACACCTCATTATCCCAAAACTATTAAATGTTGCTGGCATACTTTTCAAACATATCACAGACGTTTGTTTTCATCTGAAAGTGTCACTTCAGTTATTGTCATAGAAATTTTGTTGCATTTGTGGGTGAAGAAGTTCTGAGCCAAGTACCTTCACTGCTGGCATAGGTGATAATTGATCTCTACAACTTTCGATCTCGGCAGTTATTTATAATTTCTGTTGTTGACCTTCTGCCAAGCCATTCTCTTTGCTTCCCTACATCTCTTCATCCCTTAATTTTCCCAGTTGTTACAATATATTCCAGTTCTCTTCTCATTACATGGCCAAAAAATGATGATTGTTTCTTCCTAATATTGGAAATTAGCTCTCTTTTTGCTTTGGCCTCTTTAAGAACATTTTCATTACTCTTCTTAGCTGTCCATGGTATTCTCAACATTCTTCTGTAAAATCACATTTCTACAGACTCGTGATTTCTTTGTCTGTTGTCTTATTATTATTATCCATTATTCACATCCATATGTTAAGACTGGCTCAACATAACATTTTAAGAACTCTTTTTCTAGCACAATTCACTCATTCTTAAAATTGAATTGTATAGAATTGGTTTCAATCTGTGACACCAGATTCACAAAGCACAGTTTTTTTTTTATTAACTTAAGTAAAGATGTATGTATAAATGCTGTTTCAGTAGTTATTGCTTGTAAGATAAAGACCAAATATCTGCAAATCTGATAGTCTCTGGGGTACAATATTAATTTTTTACCACAGAAGTTTTTTTTTTAAATATTAAGATACAGCTTCTTCTAATCACTTTGAATGTATAATAGAAGAAGCGTATATATTTTATCTTCCTGAGAAGACACAAATGAGACAACCAACTAAAGTATCAGTGATAAACAACTGTAACATCCATCATTCACATGACTAGAGAATGGGTGAAACACTAGTTGATGAAATTATTTATAGACAATTATTCTGCATATATAAAATGAAACAGACCAATCAAGTAGGCTATATTGTTTACTTTGTTCAAACTCGTAATTTATCAAAAAAAAAATTAAAATGTTCTCAAGTAAAGACAAATGAATATGTATCATTCTAATTATTATATCAAGTATACTTGAGCATCACTATCATTTTAGTCTATTACTTTATTTTTCTTAAGAAGAGACAAAGATTCATCTGAGTAGCCCAGAAGCCCTTTGAGGACTGCTTCTGTGTGTTGACCAAGAAGAGGTGGGGCTGTTGGATCAACAGTCTTTGTTTCACTGAATCTCACCGCTGGCCCTGCAACACGTACTCTTCCTATTGTTGGATGAATCATTTCTTGGATCATGCCATTGTGTTGGACCTGGAAAAAAAGTATGATGTTGCTGATAATTTCATTAATTGAAGAACATCACAACTTGTATTTGTTACATTTTTAGTTTCTACAAATTATACGGATACTAAAAGAATCTATCTATCTATTGTCCTTTCGAGCCGAAGACGGCACATAGGGCAGAACCACAATCTCAAAAACAGAAATCTTGCGTGCCAAAGTGGCACAAATTGCAGAGATCACTACTCTAAAATATATGGCACTGTTTCCATGACAATACTTTTTACAATGACAGCTTGTCAAGCCATCGATCAATCTCCTTAGTTGCCTCTTACGACATGCCTGGAAGGTCACAGTGTCACTATTCTTTACTTCTTTACTAAAAGAATGGAATCACAATTTAATACAAAAACAACAGAATATGACACAAGAAAAGTATACAAATTCTAGGTTTATCAAAACAAATATACAACATCCATACTGCTGAGTAATACTGGCAAACCATATGACAATTAATAGTGGAAAAATAAAGATTCAGTCAGGAGAAAATGGTATGAGGAACAGATTATAAGCAAGTCAGAAATACTGCATCATAATGGTAATAAATGTTTTTTTTATGATAATGTATAAAATGGTTAGTGTATTGGAAAATAAGATTGTACACATGTTTAAAAACAAAGAAAAATAAAAAAATAAAGAGCCCCGTCATGTCAAGTGGCGTATAAGAAATATGGTGCTAGTGATCATAATTTTTATAGACCTTCGACACATGGTTTTTGGGGTAATGTGGTCACTATTATGTCCGTGCCACTTTACTTTCCCAGAAAAAAATCTGGTACCCACTTAAGGGGATTGAACCCGGCCTCTTGTCCTTTATAGTCCAGTTAACTAACCAGTGAGCTATCATGGCTCCCATTATATACATGTGCTCATGTCCTATTTTTTTTTGGTGCATGTCCCATGCCAGGTCTCCATCCCCTATAATGAGATCTGCTCACCTATTTTGCCTCCATGCCAGGTCTCCATCCCCAATAATGAGATCTGCTCACCTATTTTGCCTCCCTGTCTCTCTATTCAATATGCTCTAATCATCCTTTATTCTGAGTATGTTAGTATCTAGGAGCTTTACCTACTCAATAATTTTTCCTGTGTCTGTATTACAACTTTATACTATGTCATTTTACCTGTTCATTAGAAAACACCTGTCCTGTGTTATTAATTGGCCCATATGGAATACCAGAGCCCTCAAATACTTTCAGCCATTCTGAAGTAGACTTCTGCTCAAACCTATAAGTATATATGGGAAAATGTGCAGCAGATTTATGATATTGTGTGAGTGATATGTAGTTTTAAAAAAACTGATATTAATTATAGCAACTATTTGATTGTGCTGCAAGTGATTTATCAAATCACAAATAGAATTTTGCAAAAAATTGTATTGCTTACATAATGTACGAAAGATTGAGTGAATACACTTGTTTAACTTTGACAAGTAAGCATGTAGTGACACATGGATGAAGAAAGGTAGTTATGTTAGATTTAGGTAAAGTAAGATGGACGCTTGACCCACAGCCTAAGATGACAAAGAAACAGTTATGTAAGACTTGTTCACGAGATATCTATGGAGAAATGATTGGTCAGAAAATCAAGATATCTATGGAGAAATGATTGGTCAGAAAATCAAGATATCTATGGAGAAATGATTGATCAGAAAATCAAGATATCTATGGAGAAATATAGAAATGATTGATCAGAAAATCAAGATATCTATGGAGAAATGATTGATCAGAAAATCAATCTGGAAATATCAAAGTGACCAATTTAGGTGATTGACAAAACCCCTCTGGGACAACTGAGAGTTACAAAAATGAAAGACACTGGGTAATGTTATTCTCAGATCCTCTCATCTCCTGCCAAGACCATCAAAGAAGTCAGGTCACTATTAGGCCAGGCTGACAGTTTAACTTAGACCCACACACAAAACACACACTTAGAATTAAATGGTCAACAAATGTAGATAAGCAAGCTTATAATAAAAAGGAAGATCATGAAGTTATCTAGCTAGAAACTGTCCCACAGGGACATAGTGTATAAACATTATTGGTCCATTTGTGAACTTTCTAAAGGATGAATATTTAGTAGAAGAGTATTAATTTGACTGAAGGCATTTCATTAGTTAGAGAGGGCAGCCAACCCTGATCTTGAAATGATAGTAGAGATAAATAGCTGGAATAATAAAGACTATACATGCCTGTTCAATAACCATTCGGCTATTGTTGTCTAGAATGAGGCACATTACTAAGACATTAAGCTTTAGGAGGAAGTGTGCAGTAGATATGGTCTAGACACATTCTTCTTCTTCTACCTTTTTAGCTCCCAGTGGAGCATAGGTCTTCAACAAACACTTTCCAAGTCGTTCTGTTTTTTGCCATTCTTTTAAGATCATTCCATGTCTTCCCCATCATCTTCATCTCTGCTTCTATCTGTCTTCTCCAAGAATTCCTTGGTCTTCCTCTTTGTCTTTTCCCCTGGGGATTCCAAAAAAGGGCCTGTTGTGTAATACTCTCAGTTGGCTTCCGCAGTGTGTGTCCTATCCAGTGCCATCATCTTTGCTGTACCTCTTCATCCACTGGTGTTTGACTGGTACATTTCCATAATTCTATGTTAGTGATTTTGTCCTGTCATTTCCATCCTTTTATTCTGCATAAGCATCCATTAATGAAAGTCTGTATCTTCGTGATTGTCAATTTTGTTGTTCTCCATGTTTAACAGCCATATAATAGGACCGCCTTAACATTTGAGTTGAAAATTTTTATTTTCTTTGGATTTCCATATGTTTCCCAGTGCAATGAAAGCTCCTCTTGCTTTTAATATCCTTATTTTGGTATCATTTTCTGTTCCTTCCTCTTTATCTATATTACTCCCCAGATATATGTAAGATTGTACATATAATAGAGGTATTTCTCCTAGTTTTATTTGGTTATTGCTAACTGTATTAATTCTCATCATGTTGGTTTTATCTCTATTAATCTTCAGTCCTAGCTGTTGTGATCTCTCATCAAGTATGCTCATTTTATCCTGGATCTATTGATGGCTGTGTGATAGGAGAGCTATGTCATTAGAAAGAGAAATGGAGACAGAAGGCATCCCTGCCTTACTCCTGTTCTTATTTCAAATACTTCTGTAAGCTGTCCTTCATGCACCACACTACATTTTGTTCCTTCATACATTGTTTTTACAAAGTTAATAAACTTTATGGGGATTCCGTAATGACTCAGCAACTTCCAAAGCATTCTTCTGTCTAAACTATCAAATGCCTTTTCGTAATCTATGCATCCAATATAAAGTGGGGATTTTAGTTCTAAACTTTGTTCAACTAATATGCGTAGAGTAGTTATTTGATCAGCACATGATCTGTTCTTCCTAAAACCTGCTTGTTCATCTCTCAAATGTTTCTCTATGGCCTCTTTTAGTCTCTCCAGAATGATTCTGCTTAATATTTTTCCTGGCACTGATAGTAGCATAATTCCCCTATAATTTGTGCACTCCTGTAAACTTCCTTTCTTTGGTAGTTTGATCATATAACCTTCTTTCCAGTCTTTAGGTATTTCTTCCCTCTCCCACATTTTATCTAATAGATTATGTAGCATCTTGGTAGAGGTGTTAATATCTGCTTTGATGGCTTCCAAAGGAATTTCATCTGGTCCTGTGGCTTTACCATTTTTCAATAGTTTGATGGCTTTCGTTATTTCTTCTTTGCTTGGTTTTCCACAGTCAATGTGTAACTCTTCTTCTGCTGGTAGTATATCTGGAGGATTATTTGAGCCGGGTCTATTCAAAAGTTCTTCAAAGGGCTCTTTCCATTTGATCCCTTATATTATTAAGCAGATTTCCTTTCTTATCTTTAATAAAGGCATTGATCTGTTTGTATTTTCCACTTAATTTCTTTGTGCTGTTGTACAGTTCTTTCATATTCCCTTTATTTGCTGCTTCTTCTGCCTCTTTAGCTAGTTCATCTATATATTTCCTCATATCCCTTTTAATGCATCCTCTCACTTCTTTGTTCACCTCTGTGTAAGCTTCCTGAGTCTTGGCTTTATTACTTCTCGTTTTGCTTTTATTTATGTCTGCTTTCTTGTTCTTTCTTTCTTTAATTTTGTCCAAGGTCTCTGCTGTCATCCATGCCTTATTCTGGCGTTCTCTTTTCCCTAGTGTTTCTTCGCATGTCTCTTCCCATATGTCTTTTACCTGTTTCCAATGATCTTCTATATTTATTGTATTTTCTAGTTGTTGGAGGACTTGGTATTTGTTTGATATTGTGACTGCGAATTTATCTTTAATTCCTTGTTCTTTAAGAAACCCTACATTGAAATATTTTCTACCCTTATTCGTTGTAGTATACCTTTTTAGTTTAATTTTAAGTTTGGCTATCAAAAGATTATGATCAGAAGCTACATCTGCCCCTCTATATACTTTTACATCCTGTAAGGGTGACTTAAACTTATTATTAATACATATGTGATCAATTTGATTTTCCGTTTCTATGATCTGGTGACACTCATGTAGCTTTGTGTATTCTTTTATGTTGGAATATTTTTCCTCCTAGGCTCACTTGATTAAGGGCGCAGAAATTCACAAATATTTCTCCATTCTCGTTTATATCTCCAAGTCCATGTTTTCCCATAATCTCTTCGAAGCCACTGTTGTCTGATCCTACTTTAGCATTTAGGTCTTCCATCAAGATTATAATATCCTTGTCTCGTCTTGCATCCATCTGACATTGTAGCTGCTTATAGAAATCATCTTTAACTAAATCATCTTTATCGTTGGTTGGTGCATAGCATTGGATAATGTGTAATTTTATTTTGTTTTTGGTTGTTTTAAATGTTGCTCTCATTAGTCTCGGTCCTACTGCTTCCCATTCTATTAGTGTCTTCTGTGCATTCCTTGATAGTATTATAGCTACCCCTTCACTATGTTGTACTCCAGGTTCCTGGTGTCCTGATGATAAAATCATCTCTCCTGTATTTAGTTTTATTTTACCCGTTCCTAGCCATCTTGTTTCACACATTCCGAGAATATCTATCTTATAGTTTGACATTTCTGATGCTACCTGTGCAGCTTTTCCTTGTTCGTTTAGAGTACGAACATTCTAGGTGCCAATTCTGGATGATTTCCTGGTAGACAAAGGATGAGTCGGCAACCCGGTCTCCTATATATATAATATAATATCCCATACTGTAAAAAAATAAGCTGAAAAAAAACTTCACAAACATGGACAAGTCAAAGTGAGAAAAAGTAAATCCGCTATCCAGGAAAGAGAAGGGCTCTCCGCCTAAGAGACATATGATGCAAGCCGGAGTCTAGACACATTACTTGATATTTATTAGGAAGCTAATGATCCAGGACTTGTTAAATGTTTTAAGAAAGGATCCAGTGTGATGAGATGAAAGTGCAACTTCCAGATCAACTCAATAAACGTACCTATTGACTAAGATAATTGTAACATATATATGTATATGTGTCCTGCAATAAGTATGTCCAGTTAAAGAGTCACAAACTTCCTAGCTAACAAACTTTCCTCTTGGTGTTATATATTCAGTATGTTGAGGTAACAACCCTCTCAAATGACAACACATATTTGAGGCCATAGAAAGGGCACACTCACACTATTTACAATTTTCCCAGCATTCATCTACATATTCACCGCTAAGGTGACTGGAAATCCATTTATTATGTTTTGTTTTGCCATAAAAATCTTTCTAACAAATTTGTTTAGAAAAGAAATGCCAAATAATACTAAACAAGGGTGAATAATTTCAGCACAAATTAAAAGTGAACAAATACCACAATGCAGTGTTCATTGCTGCTAAAGAAATCAAATAATAGCAGTAAATATAATTATTAATTATTTTATCAAAGTTGTAGCTAAAAGTCAAGAGTAAGCCAAAATAGTTCAGCCTGGTCACAAATGTTAACTCTTTTTATTCGTTTCAACACACTGAGCGCCATGCCAATTTTGGCAGTGTACGCTTCGCTGCATGGTGCGTCGCTCTCAATTTGATTAGTGTGAACTGTCATTAACATATTCTTTTTACATGTCTTGTATCATCTTGGTATTGATGAAATCTAATACCTTGTTCAATTATCTAAACATTCACATATTACATATTATGTTTGATGAATATGTAGATTAATTCTTAAAACCATGAAAAGTTTTATCTCTGAAATCTCTTCCGTTGCATTGATAAAAAATACTTCTGTAAGGAAAAAGTTAGGCAATTAAAAAAAAAACTACCCAAACAGCATCCATCCTTTTATTTTAAAGGTTGTGGATAGCATGTGGAACCCTTTCTTTTGGTTGCACTCAATCTGATGGCCAGTCAGATTGTGTACAGTAACAATCATCATACACACTTCTGTGTGCTGGCTGTTGAGAAAGAGCAGCAAGCTGATATGGGAATGTCCTGACTAAAATATCAATGGATATATAATCAATAATCTAAGATCTTCTGATGATACAGTACTTTGGCAGAAAATCCATAGTCTACTATGACTGACGGAGGCTACTACTACTAAGATCTTCTGATGATACTGTACTTTGGCAGAAAATCCAGAAGACCTGCAACAACTAGTGAACAAAATAAACAAGACAAGCAAAGAAATGAATTGGAAATCACCATCGAGTGCTGTCTCCACATCAAAGGTTGGCTACCATGGAGCACCATTCCCCTCTGTCCCTTACTTTGATAGAGCAGGTTATCTTAGGTTGACTTGTCCATCTTTTGATGTTACTAGTCCATGTTAGTCTTGGTCTGCCTCTGTCTTATTTACCTTGTATTTTCCCTTCCAAGATTACTTTTTGTAGGCTGCTGTGTCTTTTATTATGCCCCAAAAATCTTATTTGTCTTATTTGATTTGTGTTTAGTAGTTCTCTTTTCACTTTTAGTTGCTTAAAAGTCTTCATTGTTTGTTTTCTTTTCTTTCCATCCAATTCTTACTATTCTTCTATAAATCAATATTTCAAAGGTTTCAGTTTTCTGTTCTGTTTTCTTGTCTAATGTCCATGTTTCTGCACCATTAGGAATGTTGAGAAGATATACAATTTTGCTATTCCTAGTTTTAGCCCTGGTGTTATTTGTTTTCATGTTGTTATATTTTTCATGGCATTAAAATTACTTTTTGCCATTCCTATTCTTTTGTCTATTTCAGTTTTTCATTTTCCATCACTAGTTATAGTATGTCAAAGGTAGTTGTAGCTCTGAACTGTCTCGAGGTCTCGTCCTTCAACTTTGATATCCACTTGTAGGTTTTGAGTATAATTTTTGTTTATGATCATAGTTGTAGTCTTTTTTGATATTCATCTCTAATTCATATTTTTGCTAAATTTTACGACGGCATCGTAATCTAGGGGTAACAAAATATTTTTCATGTTCTTATGTTTTGTATCAAGTTTGTCTTTCTCTTGTTATGGAAACTTTATGTATTTCTTCTTCTTTCTAGGCTCTAGAGCTTGGAGTGGTTTAATATTCTTGTGATATATGTCTTCATAAAAATTCACGCCTAATGTAATTAAGTTAACACAATCTGAGTCTTCGTTGCCTACTGATAATTCTCTGGTTCCGTTTACACTCCATTCAGGAAAAAGCTTTGTTTCTAGTCCACTCTCATAGTCTTAAAGTTAAATAACTGGCATTTTAGTCAATAAAAAAGTATTGCTTATATACCCAAGTTCAAAGCCCACTCACACATTATTCAGGAAATCAAGCAACTGAGTCCTGTTTTTCACTCTTGCCTTGTTGGTTAGAAAATCCTCCTGTGTTGCTAGCTCTGGATGACCAATCAACTGGACAATAAATTAAAAAATAGTTTTGACTCTCAAATCCAAAATTTTAATGTTTATGAATATACAGCATAAATGGAGTCAAACAAGGGTGTGTTCTGTCTATGGATTTGCTCTCACTTTATAGAAGTGAGAAAGAGAGTTCATCAGTGCTATATAGAGCCAATTCTGACCTATGGAAGTGAATCATAGACAATAGACAAACAAATGAAAAGATGATTCGAGGCCACAGAGACTGGATTTCTCAGAAGAATGTTGAGAGTTCCCCGGACAGTTAAAAAGACCAATGAGGAAATTCTCAGAGGCCAACACAAAAACAAAGCTTCTAAAAAACATCAACATTTTTCGGGCACATTATGAGATGAGGAAAATTGGAATATTTGGTTTACAACTGGCAAAATACAGGGAAAGAGAGATTGTGGATGACAATGAGAGAAGATACTAGAAAGCTTGGTGGCATAAAAAAGTCAAGAATAGAATTTGTATGATGTACTGTGGATAGAAAATCGTTGTAGGATATGATCGCCTACGTCAACCGGTATGTCACATGATGATAGTATATTTTTCACAATAATTAAACATGTACTGTAGTGCCTCTATATATTTTGATCTAATATGTAAAAATACAAAATCACCTGTTCTTGAAAGTCATAGCCAATGCAATAGAATCCACTTATAACGAGAATCCTTATTTAATGTCAAGTTAAAATAAATCACAAAATTTTGTCTTATTTATCTTATATTTTACCAAATTTTTAATAATGCTATTACCCAAGCCAGCAAATCAGTTATAATGCATTTTGTGAAATTTGTTTAGCCAAAGGAAATTGTTAATGGTGTATACTTTTCTTGTCCATGTGTAAAATAAGTCACCATGGAGGGTTAACATGACTAGCAAGGACTACTTGTACAAGGCAGTGGATGAGAGGTTGGTTTTGAGTAACAATGTATTCAGTACAGGTTGTGGCTGTGGTTGGAGAAATAACTGTATTTTTTTATTGGATAGGTCAATGGCCAAAAGGCTTGCATCATAAAGACTGAGTAGTGGCACACAATTCTGTAATTGAATTCAAATCTATTTGCAAGTCATTAAATTTGTTGTCACGATGGCTTCCAGTACTGGTGAGAAATGCAAGTGCATCTCATTTTGAAACCAAGAATGATGTTAATAGAGAAAGTGAAAAAAAAAAAATCAAAATCAGAAATCTGCAGGAAACATACTCCTTCAAGTACACTAGATATAATCCTGAAGGACAGAACAACATGTCAGTATTTACTAGCAATGGTTCTGGGTACAACAGAAAGAAAATTAGGAAGCCGATTATGAAAACATTGACTGTTTTTGCATACATGGTTCCAGCAAGTTAAGAGTAAGAATACCCCATTTTTTAGGACTCATCCCATGTTGCAAAGGGAGAAGAGCTGGCTGAGTCTAGGTCATACCAACTTCAACCTAAGTATGGGCTGGCAGAACTGCTAATTTATTTTTTGTTTCATTGTGTGCTGTTATAACATGAGTTTGAATAATTGTGATTTTTTATTATCTTGTAAAATCGACCATACAAACTGTTAAAAATGTGCATTGTATGGCAATATTATGACATTTGTTAACTTACTTTTCCTAAAGTTTTAAATTGGCTGTCATTTCCAGCACCAACTATAATGTATCCATCTGATGTTCTAAATGCCTGAAATGAGACACACAGACAAATGTCTTCATATGAAATGCCATGATTGAAAGAGAAATACAAAACTGCTTATAAATACATGTGAATTAATTGACAATAAGAGTAAGAATAACAGTGAGACAGAGTAAATGAGAAGATGGTATTTTGGATCACCACTGATTCTGTACTTCTTCAACACATAGTAAATTACATTGCACTTTATTTTTTAAATTTTAATTTTTCATCTTGCAATCCAGGACATCCATGTTAATAACACATTTACATGCAACTACTTCACTAGCCTTACATTTTGTGCTAATATCTCACTTGTACATATATCATACTGACTGTATACAGACAGATACACATATGAAATGAGAGTAATTCACAGGAAAACATTATCACTTTATATAAAGAACTTGGCTATGAGAGATGATATGAAAGATGTGAATCAGAATTTTGATATTCTATTAAAGTGTGTAATGGCAAGCTCACAATGCACTGCTTTGTCTTGTCTATTTATATATGCAGTGATGAAATCTTTGGCGCTGCAGTCTTCTTTCTTGGGTTAGGTACACCACCGTATCAATTTTTGGTCCCGCTGTTGACCATCCTGGTGCTCTGATGCCAGGTCATCAGCTGTTATTGGAGTGTAGTTATTGCTGGTTAGTCTCCATGAGATGATCAGATAGTTTTGTTTTCTGTCTTTACATTTTTAATGCACGGCTAAGCTCCAATAATTTCTCTAATCTCACCATTTCTCATTCTGTCTCTTCTACAAACATGTAATAGTTTTACTAAAGTATCTCATCTCACATATAATCAGCTCTGAGACAGCACAAACAAAATTATTTAACACACAAACTAAGGTCAACCTGAAGGCAAACATACATGATCTGTTATCTACATCACATGGTGAATAATGTAAGATGATTGGAAATTAATTATGGAGGGCATAGTTTCAAGACAATGAGAGAGAAATAAAGAAGAAGAAAAATTAGGAAAAGGTGGTTGCAAGATATCACAGATGAGCTGGGATTGACTGCTGCAGGTTTAGGACATCTCCCACAGGATAGAAAAAACTTCACAGTAGCTATCATGGAAGCCAAGTTCCAACAGCGAAATGCTAGAGGATGATGGGAATTTTCTGAGCAAAACATACTCCTTCGCTGTCATTCTGCATTGTTAAATTTTAAAAGAAAGCTTTCAACATACAAAACTATGTAGTACTATATTAAAAATATAACAAATTTAACATATGGCATACCTGATATGGTACAATGCTTGCATGGGCTGTTCCATATCTATTCCCTTCTTGACCCACATTCAGATAGTTTGAGGCAACATTCACTAATGAAGCCACCTGTCACATGGTACAAGTGTGTGTACAAATATTAGTGCAGGTACACTTGAATTTGAGTGAAATTACGAATTACGTCCCACTAAAAGTATTTTGTCATCAGGACAAGATGACATCAATTATGAGATAAAGCATAAATGTTAGGTCAACGTATCTTCAGTTATTTTCCATTATGGGGTAAAATACTTTTAAATGCTAAAAGGTATTTCTGGACAATTTGTGTTTAATATGTCTGGCAGAAACACTATAACATGTCAGCGCTGTTTAAATCATTCTTTACTATGACATGAAACTAGTAAAATAACCTTAGGCATTGTCTTTTAAAGTTAAAAAAAAAGAAACCTTCCAGCTATATGTTATTTTGCAATTGTAAATATTTGCATACAAATGTAACTGTCTAGGCACAGAGCTAAAATTACTACTTTTAGACTGAACTGAGTTTTAACCTCTTACAGCTTTATAGAGTTGCTGCAATCAATATCAAAAATAAATTCTATTTCTTGATCTCTACCCACAAATATAAATATTGCACATATAATCATTCAGACATAATAAACAATAGACTCCACTCACATTTGTTGACAACAGATTGCAGTCCAAGTGCTGACCTCTGCCAGTTTTATGTCTAGAAAGAATTGATGCTAGGATTGAGCTTACAGCATACAGTCCAGTTGACAAGTCAGTTATTGCAACACCAACTTTGCACGGTTCTCCATCCTTTTTTGGCAAAACCAATACTTATATCAACATAAAGAGTAAAAATAGGTTGGAACAATAAGCAAATCAAAAAACTGTGTAAACGGTGAAATGGTGATAAACACAAGTATTCACTAATATTCTGTTCAAAATATTACTCATTACATAATTAATAAGGGAGCCGCGATAGCTCAGTGGTTAGTGAACTGGACTACAAGGAAAAGAGGTAGGGTTCGATCCCAACCAATGGCTTCGGGGTTCACCCAGCCTTAAATTGGTACCAGATTTATTCTGGGAAAGTAAAGTAGCACGGGTGTAATACCAACCACATTACCCCAAAAATCATGTTCTGAAGGTCTATAAAAATTATGGTCACTAACACCATATTCTCTATACGCCACTTGGCATGACAGGGCACTTTACTTTTTACATAATTAATAAACGTGGATAACTTTTTTTATGGTGTATCCTGGCTTTGAAAAAGACAAATGATAATGTTTGATTTATATCTGCTGTAAAAGACATACATCTAGAGAACATAGAAATACAACTAGCATGTAATTTATACTGGGAGCAAATAGCAATAATAAAATATAACAAAGAGAACTCTACTCTTAATTATATAAAAAAAGAGGAATAGGACAAGGATGCATCTTATCACCAATCTTGTTCAATCTATACACTGAGCAAATCTTTAAAAACATCACAGAGATGCCAGACCTAACAATTAATGGAAATATATGACAAGCAGAAAATATGGATTAGATATGAATATAAAAAAAAAGACTAAAACTATGATCATAAACAAATATAATACTCAAAATCCAAAAGCGGAATTCCAAGTTGAAGGAAAAGACCTGGAGACAGTTCAGAGTTACAACTACCATGGACATACTATAACCAGTGATGTAAAATGTACAACTGAAATAAACAAAAGAGTAGAAATGGCAAAAAAGCAATTTTAATACTATGAAAAATATACTAACATCAAAACAGATAAGAACAGGGTTTAAACTAAGAATAACAAAATGCTATATCTTATCTACACTCCTGTATGGTGTAGAAACATAGACATTATACAAGAAAATAAAATAGGAAATTGAAGCCTCTGAAATGTGGATTTATAGAAGAATAGGAACAATTGGATGGAAAGAAAAGTAAACAAAAGATCAAAATAAAACAACTAAAAATGAAAAGAGAACTACTAAACACAATTCAAACAAAACGAATGAGATTTTTGGGGCATGTTAAAAGACACAGCAGCCTACTAAAAGTAATCTTGGAAGGGAAAATACAAGGTAAATGAGACAGAGGCAGACCAACACTAACATGGTCGAGTAACATCAGAAGATGGACAAGTCAGCCTATGACAACCTGCACTATCAAAGCTAGAGACAGTGTGGAATGGTGCTCCATAGTAGCCAAACTTCGATGTGGAGACGGCACTCAATAATGATGATGATATATATGCTGTGGATAAAGTGTATATCTTGCATCTAAAATTTACAAACTGGACTTGTAAATAAAATATTTTAATTCATAATAACTAATCTAGAAAGCAAGATCACTAGCAAAAGTATCAGTTCCAAGAATATAGAAGAATCTAGCAATATAAAATACATCTTTCAACATCATCATCATCATTATCATCAAGTATCGGGCCTGCTGGCATAGGTGATCATGTCTCTCCACAACTTTCAATCTCGGCAGCTATTATAAACATCATAAGTCTATCTTCTTCTTTTAGCTCCCAGTGGAGCATAGGTCTTCAACAAACACTTTCCAAGTCGTTCTGTTTTTTGCCATTCTTTTAGGATCATTCCATGTCTTCCCCATCATCTTCATCTCTGCCTCTATCTGTCTTCTCCAAGAATTCCTTGGTCTTCCTCTTTGTCTTTTCCCCTGGGGATTCCAAAAAAGGGCCTGTTGTGTAATACTCTCAGTTGGCTTCCGTAGTGTGTGTCCTATCCATCGCCATCGTCTTCGCTGTATCTCTTTATCCACTGGTATTTGACCGGTACATTTCCATAATTCCACGTTAGTGACTTTGTCCTGCCATTTCCATCCCTTTATTCTGCGCAAGCATCCATTAATGAAAGTCTCTACCTTCGTGATTGTCAATTTTGTCATTCTCCATGTTTCACAGCCATATAATAGGACCGACTTAACATTTGAGTTGAAAATTTTTATTTTTGTATTTAGCCTAATTTCTTTGGATTTCCATATGTTTCCCAGTGCAATGAAAGCTCCTCTTGCTTTTGATATCCTTATTTTGGTATAATTTTCTGTTCCTCCCTCTTTATCTATATTACTGCCCAGATATATATAAGATTGTACATCTAGTAGAGGTATTTCTCCTAGTTTTATTTGGTTATTGCCAACTGCATTAATTCTCATAATGTTGGTCTTATCTCTATTAATCTTTAGTCCTAGCTGTTGTGATCTCTCATCTAATATACTCATTTTATCCTGTATCTGTTGATGGCTGTGTGATAGGAGAGCTATGTCATTAGCAAAGTCTCAATCATCAAGTTGTTTGTTAAGTGACCACTGGATCCCATAAGTCTATGGTTACAACTAATCATTTAGAGTGAATGAAGCAGATGTGCAAAGTTTGTGTGATAAAAACATGGATATATTTTCACTTTCAATTTGTTCATAAGCATAGCCTATATGTAAAATTATAAATCACTATCATTGGGTAGCATGTCAAGAGAAAAGAAGTTGTTACTTTGACTAGGGGGAAAATTGAAAAAAATAGAAAAAATGGTAGGTTAAAAGCTTTACGTGATTAGTAGACGACACAGATTTGAACGACGCTTTATATATATGCATGTATGTGTGTGCTTGTTGGTATGCATATATGTGTATGTTGATATGTATAGGTATGTGCATGTCTTTTTGTACGTGTATATATGTATACACGCATCTGTGTGTGTGTATACATGCATTTATGGGCCCTTAGATACTTTCAGACATTGTCAGTGTCTTTGCAGTCGAGGTAACCTAAACAGCGTTCCCCTCACTCGTGTATTTTTAGAACCCTTCACCTGACCTGAGGGTATAATTACAGCTACACTCGTGGGACCATTCCTTTTCCATTCTGACCACGGTCCAGACACAGGGAAGTCATTTTTCTTTTCTTTAACCAAATTCGATTATTTTTGTTTTGGATGTTTCGTTACTAGTTAGCTATGTAAGATCAGTTTTATTTACTTACATATCTGTGTGTGCGTGTTTTTTGTTTGTTCCTGCTGAAGGCCTATTGAGCCGATACGTCGTTCAAATCTGTGTCGTCTACTAATCACATAAAGCTTATAACATACCTTTATTTCTATTTTTAAAAATTGTCCCTCACATTTAGCTTTACTGCAGCTTCGCATTTTAATGCCTTTGCCTTAACCTGTTACTTTGACTACCAGACTGAATATTTCTTCTTTTATAGCTGTGTTTCCTGCCTTAGTGAGTGTTGTCTGAAAAAAATCCATGGTGCCATCACCTTTTAGTTCTCTTTAGCAATCATCACCAATTGGTTTTCCAGAACAATCTCCTCCACTATTGTTATTTCAAGGCCATTATGATGGTTCATATGTCAGAACATGTCACTTTTCTTTGTTAACCCTAAGAAAGCTAACTCAGTTGGATTGGGAGTTTCGAACTGGGACAGGCATCCAACTAGCATGGATGACAACATTTTTCCATTTTAAAAGTTTCTAATTAAATTTGTATATTTTAAACCAAATTAAATTTTAGCACGAGTCCTTACCAAGAACTCTCTATAATCATGTGGTTACCAATCTGCCGTATTGTAATTCATTTAAACAGTACGAATTGAGAAAATATCAATATTTGTTGTTTTTGTTGTTTCTTTAGAATTACCAAAAAAATGACCATCTCTTCCATAAATAGCAATAAAAGTGTTATTTATGTTTCAGTTGTGTAAATTTATAATTCATGTGCATGGATTTAGCCAATCTCAAGAACCAATAAGTAAATTTCTTTCTTATTTCTTATTTTATTTTTTTCTCCTCACTCCAGCTTGTTTTGGATGCCACTCCTTTTATAAAGTTGTCTTATATTAGTGTAAACACAAAAAACCGTCATTCCTGAACATTTTGATGTAGAAATACACAACTAAACAATGAAAAATAGCCAACCTATTTTAACATTTCTGTGATTGTTATTATGTTAACATTTTTGTGACTGTTGTTATGTTTACATTTCTGTGACTGTTATAATGTTAACATTTATGTGACTGTTATTATGTTAACATATCTGTGACTGTTATTATGTTAACATTTCTGTGACTGTTATAAAAAAATTTGTGTTGATAAATGAGCCTATAAAAACATGGTTTCCCAATCTACATTTGTGCATAGTAAGGAATGATTTAATTTTCTACCCAGTTTGCATTTACCTTCAGTAACTTAAGATATTTTTATTGATTCTTTTGTTTGTCAAGGATGTTTAGAGGATTCTTCTACAGATGAAGTTCATTATCTTTTCAGATTTAGTGTCTAGGTTGTCATAAATTTAAGATAATCTTATTTTTACCATCAGAAAGATAAAGGATTTGAGTAACATCAGTTTTTTTTTTGGTTTAAAGTTGATGTTTTTCCACAGATAGAATTTAAAAATTATGCTTACCTATAATAAAATGTCTCAATAAAAATGGAAAGCTTTACTTTTTTAACATTTCAGAGGCATTAAATTATAAAATGTTGATAAATTATAAACACAGTAAGATTTTAAATCTTTCCTCACGTCTGCCAGACACGCACTAGCAGATGAGACTTACAGCTGGGCCAGTAATGTACATAAGACCACCGATCCCAGAGATAATTACGTCATAACCAGCACGTGTAGAATATGTGCCTGTTTGACCATATCCTGGGAGAGAAAAGTTTCATTTTAATAAGGTGACCAGGATGGTGATGAAAATAAGTAATAACTTGTTATTTAGTTACTTTCCCATTGCATTAATCTTTTTATGTGCTTTTTTCATGAATAGCATTGCAAAAATAAATAAATTGTATTATTAAAAAGAATTAGGTTTTCATCAACTTGATTTTAAGATACACAGCAACTATATTAGACTTGGACTTAGAACGAAATGGCATCACTGCAGGTGAGGTATTCTCATATCTGCTTATCTCCCGTTCCAGCAACCAATAAAATATTGATCATGATCACTCATACTGTTCTACTGAACGTGTTGTGTTCCGTAAAAATGGCACGCAGATTATAAAGCTTACTCTCGGGTTGCTGTAACAGCCATTGTGGGCTTCATGGTCTCCATGCTTCTCATGCCAAATCCATGAAACTATATTGTTTTATCTAAACTATATTACTTAGCAACTATATTACTTAACGAGGAAATTAGAGAAATCACCACTCAACCACTAATATCTTCAGTAATCAAGAAAAGATGGTGGTCATATTTTGGACATGTTATGAGAAGATATAATAACCAAATAGCAAAGCAAGCCCTCATGTGGGAAACAACAGGTAAGAGGAAAAGATGAAGACCCAGAGAGACACTGAGAAGAACATTTTAATGAGAGAGGCAAGAGCAGCAGGAATCGGCTCCCTCAATGAGATAGAGCTGCTTGCACAGAACAGAGACAAATGACAAGATTTGATAAAAGATCTTTACAAGGATTGAAAACTGCTAGAATAAAAATTTAGATAAGAGAAGGAGTATCTTGGTCTACGCCCTATGGGCCAGCTACGGCTCGAAAGGTCAATAAATAGATAGATAGATATTACTTTATCTAAATGGTGTCACAGATGGAAGTTGACGTAAGAACAAACAAATAACTTCCATTTTTAGCAAATTGGGAACCACGATAGCTCAGTGGTTAGTGAACTGAACTACAAAGGTGGGAACCGTGATAGCTCAGTGGTTAGTGAACTAAACTACAAAGGTGGGAATCGCAATAGCTCAGTGGTTAGTGAACTGAACTACAAAGGACAAGAGGTCGGGTTCGATCCTGATCGATGGCTACTGGGTTCACCCAACCTTAAATGGATACCTGACATTTTTCTGAGAAAGTAAAGCAGCATGAGCATAAAACCGACCACATTACCCCAAAAATCATGTGCCAAAGATCTGTAAAAATTATGGTCACTAACACCATATTCCCTATACGCCACTGGACGTGATGGGGCCCTTTACTTTTTTATTTCTTTTACTTTTGCTTTTGCAAATTAAGCGTACATTTGTTTGTTTTTGTTTTAAAAAAAATACCTTTAACTACAAAGTCCAATCCTTGTGACAGAACTGGTTTAGCTTGCAGGAGGAATTGTGAATCCCTATCAGCTCATTGAATCGATAGGGAAAAAAAGATAACTCCAATTTTTATCAAATACTCCTGTCTCTGTAAGAATCTTTAGCACAGAATAAATATAATGAAAAAAACAAACAGAAATAATAGATGGAAAATAGCAGAGGAAATGAAAAAAAAAAAAGAAAGAAAAAAACGGTATGGTTAAAGGTTTATGTAATAAGTGGATGACACAAATTATAACGTTTCAGCTCAATAGACCTTCAGCAGGAACAAACGTACAACACACACACACACTGATATGTATATAAAATAAAAAATAATAAATAATTTTTAAAATAATAATTTTGAACTAGAATGAGAAATAAAAACAAAGTGTTCTCCCTTTATGCTGTGCTGTGGCCATAAGAAATTTACATTTGTATGCATCTATATGCATTTCTTTGTCTTGACCCTACATGGAAATTAGCACAACTTCATCACAAAATTATTTTAATGAACATCATATTTTTCCATAACTTTAGGAATCAAAAGACAATATGTTTGATATTTGTAATTTATTTTGCAAACACCCATCTAGATTGTTTAGAAATTAACATGATCAGTTTCATTCTCACCAATAAACTCATCAATTATTTAAATTTGCACTTACCGTCCTCACTATTTCAACAAAACAAAACTTTCACACATTTTCAGGACCTCACCTGTTATAGAACAGTAGATAAGGTGGGGAAACTCTGCATTTAGTTCGGGATATCCAAGACCCATATTTGAAAGTGTACCAGGGATATAATTCTCTACTAAAACATCACTGATAGCAGCTAACTGAGAAAAAAGTAAAAATATGATAACTGTAACTCTCTATAAAATGTAACTCTGTTTCACAATATCAACAGCAATAATGCATTTGGTATTTTGTTGTATCTGATTATTTATAACAAGAGTTTAAGGGATGGGTAAATGTTTTAATTAAATAAAATTAAAAAGAAAAATGTTTTTAGATTTAAAGCTACACTGCACTCTGAGTAGACACATAGTGATAGCTCCTTTAAAAGCAAAGAGTGTAGCATGAGGATGGTTTCTGTATCTCTTTGGTTGCAAATACTCTTGATCCATCATATCTGATTTTGAGTCAGGTTGTCATTTCTCTGAGTTTTATAATTCTCGGTCATCAATTGTTACCCTCTAATAAAATATTAATTCATTATCTGTTTTTTTAAATTATAAAATCCCCACTTTTAATGCTTTCAAACAGCTAAATGGCCATTTTGTAATTCTAGTAACATGAACTGATCATTTAATGATGTATTCTAATTATATTTTGTGAAAATTCACCTAAATCATTATCACTGGATAAACTTCAATTGTAAAAATGTTCTAGGGAAGGGGAATGTTCTGGTGTGAGCAGGTCATATACAATTTGTGAGCTTAATGATTAAACCAAATAATGTACTAACCTCTTTAATTAGTTTCACACCTTCTGGTTTCTTCATATTGATTGTTACACTCTGAATAATAGGAAACATCATTTTGTTAAATATGCTAAATAATTCTACACACTTGTAGGCAGAAAATAATTAAATTTATATTCTATCTATCTATCTATTGACCTTTCGAGCCGTAGCCGTAGCCGGCCCATAGGGCATAGACCAAGATACTCCTTCTCCTATCTGAATTTTTGTTCTAGCAGTTTTCTTTTAAAGATATTTTATCAAATCTCGCCATTTGTCTCTGTTCTGTGCAAGCAGCTCTATCTCATTGAGGGAGCCGAATCCTGCTGCTCTTGCCTCTCTCATCAATGTTCTTCTCAGTGTCTCCCTGGGTCTTCCTCTTTTTCTCTTACCTGTTGTATCCCATATGAGGGCTTGCTTTGCTATTTGGTTATTATCTCTACTCATCACATGTCCAACGTATGACCATCGTCTTTTCTTTATTACTGAAGATATTAGTGGTTGATTGGCGATTTCTCTAATTTCTTCGTTTGTTTTGAATTCATTCCACGCTATACCAAGTATTTTCCTTAGACATTTATATTCCAATGCGTTCAACTTTGTTTCTATATCGCTTGTTGTTTTCCAGCTTTCACACGCATACATAAGGGTTGATAGTACATTTGATTTGAATAGCCTAAATTTTGTGTTTGCGCTGATGAGTTTGATTTCCACAACTTTTCAAGGCTTCTGAAAGACAATGCTGCTTTATTTTATAATACAATGAGATAAAACTGAAAATGGATAAAAAATACAAAGATTGGAAACACATCCAACGCACTCAAGTAGTGACAACACATATGTAATTAATTAACAACACAAGAAAGGAAAGATTATAATTTCAAACTTTTAATTTCTTTATATGACTCCCCTATTGTATACATTCAAAATCTAGTTTCAAGATTATAATTAAATTTTCTCATACAAGCAATAATGACTTTGTAACAGTTTTCCACCTCTTGGGCAGAGATCAAGAGTCCCCAAACAAAGCAGAATTATTGTTAAAGAATTCCCAATGTTAAACTGTTAACAGCTGCATTTGTCCATGAGAACACTTTCCCAATGCTAATTTTGTAAACATCAACACTCTATTAACTCTGCAACTATGCCAAGATATTTCCTGAATTAAAAATATGTTTGTTGTGTTTTTTAACAAGGAGCAATAATTAAGAAAAAGAAGGAGATCATGTGTTGGCATGTGATGAAAAGAAACAAAGAGAATCACAAAGCAATCTGTCATGTGAAATAAAAAATAGGAGGTAGATGAGAGACATTAAGAGCACCAATATATGAGACAAAGACAGAAGGTATTGACTACACTTCTAAGATTCCAAAACTTGCCCAAATTAGGGACTTTGGTGAGACACACTTTATATTCCATTTTTTTTAGAGGTGACACAGAAAACCAGACCCAAAGAAACAAGTACAAATGGAAATAAACATTCATGTCAATTTTCTCAGGTGTTAATATCATAATTTCCAAGTAGTTCCAAATGAAAACAACATCATCTGAAATATTTCACATTTTGCAATCATGTTATATTAAAATTAGTATTAGTATTACTGTTATACTAAATCAACGTGACATCAAACCTCTATTTATTACTCTAAAAGACTGCCCACTAGAAGCAGTACAGAAATTTACATATCTTGGATCCACAGTTACGCAAACCATCCTCTTGATGAAGAAATAAACTGTTGAATTGGTAAGGCAGCCACAACCTTCGGCAAACTCACAGAAAGGGCGTGGAACAACACGAAACTAACTCAAAAGACTAAACTTTTAATATATCAAACATATGTGCTTAGCACACTACTATATGGATCCGAAACCTGGACAACATACTCAAACCAGGAAAAAAGACTAAATGTCTTCCACATGCGATGTCTCCACAAAATAATGCACATCAAATGGCAGGACAAAATAACCAACTTAACTGTCCTGCAACGTGCTAAGACCCCAACAATTATGTCGATGCTCAGAAGTCGAAGACTAAGATGACTAGGGCATGTTCAACGAATGGAAGTGAAACGCATCCCTAGGCAAATACTATATGGTGAACTAACACACGGGAAAAGACAAATCGGCAGACCTTAACTACGATATAGAGATATCTGCAAATCATCTCTGAAAGACTTCTCCATCAGTGAAAATGACTGGCAACATCTGGCAAGTGATCGCACATCATGGAGAGCATGTATAAGGAACGGTATAACAACTTTTGAGAGTGTGCTAAGACAAAACTTAGAAGAGAAAAGACTGAAGAAAAAGGATGGTAAACCCTGTGGACCAGTGAGCCTGACTTGTTCATTATGTGACCGCGTGTGTTTGTCAAACATTGGTAGAATTAGCCACGAGAGAAGCTGATCGGTAAAAACAATACCTCAAAAAAATACACAATAGCCTCCACTAGACCGTCTGACAAGACGAAAAGGGCCACACATATTAAAATTAGTGGTAAAACTCCATTTTGTTTTACATTAATCAGTAAATTAATGATTGAATATTGAAAAATGTAGAGTCTTTGACAGAAATGAGTGTATAAATAGTAAATAACCAGATGGTATCTCTAGGGAAACATATTAAAAGTGGTTTCAATCGTGCAAGATCTGAATTAATAATGAGTAGAGCTCGCTATTTTTATAAAGTTAAAAAGTAAAAATATGTATTAGAATTATTTTCATAGTAAAAATAAATAATTAACATATGTATACACACAAGCAATAATTCTATAGTAAATTAAAATCTCTCACTACTGTTGGACAATTAAATGTAGCATGGTCGAAAGTTGTTGACTTGGAGTTTACCACCTTCTTGTTAGCGGTGAGCATGATCAATTTGGCCTCTCACATAGATAATGGCTGTATTTATAGTTGTTCAAATGTAGGTTGGTACAATTTCATTGGCTAGCTCACATATAAGCAGAGCCATTTTTGCAATTCTGCATTAATTTTATTTTCATCAAATCTTGCATGTAAATTATTTATAAGAAGAAAATAAATTCAGAAAAGTGACACAAATGGTCTGTTTCCTGCACAATTGGGCACCAGGACACAAGTCTTTTTTTTATTTTTTTATAATTGAAAATTTCATAACAATTACATGGAGGGTATGGTACATTTAAAACCATATGATGTTTGAGGGCACTGAGAGGATGATGATGATGATGAAAGATTACTACTATTATTATTATTATTAGAGATTAAAAGGTATTAAAAATGTTCTAAAATATTGCATTGCTTCCATTAGTGGATACTAATTTAACATATGTTCTGATATGAAGTTAAGCATACCTTCTTGTTACGGTTCACACACAGATAATAACAACTCTCTGATCCCATAAATGGTGGGCCCCAAGTTCTAGTATCATCTCCAACACCTTTAACATTAAATTGTTACTGAATTATTACAAAAATGAATGTACAAATTACTTTAGAAGTGATGATATCTTCTACAGAAACAAAATTAACTTGCTAACAAAGGATCAATTTAAAACAGAATCTGATCACTTTACAGATTTTTCCCGCTGGGGTAAATTTGTCCAAAAAGCACATCAGCTGAAAGTGGTCAGTGATTTATGGTTGGCTCTTTGCACATCAGTGCAATCAATGGCAACAGTTGATCAAGATCCTACTCCACCTCCCAGCAGTGCCTCTAGTAACAGACTAAATAGTGTGATCAGGATATTAGGGAATGAGAAGGGAGGCAACATAGTACTTAAAAATACCATGCTCAAGGCGGATGTATTGGGTCAAAAGGTGTAGACATCACAGTCTGCAATAAACCACAAAACAAGGTATCCATGCACACGTAACCTCCTTGTAAGGGCTAGCAATGAAATAGTCATCAAGTGAATGTGCAAGGAAGGAAGGGAGGGAGGGTACAGGCCACTTGGCTACAACCATATATTATTCTAGATAACCACATATTACTATTCAAGTAAACTTTTAAACCAGATGATTATACCTGTTTTTTTTTCATTAAGAGATTGAAATTTATTCATCATTTATTGTTATTTTATCATTTATTGAAATTTATTTCATATAATTTTTCATGTTAAAGATTAAAATTGTTTCAATTAAAATCCATAATTATTATATTTTAATATATCAAATTTATAGCCACAATAAATTTGCCATAACCATATGTACTATTTTCAAATTATCATATCTAAACAGCTGTTGCTTTGCTCTCTGAGATGGGCATATATACAATACACTTCAGATGGTGCCAATATTTTAAATAATATATGAATCTTTGGACTCTGCCTCATTCCTGAATGGCATAACTTGAGCTTTATCATCAATGGAAATATTACAGCAAATATACTCTTTGCTAGTGGGAGATACACTTGGTGAAGATGATATAACATCTGAGATGTTAAAAGCAACAGATAGCTATAATTTATAATGCCTGCAGAAAATGTTTAACGCAATATGGAAAGAAGAAAAGGTACCTGCACATAGGAAAAAAGAGGTATAATTGTCAAAAATGGCATTCTCAAGGATTGCAACAACTGGAGAGGCATGACTCTTCTATCATATGCCTCTAAAGTATTCTGTAAGGTCATCATAAACATAAACAAAGATTCTGTTGACACTGTTATGCATTAAGAGCAAGAAGGATTTAGAAAAGGAAGACGCTGCCTTGATCATATTTTCACCCTAAGAATTATACAAGAAGAACATCTACAAAAGCAGAAACCATTTCTAAATTTAATTGATTTCAAAAAAGCTTTCGTCGGCATACATAGAGACTCATTGTAAAGCATACTTCGACAATATGGATTACCAGAGTGAAACAAGTTAGTATTGTGGTGCATACGTCATGACCACGAGTAGCATGACAATGGAGGCGATGGCAGTGACCAAGGCATTCAAATGGTTAGTCACAAGACTACACCCACGCATGTATACTGAGTGATTCGATGAGCATGATTTAAAAAGTGGAGGCAGGCTCTGTACGCATGCAATGGGTAGATTCGTTGCAGAAATCCAAAATACGTAAGGTCACCTTTGTCTATGTCCCTGGACATGCGGGAGTGCGGGGAAATGAAAGAGTGGACAGTTTGGCTAGCTGCGCTGTCGTTGAGGACGGGCAACCAATGGATCAGGCGGACATCATCAGTGCCCTCCGAAATGTGGGAAGAGCGCAGGACTTCAACAAACACAGATCCACGTCACTTCTTCGGATGATGGAAATGGGAGTTAAGATGGGCACAGCCAGAAATGAGAAACTTAGTGGCCGTGTAGGAAGACTTACCAACCAACATAGAATTGGAGTCGTCAGTCGCTGCACACTGAGGGAATTGCTGAGGAGGGGATCTGAGCACCTATGGACATGTTCGGAGTGCAATGATGATGATCCGCAAATAACTCAATAAGTTAGTATTTTATCGAGAGTGAAACAAGTTAGTATTTTACCTAGAGTGAAACAAGTCAGTAAAGGTAAAGATAAAGGTAAAGTACGAGACTTGGACCGGCGTCTTAGCATGCGAGTTTACATCCATATGTGCTGGGCTGCCTATCCAGAAATGTTAGGAAAATTCTGGCTAGTGTCGCCTCAAGCATCAAAACTCAGATGAGAAGCAACATTCCTCACCTTCCCAGGGTAATACCCTGGTACCCATTTCTGCCAACGGCTGGGTCAACCGTGGGGGTATTTTTTTTTTCCAACCACGAGTACAATTCACACTGCTCCCAGTGGGAATCGAACACGGGTTGTCCGAACGTCGGTAGTCCAGTCAGGTGGTTTTCCCAACTCGGCTATCGAGGCCCCCTAACAAGTTAGTATTTTATCTAGAGTGAAACAAGTTAGTATTTTATCTAGAGTGAAACAAGTTAGTATTTTATCTAGAGTGAAACAAGTTAGTATTTTATCTAGAGTGAAACAAGTTAGTATTTTATCTAGAGTGAAACAAGTTAGTATTTTATCTAGAGTGAAACGAGTTAGCATTTTATCTAGAGTGAAATAAGTTAGCATTTTATCTAGAGTGAAATAAGTTAGTATTTTATCGAGAGTGAAACAAGTTAGTATTTTATCGAGAGTGAAACAAGTTAGTATTTTATCGAGAGTGAAACAAATTAGTATTTTATCTATCTCCTCTGTTATTTGGAATTGCCATCAACTTCATAATGCAGAAGTGCTGCACTGGTGACAAAAGCATTAGATGGACACTTGGATCTCAACTGGAAGACCTTGCTTTTGTATGTTACATAGTTTTTATAAATAGTAATGTGAACATGTCAACATCATTTGGAAAGCAGAGAAGACGCCTTATAAATGGAAAAAAGGAATCATTGTTAAGATTCCAAAAAAGGACAATCGTAGAGATTGTAACAACTGGAGAGGCGAGACACTTTTGTCAGTTGCCTCAAAGTTATTCTGCAAAATCATCCTAAATAGAATAAAGGATTCAATAGATATAGTAATGCGTGAAGAACAGGCTGGGTTTAGAAAAAGGAGAAGCACTTGACCACATTTTTACTCTATGACTTATATTGGAAGAACACATTGAAAAGCAAAAACCTTTTGTACTTAAGTATAAAGCTTACTCTCGGGTTGCTGTAACAGCCGTTGGGGTTTGCATGGTCTCCATGTTTCTCATGCCAAATCCATGAAACTATATTGTTTTATCTAAACTATATTACTTAGCAACTATATTACTTAATGAGGAAATTAGAGAAATCACCAATCAACCACTAATATCTTCAGTAATAAAGAAAAGACGACGGTCATATGTTGGACATGTGATGAGAAGAGATAATAACCAAATAGCAAAGCAAGCCCTCATGTGGGAAACAACAGGTAAGAGAAAAAGAGGAAGACCAAGAGAGACACTGAGAAGAACATTGCTGAGAGATGCAAAAGCAGCAGGAATCGGCTCCCTCAATGAGATAGAGCTGCTTGCACAGAACAGAGACAAATGGCGAGATTTGATAAAATATCTTTAAAAGAATTGAAAACTGCTAGAACAACAATTTAGATAAGAGAAGGAGTATCTTGGTCTACGCCCTATGGGCCGGCTACGGCTTGAAAGGTCAATAGATAGATAGAATGTGAACATGATGCAAGAAAAAACAAAAACCATGTCATCAATGGCTAGGATAATTGGACCTGAGATCAATCAAGAAAAGACTAAAGTAATTTTAAAAATCTAATTTGCCCACAAGAAAAAAATATATCTTGAAGGAAAAGCAGTGGAAGAAGTAGATCACTTTGTATACTTTGGAAACTGTATATATCATGAAGGAGGAACAATGAAAGAAATTAGAATCAGAATAGCAAAGGCAGCAATGACTTTCAGAAACCTTGATAAAACATGAAAATCAAAATTACTAACTGCACATAAACAAAGCTCAGGATTTTCAAAACAAATTTATTATCCACTCTTATTTATGCTTGTAAGAGCTGAAAAACAACTAAAGAAATAGAAAATAATCTGGATGCATTTTAAAACAAATGCCCGAGGAAAATACTTTGTATACCAAGGAAAGAACTTAAGACTAATGCAGAAATAAGAGAAGTGACAAAACGTCCAAAAATATCAACTATAATCAAGAGAAGAAGGTTGATTATATGTTGGCCATGTGATAAAATTCCTGTGTGTTACCGGGGCCTCATTATGAGGGATGTAAAGAATAGTGACACTGTGACCTTCCAGGCATGTCGTAAGAGGCGACTAAGGAGGTTGATCGATGGCTTGACAAGTTGTCATTGTAAAAAGTATTGTTATGGAAACAGCGCCATATATTTTAGAGCAGTGATCTCTGCAATATGTGCCACTTTGGCATGCAAGGTTTCTGTTTTTAAGATTGTGGCTCTGCTCTATGTGCCGTCTTCGGCTCGAAAGGACGTTAGATAGATAGATGTGATAAAAAGGGAAAACAAAAGAATCTCAAACTGGGCCGTCAAATGGGAACCAGAGGGTAAAAGAAACAGAGGCAGACCTAGAGAAACACTAATAAGAACATTAAAGCAAGAGGCAACAACAGCAGGCAAATGTTCCCTTGCCGAGATTGAAAATCTAGTCCAGACCAGAGCTGTATGGTGAGACACATTGTAGGTCCTGTGCAAGGTCTGTGAGTTGAAAGATATTCAGACACAAGAGTCTAGAATTTCTACTCTATGTGTCGTCACACTGCGGAAGCCAACTGAGAATATTACACAACAGGCCCTTTTTTGGAATCCCCAGGGGAAAAGACAAATAGGAAGACCAAGGAATTCTTGGAGAAGACAGATAGAAGCAGAGATAAAGATAATGGGGAAGACATGGAATGATCTTAAAAGAATGGCAAAAAACAGAACGACTTGGAAAGTGTTTGTTGAAGACTTATGCTCCACAGGGAGCTGAAAGGTAGAAGAAGATGTGACCAAACCATCCTATCTGTTGTTTCTTTATGTATTCTAATCTCCTCTGTCTCCAACGGATTGGCTAACTTACACATGTAGTCAATGTAGGTAATAAACAATAGGAGAGCTAGTATAAACCACTGTCTTACTTCTGTTCAAACTTTGAAATGGTCTGTGTAGCCTGCTGCTGTTCTAACTGTGCAACTGCAGTTGATGTAGAGACTTTCATTGATTTAGGTTGATTAGATTTTGGCTTACTCCATATGTTGTTAGTATCTCCCACAGTTTTTCTCTGATTACTTGGTCAAATACAATGAAACACAATTTTTTAAATAAAGAAAGCACATGAACATGCCTGGTTTTTCCACTTTGATTACCTCTGCTCCCATATCTCCAAGTATCATTGTACAGTAGGGCCCTGCTAAGATCCTACAAGAATAAAAATAAAATGCATGCCATTATGTTATCTGAAAATTATTTTACAAAGAACAAATATTTCTGACACTATATTTCAATAAAGGTTTCATAATATTGGACAGTCTAGTCTGGTTGAGTTGACAGATCATTGCACAATCATTCATTGCACAATGGACAACTCCATAGTGTTCAGATTCCCTCCTCACTACCTTCTCCAGTATAAAGCACTTCCACCACACACTGATGAAAGCACTAAAGATGGCTTCAGTTCTGATGCACAAACTCTGTTGCACTGGCAAAGACCTTGACTCCAACCTTCTTAACCCTAAATTACGATACCTATCTGTGGCTGATGTATTTACAATAATGTAGGAAAAATTACTATTACATAAATATAACATTAGCAAAGCAAGTAAAGTGCCCTGTCACACCAAGTGGCATATACTATGTTATACTAATGTAGTGTTAGTGACCATAATTTTTGGGGTAATATGGTCGGTATTACGCCCGCGCCACTTTACTTTCGCAGAAAAAATCCGGTACCAATTTAAGGAGGGGTGAATCCGGAAACCATCTATCACTCTTGTCCTTTGTAGTCCAGTTCACTAATCTGCTGAACTTCTGACACACAGCCATGTGTTTACACTAGGCAAGACATGGGGACTCGGAATTCCTGGCTTTCCTGGCTCAGGGTAATTTATGACCTGAATTTCACCTCATGGACTGGACATGTAACAATGTCTATCGGTACAGTTGCCCTAAGTCCTTCAGTGTGTTCAGCTACCTCATTGCTTTGTTTGCTGCATTTTCTGAGTTACAAAGGGTTATTTTGGTGTCAGCGATGACTGAGGAAATTTCCCTGGTCATGACAAGAAAAAAGAAAAGGTAAACCTACCAATTTCTTTGAAAATTTGTGATTTTTTTTTTCATTATATTACGGGAGGTCAAAAAGTAATGCACACCAATTTTTTTCTCGGCTAATAATAAAGATAGGAATATGAAATTTTGCACACTTGGAATATGACATGTTCCAATTATGTGTACCAAATTGCACAGCATTCTGATAAATATTACGCAATCTATGAACCGTTAAAATGGAGCTTGTCAACAATGTCCGTTACAAACAGCGAATTGTCATAGAATTTCTGGTTGCGGAAAAAGAAACTGTGGCAAACATTCATAAACGACTGTGTGCAGTGTACAAATGTTCTGCAGTCGATAGGAGCACAGTTAGTCGCTGGGTTCAGAGAATTAAAGCTGCAGAAAGTGTACGAGTGGAGCTGCATGATTTACCGCGTTCTGGACGTGTTGCCTCGGCTACCAGCACAGACATGTTAAACCGGGCTGATGCCATTATTCGTAAGGATAGGCGTATCACTAGTCAGCAATTGGCATTGCAGCTTACAGTCAGCAAGGGAAGTGCATTCTCGGATATTCAAAGATTTGCGCTCGATGGGTTCCTCGGTGCCTAACAAATGATCACAGAGTTTAAAGGAAAACATTCTGTTCTGAATTGTTGGACCGTTTCGGTGTTGAAGGAGAAATGTTTTTGTCAAAAATTGTCACCGGTGACGAAACGTGGGCACATCATTATGAGCCTGAAACAAAAATGCAGCCAATGGAATGGCATCATCCGCAGTCACCAAAAAGAAAAAAATTCAAAACATCTCCATCAGCCGGAAAGGTGATGATCACTGTCTTCTGGGACATTGATGGTGTGATTCTTGTTGATGTAATGACAAGAGGTGAGACAATCAACTCGACAGCTTACATCAATACACTGACAAAACTCAAAAATCGGTTCCACAGAGTTCGGCCTAATAAGCCATCTGCAGATTTGTTGCTTCAACATGACAATGCACGCCCTCACACAAGTCTGGTAACACAGAAAGCAATCAACAAATTTGGTTGGACTGTACTGCCCCATCCTCCTTACAGCCCTGATCTGGCTCCCTCAGATTTCCATCTGTTTGGACCACTCAAAAAATTCCTGCGTGGGACACACTTTGACAATGATAAGGATGTGATCTGTGCAGTTAAAAAATGGCTACGCGAGCAGGACAAAACTTGGTACAAACGAGGCATTCATGACCTAGTTTCGCGTTGGCATAAGGCAATACGCTTGGACGGAGATTATGTTGAAAAATAGGTAGTGTAAAGGGGATGTTCAGCTACAATCTGTGAAAATTTCACACATTTTGCCCGAATAGTTTCCGAGAAAAAAATTGGTGTGCATTACTTTTTGACCTCCCTACGTACATTCAGATCTCACAAATCCAAACATTCAGGGTCACCATAAGTAGTAATAGAAAGAAGGTACACAAAGGGGGAGGGAATGTTTGACCATGGCAAACTGTCAAGTTTTGAAGAATTTGTGTTTTGATGCAGTAATATTTTACGACGGTGTTGTAATCTAGGGTTAATCTTCTCTGCATGGCAGATGACAGTGGCTGTATTCCTTTTTCCACTAACCATGTTCAGGGTTCAGGTAGACACATAGGCAATACTGGATAAAACATAGTTACAGTTGTAGATGTTACTAATTATTTGTTATTAGAATTGACTTTACAGCACTCCATGCAAGACAATAGGTGTTCAGTAGTTTTTGGAAAATGACAAAGTCTGCATGCTGAAGATATCATTAGTTCACTTTCAGGCACACATATAACTTGCCATGTTGAATATCATTCCTTCTTGTTCCATATTATATCCTGAATCATTCCAGCCTCAAACTGTGTTCTCATCATCAGTTGTATCAATATGCAAAATACACTCTTTGAAGGTCATTAAGTCGCCACCCATAAGATTTTCCCACTGTTGCCATTGAGGGTACCCATGTTGCTTTCAACAGTTGTAAATGTCAAACAGTTAATGCCTTATTTTTTAATTCTGTGAAGACATTCAATTAATCTTTTATAAGTAAAAAAAGTATAGGGAAAATTGTGTGTTAGTGACCCTATATTTTACAGACCTTCAGCACATGATTTTTGGGGTAATGTGGTCAGTATTATGCCCGTGCTGCTTTACTTTCCCATTCGGTACCTATTTCAGGCTGGGTGAACCCGGAAGCCGTCGGTTGGGATCGAACCCTACCCCTTGTCCTTTGTAGTCCAGTTCACTAACCACTGAGCTATAGCGGCTCCCTATTAATCTTCTATACCTTCTGATATATCCATGACTACCCCTCACCATCATCCTCCATTAGAAGAATGTTAAAATGGGCATAGTTGTCTTGTGTTGTTTTTTACAGCAAGTTGGGACGTTTGCACCTTTCAGCTTAAAACATCAAACTTCAGCTTAAAACATTAAACTTCAGCTTAAAACATCAAACTTCAGCTTAAAACATCACATCAATCTTCAGCTTAAAACATCAAACTTCTGCTTAAAACATAAAAATTCAGCTTAAAACATCAAACTTCAGCACATCTTTGGGTACCAAGTTGCCTTTTCTCTTGACCCCTACTCACTTTGCCAGAGTGGTTAAGTGGCATAGGATCTTGGTCAGCTGTTGATTACTGATCCAAATGCAAGCAGTCAGCTATGAGTCACTGACAACTTTCAGCTGAGGTGTTGATAAGCATCTTGGCCCCATCTGTGATTCATGAATTAGAACGTTAATATCTTTTTATCTACCTTTACTCACTACTGGTGTCTGCCAGGGAGGGGGGGACTTATAGGACTGGAGAAAAAAGGCTTAAGATAAAGATTTTAAGATAGCTGAGTTGGTTGTGTGCTCTAGCATTTGGTTTCTCGTGGCAAGGCGCTGTCCCAAGGAGTATGGGTTCAATCCTGCTTCGGACAATATATTTGTTTTTTCACTGTTGTTGATTATTTGTGATCTTTTCCAAGTGCTGTAAACATACCAACTCCTCAGAAATGATTAGCTGACCTATGACCTCACAAGTTTCCCATATCATAATATTTCATTTATTATTATTTGTCTTCCAAGAATAAAGGTTGCTTGTGCTGAAACGTTGCTATGAAGTGTTCAGGTCTGAGTTTTTATTTCACCCCAATTTGACAACACATTTGACACTCTCAGGATTCGAACCCTCATTCTCCTATTTAATTGTGATCATCATCATCGAGTAGCAGATCTGTTGGCGTAGGTGATCATGTCTCACCATAACTTTCAATCTTGACAGTTATTTATCATTTCTGTTGTTGACCTTCTGCCAAGCCATTCTCTTAAGCTGTCTGGTATTTTTTCTCTTTGCTTCCCTCTATCTCTTCGTCCCTCAATTTTTCCAGTTGTTACAATAAATTCCAGTTGTTCTCTCCTCATTACATGGTCAAAAAATGATGATTGTTTCTTCCTAATATTGGAAATTAGCTCTCTTTTTGCTTTCACCTTTCAGAACATTTTCATTACTCTTCTTAGCTGTCCATGGTATTCTCAACATTCTTCTGTATTAATTAATTAATTGTCACTTACTGTAAATCTTACTTACCTAGATAAATCAAGGACTCTAATACCCTTTAAGGGTGCATCTGTGGCTGCTATGTCATGGATGGTCCTACCCTGGGATTACAAATTGTAGGTTGAGAGTGGTCAGTTTGTATATATGTTCACTATATGTATGTTAAAAAGAACATAACAATCACATACTTGTAACAATTTGTTTACATGACTGTTAAAGAGATTCATTTTTTGTTATAAGTATAATTTTGTTGTGTAAATGTTTTATTGTAACCTGCGAAAAGCAAATTTATAACTACTGTATTGCATGGAGTGACCAGAGGAGACAAAATCTGGAATGAGACCACCGGCAAAGAACGAAATGAAAAATGGTACAGAACTAACCTTAAATCTGCATACAATCATACAGAGACTAAAAAAAACATATCAATCCATGTTGTAAGAGTGCACTGTGTTTCCTTATCTTACAAAGCAGCATATAAAATAGATGGAGGGAGGTGCAAAGTTTGAGATAGACCAGGAGTAAGATGAAGTTACAACATCATGGTAACTTTACAACAATATCATACAACAATGACTTGAGTTGCTAGATGAGTGAGAGCTAACACTTTATTTCTCCAACTATTGCCAAATAAGAAAGAGGTTTAATTTATAATTATAACAAGTAAGAAAACATTGAAGAACAATAATTCTATATTATTTGATATTGAGAATTTATTACAGTTTTACATTTATTTATTTTTTTTGCGTTCATCAGCTTTCACTTTTGGCGAAGTCCCTCGAGACTAGAACTGAATTTTGCGTGTTAATCCATTAAGAAACAACAGATAAATTAGTTCGGCCACATAACAAGACAAAAAGAACTAACAATGACTCAAAAAGCCATAAACAAACGCTACGAAAACACCAGATTAAGAGGAAGACTGAGAAAGAGATGGATAAAGGGAATACTAGAGTCACTAGGTGGGATAACACCAGATGAGGCCAACAGAAGAGCAAAGAATCGCAGATTGTATCTCCCCTCAATGCCAACGGCAATAGAGGAAGGATAGAAGAAGAATCCATTTTTCCCTGGCAGTCATGTGCAAAGCAGTCCCTCGCCACATAGGCAGATAACTCCATCTTCTGAGGTAAGTAAAGTAAAGAGCCCCCGTCACGCCAAGTGGCGTATAGGAAATATGGTGTTAGTGACCATAAATTTTACAGACCTCCAGCACATGATTTTCGGAGTCATGTGGTTGGTATTACGCCCGCACCGCTTTACTTTCCCAGAAAAAATCCAGTACCCATTTAACACTGGGTGAACCCGGCAGCCGTCGGTTGGGATCGAACCCTACCCATTGTCCTTTATAGTCCAGTTCACTAATCACTGAGCTATCGCGGCTCCCTATCTTCTGAGGTACTCATATTTTTTCCATCAATGAGTAATTGGCATTTCAAGCGGGCCTTGCTGCTAAGACCATGGGTGGTTGCTACAGAGAGAAATCACAAATAGAAAACCCAACTGGTGCCACCAGGATTTGAACTTTTAGCCTCTCTGTCTTGAGACCTGCATCTTGCCTTGTGACCAACCAGTCCCCCATTTATACATATTTAAATCTGAAGAGTTAATAATAATTCATATGGGTAGGTAAAATTTTATTACAAAATATATTATTAACTGTTTAATTTATTAAATATCTGGGAACAATGTTAACCTCAGATGGTAGATGTACAACAGAGGTGAGATTCAGAATTGCTCAGACAAAAGCAGCTTCCCAAAAAAATAAGGAAGATACTGTGCAATCCATTTTTGACAACAGAAACAAGAAAAAGAGTTCTTAAATGTCATGTAGAGCCAGTCTTGATGGAAATGGCAAGACAAAATCACTAACATAGAATTATGGAAATGTACCAGTCAAATACCAGTGGATAAAGAGATACAGTGAAGACGATGGCGCTGGATAGGACATACACTAAGGAAGCCAACTGAGAGTATTTCACAACAGGCCCTTTTTTGGAATCCCTAGGGAAAAAGACAAAGAGGAAGACCAAGGAATTCTTGGAGAAGACAGATAGAAGCAGAGATGAAGATGATGGGGAAGACATGGAATGATCTTAAAAGAATGGCAAAAAACAGAATGACTTGGAAAGTGTTTAGTGAAGACCTATGCTCCACTGGGAGCTAAAAAGGTAGAAGAAGAAGAGCCAGTCTTAACATATGGATGTGAATCATGGACAATCGGACAAAAGACAAGAAAATCACTGGTGGCTGTAGAAATGTGGTTTTACAAAAGAATGTTGAGAATACCATGGACAGCTAAGAAGAGTAATGAAAATGTTCTGAAAGAGGCCAAAACATAAAGCCATGCAATGAGAAGGGATTAGCTGGAATATATTGTGACAACTGGAAAATTTAAGGGAAGCAAAAAGAAAGGATACCAGACAGCTTAAGAGAATGGCTTGGCAGAAGGAATTTTCCAAATAAATATTTATTTTGAATTATGTTGTCTGAATTATAGACAAGTTGTATTTATTCAACCAAATTTACATGCTTCTTAGCAATAAAATTACAAAGCCAAATAATTTGCTCTGCTTAATAAACACATCCACATCATTGAGTGCCATTTACACATCGAAGGTTGGTTATCATGAAGCACCATTCCACTCTGCCTCTAGCTCATATGGTGCAGGTTGTCATAGGCTGACTTGTCCATCTTTTGATGTTACTCGTCCATGTTAGTCTTGGTCTGGCTCTTTTACATTGTATTTTCCCCTCCAAGATAACTTTTTGTAGGCTGCTGTGCCTTTTAACATGCTCCAAAAATGTCATTTGTCTTGTTTGAATTGCGTTTAGTAGTTCTCTTCATTTTTAGTTGTTTTAAGTCTTCATCGTTTGTTTTCTTTTCCTTCCATCCAATTCAACCTATTCTTCTATAAATCCACATTTCAAAGGCTTCAATTTTATGTTCTGTTTTGTCTAATGTCCATGTTTCTGCATCATTCAGGAATATTGAGAAGATTTTTACTATTCTTAATTTTAGCCCTGGTGTTATTTGTTTTGATGTTAGTATGTTCTTCATGACATTAAAATTACTTTTTGCCATTCCTATTCTTTTGTTTATTTCAGTTGTACATTTTCCATCACTGGTTATAGTATGTCCAAGGTAGTTGTTGTTCTGAACTGTCTCCAGGTCTATTCGTTCAACTTTGTTATCCACTTTGTAATTTCTTGTAACAACTTGTAATTAAATAATAAGTATACAATATAAGTGCATATGACATTATACATCATAGACTAGACAAATGACATAGAATTTTTAAAAAATTAATAAACGTTTAAATAGAAAACTAAAAGCAACTCTGTGCCCAAACAAGATGTATAAATCCTAATAATCAATCAATACATATAATATATGACATGATGATATTATTGATACATGTATCACCAACTCTTTATTTTGATTTTTCTTTTGAACACGGTTTATGAAAAATGAATGGTATTTATTATTGTACCTTGTCATCTGCTGCAGCTCGTCTGCTAGTTTGCGTCAAATTATGAACAGGTGTCCATAGTTGTCGACACTTTCTAAAGGTTTTCATTAAAATGACAGACGCCATCATATTAATATGGAAATTCAAACAATGTCCGCACTATAGCCTAGAAAAGACAATGTTTCAATATAACGAACTATGTCGATGCATAATAGCATCATAATGAGTTACATTAACTGTACTTTTATCATGGGGACAGGTGCCCACTAGACCATTTTATTTTAGTGTAAAAATGTTGGTTTGGATTAACTAAGGCATTTTAAAAAATTATTATTTCCTTAGGAATTAGGCAATAAATAAATATATTATTTATAATTAGTTGTATATATTTTTAAATGATATATTTTTAATAGTGTGTTAGCTCTTATGTATTTTTTGTTAATATTATATTCTCAAGCGCTATATATAAGTGCGTTATACCGTTACTGTTCCGGTGTCAGATGAGAAGCGATGGTTGTGAATGCGAGTCCAATTTTGGTATAGAATCTCTGTGATCCATATACACAGTGCACAACACATATGCAACGATTGGAACAATCAGAAAGAAATGGTTACTTGCGTTTTAAATGTTATATTCTATTTTTCTTTCCTTCAGAGCGTTATCTTCATGCTTCGAATCTTCTTTGCGATCATGTGCAAACCTTTTCTTTGTTTTTATGGCATATAGAGGTGGTTCTATACAAGAGTTTCCCACAAAAAAAGTGATATCATAGCTTTTTTAAATCATCATGAGAGTCTTTAAATCATCATGAGAGTGCCTTTAAATCATCATGAAAGTAAGTCTTCTTCTTCTTCTTTCCTTCCTCATCTGCCTTTCAGCGTCGAGGGGAGATATAATTTGCGGTCTTTTGCTCTTCTGTTCGCCTCTGCTGCTGTTATGTTTCCTAGTGCTTCTAATATTCCATCGACCCATCTTTTTTCGTGGTCGACCCTTCGGCCTGGTGTTCTCACAACGTTTGTTGAAGGCTTGTTGTGTTGTGTTTTGTTCTTTCTGCCTTGTCACGTGGCAAAACCATTTTATCTGTTGTTTCCTTATATATTCTACGGCGGGGGCTATTCCTAGCTTTTTTTCTCAGTTCTTCATTTATGATCTTATCTCTAAAGATGAAAGTAAGTAAAGGTAGTAAAGTACCCCCGTCACGCCAAGTGGCGTATAGAGAATATGGTGTTAGTGACCATACATTTTACAGACATTCGGCACATGATTTTGAGGGTAATGTGGTCGGTATTACGCCCGTGCCGCTTTACTTTCCCAGAAAAAAATCCGGTACCCATCAAAGGCTGGGTGAACCGGAAACCCTCTGTTGAGATCGAACGCTACAACTTGTCCTTTGCAGTCCAGTTCACTAACCACTGAGCTAACATGGCTCCCAAATCATCATGAGAAAGTCTTTAAAACGTTTCTTCTGTCCTCCAGTCGATTGTTTTTCTTTGCTCAACTTTGCTGAGTTCGTCGTACAACAGTTATTTCAGGATGAGTTGGCCACGTATGTCGATAATACAACAGACCATCTCACCTTGCCTGTGAAATCTTGAAATTCGGGCTTTCATGCAGCCCCGGATTTACCTCTAGGCTAATTAAACTACAGCTTAGGGCGTCACGGGAGCCGTGGTAGCTCAGTGTTCATTTCTCTTCCTCGTATCAGTATTTCCTCCCTCCCGAGGATCAGCCCCCCCCCCCCCTCTGTTAGGCTCCTGTAGTTTTGTGATACCTATTATCTTCTCCGTCTCCCGACCTGTGCCAGGCTTTTGTTTGAGTTTCTTTTCTTCCCGACCAGTGTTTGGTCTCTGGTCTGGCGCCTAAACCACCCCCCCCCTTTTTCCCTTTGTCTCTTTTGTTAACCTCCTTCCGGGACACGTGGATTCCTGTCTATGTGGTCATTCTTTCATTTCGTTCCCGGCTGACAGACAAGTCATTTGAGCTAAGTGATACTATTTTATATATTTATATATATATATATATATATATATATATATATATATATATATATATATATATATATATATATTCTCCTATCCTTTCTATTTATACATCTACTACTCATCCTACCTCCCCTCATGTAGCTTTGTTCTTTTTTCATTTGTCTACATCCTACTTCCTTCTTTTCTGTCCACCTCTTCTTTCTTATGATCATGTAGTTATAGATAATTGTGTTTCATTGTTTGTTTTCGTTGTCCTTGTATTCTGAAGAAGGCCACAGGCCGAAACGTCAGTATTGTGTTGTGTTCCTCCCTTGTAAAGCTGTCTTCATACCTTGGAGTATTTAACACTCCCCACCACTGGTTCCTTGCTACCAGCTTTACCGCAGCATCGCAATTATTTGCCTATTCCCTAGTTCATCTATAAACATGGCCACAGCAAAAAGGTATAGTAGGATGATCGATCCTGGATATTGATGTTGATATCATAGCTGCCAGCTATCAGCATATCATAGCTTGATATCATAGCTGCCAGCTATCAGCATATCATAGCTTGATATCATAGCTGCCAGCTATCAGCATATCATAGCTTGATATCATAGCTGCCAGCTATCAGCATATCATAGCTTGATATCAGCTGCCAGCTATCTATCATAGCTTCATAGCTGCCAGCTATCAGCATGCTTGATATCATAGCTGCCAGCTATCAGCATATCATAGCTTGATATCATAGCTGCCAGCTAAGCATATCATAGCTTGATATCATAGCTGCCAGCTATCAGCATATCATAGCTTGATATCATAGCTGCCAGCTATGAGTTGCAGACCTCTTTCATCCTATGTGATGAGCCGTAGTAATTAAGCAGACAACTCGTAGAGCGAGTAATTAAAGCACGAGTAGCCTACCTTTATAGAAGTACTCTATCATGATTTTCAGAGCCTAGTTGGCTGTGCGCTCTTGCGTTTGGTTTCTCGTGGCAAGGCGCTGTGCCGAGGAGTACGGGTTCGATCCTGCTTCGAACCGTCTATTGTTCTTTGTTTATTTCTGGTGTTGATTGTTTGTGATTTTTTACAGAATGCTGCAAACAAACCCCTTCCCCTGAAATGATTCGCTGATCTAACACCTCCCAAGTTTCCCTCCATAATAATATTCATTTACTATTATTTGTCTTGACTCCATCATGAACCTTTTGACAAAGAAAGTTATTTCAGACGCTTCCCGTGGATGGTGGGTAGGTAGATTCTCAAATGACCCCAGTTCTGCAGTTTTATACCAACTTACTGACGTTATTTTTATTTGAGATGGTAAAAATTGGTTGTAACTGGTACATCAAAGATCCTAAACAAAATCTGCTGTTTCTACTTAGGATTTTTGCAAATCATTGATAAACAAAATACAACTCAGTATGTGCTGTGAGTACATGTTACATACTGCATTCATGCAATACGATCATAAAGCTTTGATTAAAGACTGATTAAAGTCAGCGGCGACACTTCTTATGTGTAGGTTTAGTAAATGTACACTCACTCTCTCATCGATAATTATCACTTCCAAGCAGTGGCGTATTTTCTGATACCGCTGCTACCGCCGGTAGCCTGATCATTTTAACGAAATACAAAAGGAAATGATAATTGATTATATTTTTAAAATATAATTATATTACAAATGTAGGAATATTCTATTACACATTTCGTAGGCCATTATAATTTATGTGCTTTGATTTGCATTTATTAAAACAAGGTTTTCTCTGGCCACCATAACGTTTGTAAATGAAACCGAAACAACATTGAAACCTCTATTAGCCAGCGGTACATTTTACCTCATCTTTGTTGTTGGTTGCGCTATTGAACGCGTAAAAAAATGGCGGTTTGTTTTCGCCGGTCTGTCGTCAAGGACGCGTAATTCATTAAATTTGTAAAAAAAACTCATAGTGTATCCGCGTGCTGCAGAGCTATTTAATAGAGCCAGTTTATAACGTGGAAACGGGTTCTGGACCGTGCGACTGAGTAAGTGCACGTGAGTCTAGACCATCCACAGCATCGACGTTCAGCGACAAAATCATCTATGAGGCTATGACGACGGTAAGTATTCAGATGCATCCCAAACGACAGCATCGAAGAAGGAAAACACAAGGTAAAAGAGGTGGCGTTAAACTGTCGAAGTGTGAGAGGTTAGGCCTAAAGTATTTGTGCATTACATATTGGAATTGTAGGTCCATAAATCAACGGCGGCCCATTCTTGATAAGCTACTGTACGGCTCCGATATTATGGTTTTACAAGAAACTCTTCTTGGTGACAGGACATTAAGTACTCCTGGTTTTCATTGTTTCTACAATAGGCAACACCTTGGGCACACCATCCTTGTGCGCAACAATATGGTAGCAGCTGAGGTTGATATGTCTGTGTGGGACAATGCAGAATTGCAGGTACATGCGGTTAGGGTGCAGACCCCAGTTCATTTCGTAATTGTAAATGTGTATGCCTGTAATGGGAAGGTGAACACACAACAATGGCGGAATCTCTTTGAGTTCGATGAAGAGAACGTCATTTTCTGCGGAGACTTTAATGCTAGAGGCAACCAGTGGTGTCATAACCAACAAGCTGGGAGAAGACCTAGATAACGCACTAGTGTCAATCGATTTAGTGTGCTTGAGTGATGGAAGGGCAACAAGAATGGCCACTCGAACAGGGGACTCTGATAGTGTCATAGACCTTGCACTGGTGTCTTCCACCTTCGCACCGGTTTGCAGGTGGAGTGCACTGGGATTCCACGGAAGTGATCACTATACATGTGTCCTCCTAACTGAGAAAAGCAGAAATAGAAGCAAGAAAAGGAGGCTCCACACATTCAACTACGAGAAAACAGACCAGGATGTTATTAGCAAAGTTAGACATAGGAAACAGAGCGCCCCTCGTTGGAGGCAGGAGAGATGGACGCAGCCACCCTGGTGGAACGTAAAGTCGGAAAAGCTTGGCGGAGCAAGAGACAAACGGCTAAGACATGGCAGAAAGCTAGAAAGAATGGAAGAACATAATCTGAGCTCTTGAAGCGTCCGAAAGTAGAGGTCGACCAAAAAATTATGCACTTTAAACTATGTGCTAAGTAGGCTAAGGATGCCAAATTGGATGACTTCTGTAAAAAAAAAGTATGCTCAGAAAAATCGCTAGCCACATTCTGGCGCCTTCATCAGAGCATGAATGGCACAACACGACACAGAGGCATACCAGACTTTCAGAGCACAGGCCGGATATGGCACAAATCTGATGAGAGCAAAGGGAAGGCCCTGCTTGCCCGCTACATTGAACAGACGGATCAAAGAAATGAGGCTGTAAGAATGAGGATACGGGGATCGCTGTCAAAATTGTGTAAGGATGTAGTGCTGGAAGATCTCACAATCACAACCGATACCATTCGCACGACACTTAAAAGGTCACACAACACTGCTCCTGGTCCAGGATATAGGCGATTTAGCTGACGACGACTTGACAAAACTGGCCAATGAGTTTAATGCCAGCATTCGGAGTGGCCAGATTAAGGAGGAGTGGCTACACAGCTACTTACTACCGCTACCGAAGCCAAACAAGGACCATTCTCAGATCAGTACCTACAGAATCATAACAATGCAGAACACTGCGGGCAAGCTGCTGGAGAAAAATAGTTGCCCGTGTCCTCACCTGTCGCCTTGAACAGAAACGCGTATTCCCACCCACACTCGGAGGTTATAGATATAACAAAGAGACATGGCTCAATGCGGCAGTCTTTGCTTATGACGTCTTCGAAGGCTTCCACAGACGAGAGGAGACATGTGCTGCTGATATAGATCTGGAGGATGCATACAATAGGGTACCATTTAAATATCTCATGCATATGCTCCTCAAACTGGCGGTGCACCCCTTCCTCAGTAGATGGATCGCCGCGGCACTGTTTCAGAGGAAGGTGATACTCAGATGTGGAAGTTGGTCTTCCGAGCCAACGTCCATTTGTCCAAGGCTGCCACAAGGCTCACCATTGTCACCAGTTCTATTTAACGTGTACACACAAACGATCACGAAACAACAGCTGGATGGGAGGGGAAGAACTATGACTTTTGCTGATGATATTCTGGTATATCGACAGGGAAGAGACGGACGGGGAATCGCCTCCACAATGCAAGACGAACTCGATCGCATTTCTTCCTGGTGTGGGGTTTCAGGTGCTTTGATGAATTCTAATAAAGCATCAGTTTCATGGTTCTCCCTTAACAATCATTTCGTTAATACGACCACACCGGTAGTACGAACGGGAGCTGATGAGGTGACCAGGGACAAGTTGATGACATACCTCGGAGTTAAGTTTGATCGCAGCCTGTGTTTTCGGGACCACATCGACCATGTGATAACAAAATCCTGCAAAGGATTAGCCGCCTTGAAGGTCATGGCAGCTGCCAACATCGAGCAGAGGCTACTTACTCTTCTGTTCGAGGGATTAGTCCTCGCACCAATTGAGTATGCCCTGGCAATTCTTACTGTCAGTAGGACTCAAATTGATAGGCTGGAGAAAATACAAAATGAAGCCATGCGCATTATCTTGGGATGTACAAGGGACACTCCCTGTGTAGCAATGAGGTTTCTTCTTGACTTTCCAACCATGGATGACAGAATCAAGATCTGGAGAGCACGAGCATACCTAAACATTAGTACAGATAAAGAGCATCCATTGCATCACGTGCTCAACACAGGGAAAGGTGCCAGGATAAAAAGAGGCAAATCATGGGTGGGCCGAGCAGAAGATGTCATCAAACAGGTCTGTGGGCTTACCAATATCAGCGTTGGTGAGGAGTGGATACCGGTGCCTACGTGTTTCAAGGGGACTTTCTCGTGTATTGTCACACTCGACAGGAAAAGTAGGGAACATAACCCGGTTGTGGTTAATGCTGAAACCAACGGTCTCATCTGCGATAACACCGATGCAGTCATCTATGGAGACGGATCTGTAAGACGACACCAAAGAAGTACAGGGGCATTTACAGCACGCTCGGCAGGCAGAATAGTCAAGGAAGACAGTGGTGCATACATCATGACCACGAGTAGCATGACAATGGAGGTGATGACAGTGACTAAGGCATTCAAATGGTTAGAGTCACAAGACTACACCCACGCATGTATACTGAGTGATTCGATGACCGTGATAAAAAAAAGTGGAGGCAGGCTCTGTACGCATGCAATGGTAGAGTCGTTGCAGAAATCCAAAATACGTAATGTCACCTTTGTCTTTGTCCCTGTACATGCGGGAGTACGGGGAAATGAAAGCACGGACAGGTTGGCTAGCTGCGCTGTCGTTGAGGACGGGCAACCAATGGATCGGGCGGACATCATCAATGCCCTCCGAGATGTGGGAAGAGCACATGACTTTGACAAACACAGATCAGCGTCACTTCTTCGGATGATGGAAATGGGAGTTAAGATGGGCACAGCCAGAAATGAGAAACTTAGTGGCCGTGTAAGAAGACTTATCAACCAACATAGAACTTGAGTCGTCAGTCGCTGGACACTGAGGGAATGGCTGAGGAGGGGATCTGAGCACCTATGGACATGTTCGGAGTGCAATGATGACGACCCGCAAATAACTCAATAACTCAATAACATTTTTCCTCTATCCGAACCTTGTATTAACGACCTTGACATTAAAAAATTCCCGTCAAAATTATACGACAAAGAAACCTCTACACAAATGCGGTTTCATGGGTTATTTTTAGCTCTAGTCAATCAGAATTATCACAAAGTTGAACTGAAACTTATGTCTCATTAACGGAACTTCCTTAGCTATTTATAACTACGTTATGCACATCAGAATCTGTAGAAAGAACTTTTTCTGCTCTCAAGAGAATCAATCGTATTGTCGCTCAACTCAGACACAAGAACGCTTATCTGGTTTGGCAATGCCCATTGTTTTGTTAATGTCGTTTGAGAAATCATTCCCTCAGAAACTTAAAAACCATCCCAACAGTACTTTCAATGACAAAGTCTTAAAGACATTTTCGTCCCAAACAAGAGGGATATAATTAACATAAATAAGTAAGTAATTTAAAGTGTAGCGATGCCATTAGAAAATATTACTTTATGTTTGCCTACTGAATATAATGTATGTTTTTATTAATTATGTCAGCGGTAGCCCAGACCCCAAAACCAGTATACGTCACTGCTTCCAAGTGTATGAGATTCGTACTCAAATAAAATAATTTGCTTCAGTCCAAATACTTGCACTATAGAAATGTACAGAAGCATCGTGCGATGCTAATTTACTTCATCGTTATTTTAGCTTTCGTCCGTGTCATTTGGCTTATATGTTCCCACAACTTTCTATCATTGCACCTGTCTATCATTTCTTTTGTTGACTTCTTATCAAATCACTCTTTTTAAATTATCTGGGTTTTTTTTTTCTGTTTTCGTCTGTCTTATTTTCTCTCAATGTTTCTGTTATCACAATATATTCCAGTTGTTTCCCTCTCGTTAAATAGCTAACAATTAGTATGATTTCCTCTTGGTGTCTGTTATGTTTCCTTTTTTTTTATTTGCCATCTTTCAGAACGTCCTCATTAATCGCTTTAGCTGTCTATGATTTCATCAACATTCATATACTCTCTCTCTCTCTCTCTCTCTCTCTCTCTCTCTCTCTTTCTCTCTTCTTCGTCTTCTTCCTCTTCCTATTTTTTCCACGTCGAGAGTCGATGGATGTGCGAAGTTCGGGTTCTTGCTCTCCCTGGCACTCTCAGCCATTGACACTCGACGCAGTTGTTGAGTTTCTTTGATGGTGTCACTCCACCGTAGTCTGCCGGCACTATCTTGTACTATAGGAGAGAAACTGGCTGCCCCAATACATGCCCTTACTGTGCCCATTTTGACATTTTTCGAAGAATGTTTTTCCTATTTGTTTGAACTCTAATAATTGTGTTATACCCGCGTCTTCTGTTAATTCATTTACACTTTTCTCTGCTTTTCTCTCCATATTGCCATGGCTTGTGTTTTTTTTTTCCTGTGTTGATCCTCACATTGATTGTTTCTTAATCCTGATTCATGGACGTGAGATGATACCGCATTTTCTAAGCTGCTTCTGCTATCAAAGCCTGTGCACTTGCAATGAGTTGTTCATTTATATTTATTAGCAAACTCTACTTCTGTCAAATCACATTTCTGTGATCTCCAACGATTTTCTTGTCTCTTGTCGGATTGTCCAGGATTATGGTTGCCATAGGCCCTTATTTTCCAGACATGACGTCCGGGTCAAGAGCTAAATTACCGTCTCGGCGGAATTTTCAAAATAGACGCCAATGTCTGAAAACTAGATCTCACATAAACATTTTGGAAAAAAAAATGTGTTTCATGTTTCAAATGAACTGAACTTGAAAACCTCTCGCTGAAAGCAGCAGGGTCATCCATCAAACGTTGGATAAAAGAATCGACACTGATGAGAGCAAGTTATGTCGTGTTATGTTCAATCATTATGATCATTATCTCTGCACACCGGAAACATCAAGCACCAACATCATCATCGAGTGCCGTTTCCACATCGAAGGTTGGCTTCCAGGGAGCGCCATTCCGCTCTGTCTCTTGCATTGATGGTGCAGATTATCCTAAGCTGACTTGTCCATCTTTTGATGTTACACGTACATTTTAGTCTAGGTCTGCCTCTGCCTCTTTTACCTTGTATTTTCCCTCCAAGATTACTTTAGTAGGCTGTTGTGTCTTTTAATATGCCCCCAAGATCTCATTTGTCTTGTTTGAATTGTATTTATTAGTTCTCTTTTCATTTTCAGTTGTTTTAAGAATTCATCGTTTTTTTTCTTTTCTTTCCATCAAATTCTACGTATTCTTCTATATATCCACTTTAAAAGATCAATACATCAATAGATGACCCGATTTTCTCCTTAAAATGTTAATCGACACGACGCAACTCCACCACTTCAGTGTTCTTTTTATTCTGACGACATCAATCTTTATTGATAGTTGATGCAGTTGTAACTATGTAATTTCAATATCTCTGAGGCTGTTCATGATACCTGCCCTCTCCATTGGCAGTCCATCTGATATGATCGCTGAACCATTTAATTAATCTATCTGTTCTTTCGTTGTCTTAAACACCAGCTTGGCCAGGGAGGAACAAGTAACGAACCATAAAGTAACGCTGAAGATCTTTGACCTCCCTATGGACTCCACACATTGACTACAAATGGATCATACTCATTGAGTCACTCAGCCCACAGACATGAGTGTAATCTTGTAATTCTAACAACATATTAGCTCATTGAATCACTCAGCGCACAGACATGAGTGTAATCTTGTGACTCTAACAACATATTAGCTCATTGAATCACTCAGCACACAGACATGAGTGTAATCTTCTGACTCTAACAACATACAAGCTCATTGAATCACTCAGTACACAGACATGAGTGTAATCTTCTGACTCTACAACATACAAGCTCATTGAATCACTCAGTACACAGACATGAGTGTAATCTTGTTACTCTAACAACATACAAGCTCATTGAATCACTCAGCACACAGACATGAGTGTAATCTTGTTACTCTAACAACATACAAGCTCATTGAATCACTCAGCACACAGACATGAGTGTAATCTTGTTACTCTAACAACATACAAGCTCATTGAATCACTCAGCACACAGACATGAGTGTAATCTTCTGACTCTAACAACATACACGCTCATTGAATCACTCAGTACACAGACATGAGTGTAATCTTGTTACTCTAACAACATACAAGCTCATTGAATCACTCAGCACACAGACATGAGTGTAATCTTGTTACTCTAACAACATACAAGCTCATTGAATCACTCAGCACACAGACATGAGTGTAATCTTCTGACTCTAACAACATACAAGCTCATTGAGTCACTCAGCACACAGACATGAGTGTAATCTTGTTACTCTAACAACATACAAGCTCATTGAATCACTCAGTACACAGACATGAGTTTAATCTTGTTACTCTAACAACATACAAGCTCATTGAATCACTCAGCACACAGACATGAGTGTAATCTTGTGACTCTAACAACATACAAGCTCATTGAGTCACTCAGCACACAGACATGAGTGTAATCTTGTTACTCTAACAACATACACGCTCATTGAGTCACTCAGCACACAGACATGAGTGTAATCTTGTGACTCTAACAACATACAAGCTCATTGAGTCACTCAGCACACAGACATGAGTGTAATCTTGTGACTCTAACAACATACAAGCTCATTGAGTCACTCAGCACATAGACATGAGTGTAATCTTGTGACTCTAACAACATACACGCTCATTGAATCACTCAGCACACAGACATGAGTGTAATCTTCTGACTCGAACAACATACAAGCTCAATGAATCACTCAGCACACAGACATGAGTGTAATCTTGTTACTCTAACAACATACAAGCTCATTGAATCACTCAGCACACAGACATGAGTATAATCTTGTTACCCTAACCAGATAATTTGTCACAACCATGGCCTATATCGTCATTCTGCTGATCATCATTGCCTAGTCCTCCTACCTTCATGAATAGTTCTGTAACATACAGAAAGCGCTGAAGCAATCCTTTAATGGCGTACTACAAAAACATCTGTGTACATTACAGCGTCATGGTTATCGACATTTTCACAGATGAGGGCATTAACTACAATCAGTTTCTATTTTCTGTCTAATATGCCGATGACAGAATAGGTAGTGGAGATACAGGTACCCACTCTGCCCCAGGATTAATGATAGACGGCTCACACTACAATTTAACAGCATCCTCAGTCCGACTTATCTATGATTTATTCCTCCTTAATATGTTCTCCCTATCTTCATTCAGATTTTCATCAAGCGGTTGTTCCTGATCAGCGCTTATCTTTAGGTATGCACTTGCTCTTCAGGTCATGAATCCGTCTTCCATAGTGAGGAAAATCGAGTAGGAATCGCATTGCCACACATGCAGTGTCTCTGGTGCATCCTAGTATAATGCCCATGGCTTAATTTTGCACAATTCAAGTCTGTCAATATTAGTCGCACTTAAGAGTGAGAATGGCCGTGCTATGTGTGAGAGGACTAGTCCTCAATACAAACGCACTAGCAATCTGTGCCAACAGCTGTCGTAAATCTCATAGCTGGTAGTCCCTGCAATCTCTTGTTATCTACCAGCAACACTCACATGTCACTCTCAAACATGTCGTCATATTGGTCCTAATCACTTCCTCGCCCCCAACATATATTTTGCATCTGACATGTCTGTGTTAAAACATCCGCTTTTTTCAAATTCCAAGGGGAGAAGGGGTGTCCGGTTAGCGCAATCGATAGGCGGTTGGCTTACCACGGCAACAGCCGGGGTTCGTAATCCTGGCGAGGACACCTGGGTTTTACTAATTAACCGCGAAGCCGTGGTTACTGGACTACTACGGACAAGGGTAGGGTCGATCCCAACCGCGGCTTAAGCCTTAAATGGGTACCGGATTTTTTCTGGGAAAGTAAAAGCAGCACGGGCGTAATACCGACCACATTACCCCAAAAATCATGTGCTGAAGGTCTGTAAAATATAGGGTCACTAACACCATATTTCCCTATACGCCACTTGGCGTGACGGGGGTACTTTACTAAGGGGAGAAGACAAAGAGGAATACCAAAATATAATGAGAAGATAGATATAAACAGAGATGAAGAGAATAGGGAAGACATGGAATGGTCTTAAGAGAAGGGCAAGAAACGGAACGACTTGGAAAGTGTTTGATGAAGACCTATACTCCCCAAGGAGCTGAGAAGAATAATGTGTGTGTTAACAATTATCATTATTAAGGGAGAACCATGTCACTGTTACTATTCCTGGGTTGACTAGAACTTGGGAACTGATACGCCATGAAGTGTTGTGATCGACTTCCTGTTGCGGAAACTTGCTGATCTCATTGAGTTGCAGTCTCCAAAGTGTCAGCGCTGAATAGAGAACGTTACAACGGAACGCCTTGATGGAGTCCTGAGAAGATTGTTATCTGATGAAACGATCAACATTCATACCCGAGAGAAACCTTTCTTTGCAGCAAAGATGCATCTATGTATTAAATAATCAGAGGGTGTACCTCAGGGCTCAATAGCAGGTGTATGATATAGTCAAACGATACTCATTTGTAAGCGAGATAGTCTAGTGATACTGCTTTGTAAACGTCCTCAAAGTTTATCACTACATCACTAGTCTCCTCACCAGCTTGGAATCCTTCAAGTGCATCAAAGGAATGGCAATCACTGCTGCATTGAGCCATAGACGAAGAATGACATGAGCTTGAAGTTGTGATTATAATTCAGAAAGAACAATGTAATAAACGAAAATCCTTGCGAGATCAGAACTTAAACTTATAATAAATATAACTATGGAGAGCTAAAAGAGTAGCCATCTTCAATTAACTTCGAGCATGTATCATGAGACTTAAGATGTTATTGTGATTGGTATTCATTGTGCAACATCCTTACATTCCATCAATGTATTGGTTGGGTATAAGTCCAAGAGAAACAGAGACCTTGCTCACAGATTACAAGATTGATACCGAAAATAGAGACCTTGCTCACAGATTACAAGATTGACAACGACAACAAAGACCTTACTCACAGATTACAAGGTGACAACGCCAACAGAGACCTTGCTCACAGATTACAAGATTGACAACGACAACAGAGACCTTACTCACAGATTACAAGGTGACAACGCCAACAGAGACCTTGCTCACAGATTACAAGATTGACAACGACAACAGAGACCTTACTCACAGATTACAAGGTGACAACGCCAACAGAGACCTTGCTCACAGATTACAAGGTGACAACGCCAACAGAGACCTTACTCACAGATTACAAGATTGATACCGAAAATAGAGACCTTGCTCACAGATTACAAGATGACAACGACAACAGAGACCTTACTCACAGATTACAAGATTGACAACGACAACAGAGACCTTACTCACAGATTACAAGATTGACAACGACAACAGAGACCTTACTCACAGATTACAAGGTGACAACGCCAACAGAGACCTTGCTCACAGATTACAAGATTGACAACGACAACAGAGACCTTACTCACAGATTACAAGGTGACAACGCCAACAGAGACCTTGCTCACAGATTACAAGATTGACAACGACAACAGAGACCTTACTCACAGATTACAAGGTGACAACGCCAACAGAGACCTTGCTCACAGATTACAAGGTGATTACAAGGTGACAACGCCAGAGACCTTGCTCACAGATTACAAGACAACTTGCTCACAGATTACAAGGTGACAACGCCAACAGAGACCTTGCTCACAGATTACAAGTTGACAACGCCAACAGAGACCTTGCTCACAGATTACAAGGTGACAACGCCAAGTTTTAAGAACAATTACAAATGCCGGCAGAAAATTTGAATTGGATATAAATAATAAGAAGACTAAAACTATATTAATAAACAGAGATATAAATAATAAGAAGACTAAATCTATATTAATAAACAGAGATATAAATAATAAGAAGACGAAATCTATATTAATAAACAGAAATATAAATAATAAGAAGACGAAATCTATTTTAATAAACAGAGAAATAAATAATAAGAAGACTAAATCTATATTAATAAACAGAGAAATAAATAATAAGAAGACTAAATCTATATCAATAAACAGAGAAATAAATAATAAGAAAACTAAATATATATCAATAGAACAGAGAAATAAATAATAAGAAAACTAAATCTATATTAATAAACAGGGAAATAAATAATAAGAAGACTAAATCTATATTAATAAACAGATATAGCACACACATTTTATCAGTGAATATAAAGTTTGGTGGAAAGACTTTAGAGTACAAGATTGTCATTATCTTGAATGCCATAACGAGTGAGGGAAAATTCGAGACAAAAATAAACAAAAGAATAAGAATGGTAAAAAGCATTTTAGGTTGAAAGGTATACCCTGGTCAAAGCTGATAACACCATATTTCTTCTTCTTTCGTTCCTTATTTCCCTTTCAAAGTCGAGGAGAGATATAGTTTGCGGTTCTTTGCTCGTCTGTTGTCCTCTCCTGCTGTTATTTTGCTTAATGATTTTAGTATAGCTTTTCTTCTTTTTTTCTCTCTCTTTAATTTTGCTTATTTTTTCATCTTCTTATTATTATTACTACTACTACTACTACAACAACAACAACTACTACTACCACTAATACTACTACTACTTATACTACTACTACTACTACTACTACTACTACTACTACTACTACTGCTACTGTTGCTATTACTAATCATGTATCATTTATATTTTCGCTTATTTGTCTATGCTCTGCAGACCTTGAGATACAATCTCATTTAATCAATGTCACAGTAGCTCACTAATTATATCAATTCCTACTACGAACTTTGTAACGCCATTTCTTGAAGTTTAACTTTAACTATACCATCTTCTTGTCTCATGTTACAACTTCAATAGCGTCCACATCAGAAATTATGAACATCGATGATTTAAAATTAGTACTTGCATTTCGTGTTTGACTTTCTATTAATACCTGTTATTTTGTACCTGACGACGGCTTTTACTGAAACGTTATGATTTGTCTCATCCATCTACACGTTTAGCTGCTTAATACCATTTTATGTTTATTTCACACGTTTTCTTAAGCTCTACTCGCGGCCATACTTTTTAATATATTATATAATTGTACTTATCTACGCATATTCTTCATTAAACGTTCTCTGTCTCCAAATGCCAGTTTCAAATGTTCAATAAAACCCTATAATTCCCGACGAAGCTTATCTCGCATTTGGTCATTTATTACGTTTATATATATCCGGTACATATACGGTAAATATCGGTAGTATTTATTATATATAGCTATGAAAATATGCCATTATCTGTGTCCTGGACATTGAGAGTGTTTTCTTACAGAACTCTAAGGGAAGGAGGTATTCAAATTATTATAAATAAAACGAAATATGTGTTCAATAGTGTACAAATCAATAAAGAAGGCGTCGTCTGATCGACTAAAATAAAACAAATGTCAAATATGCACGTTGCTGCGTCTGCTGTTCCTAATTTGAATTTCACTGATGAAGTTACCCCGTCTTGGAGCAATCTGTAAAAGTGTAGTACATCGTCGTTACAATAACTTTCAAATAGTTGACAAATAATACTTCGTATAATAAAATGTCGATTTTAAATAAAAAATCGTCTTAGTTCTCATTTCCTGAGATCTACCTATCTATCAGCGCGCACGGTCAATCTTTCATTCGTTCCCTTGTCCACACGTGCGAGAACAGCCGTGGCCGGAGACGCTTTCAGCGTTCAAATTGATTCAGCACATCCTGTTACCACGCTGCAGTAGAAAAACCCCAAAAAAACATAAAATAAAGCATGCATCAGACAATCGGAAAAACAACGGGCGCATTATTAGCATACGGATTGGTTGTGCGCATAGCCAGGATACAGGAGGCAGCTGTCGCGTATTATTAACAGTATATTATTGTGTGGATATACATTCACTTCGGACTGGTTTACTTCGTTATTTCTAGACTTGAAAATGTGTGTAAACCTGTGGCTAAAACACTGAGCACCGAGGACATGAAACGACAGAACGATCTCAAAGTTACGTGTGATTAATTTTCACAAATAGGAGTTTAAGCAACAATACACAATTTCCCCCCGACCCACCTTTTTCCCAAAATTAAACTAAACTACAAGTGAAATAAGATTAGTGGAAACCGTGACTACAGCCATGACGTTAGCTAAAAGAAATGTTTTTTACTTAGCAATCACCGCCTGTGTTCACTTTGTTTCTACATCTAATTCAGGTAAGTTATGCAATTTACTATTTTTCCGTCGCTGTTCCTTACTTCAAAATACTCGTGATTTAAGGAAATTAAAGAACATTCATTTTGTCACAAATATCGTAGCCGTGGACCAAAAATACAATCGATATCTATCATATTTTAGCGTATAAACGTTAATCGTAGGCTGATATAGGGTGCCAATTCCATTTAATCATTTCCCAGACTTGTTCGTTATGACAGCACTGGTGATTCCGTTGTCTCGTAGTCGCAGAATTTCTACCGGTTGTTTATTTCGTGTATGCACGCGCACAGTGAGACTCATCTTTGCATGTCAGCCACATATCTGTCTATAGTCCATTGCATTGTTGTCTTGCTTGTATTCTGCGTTTCCATTGATTATATGTTTAATAAATAGATGATCATGTGTTTGAATGTCATAATTATTTTATTTGTACACCTTTTTTCACATTCATGCGGACGACTTGTTTTAGACGTTCCCTTCTTAGATTTACATTCCAAGAAGTACTAAATTTACTTCTATATATCCTGTCTCATTGGCTTCAGCTTCTTCTTCTAACAAAAAATAATTTATTTTTCAATATTTTTGCGCTTTATAACAATGTAGAATAAATAAAACAATGGACAGTGCTAATTTTTAATGGGTTCTTTATTTACTACTTGGGTGTAACAATGTAGAATAAATAAAACAATGGGACAGTGCTAATTTTTAATGGGTTCTTTATTTACTACTTGGGTGTAACAATCGTCTTCATATTGATAACATTATTTAAGGCAATTATTTTATAAACTGTGACACGTCAATTGCCACGTCCAAGAGTAGTTATTTTGACAGAGTCCTTTCTAAGAGTATATATATCGTGCCAAACAAAATGCTCACTAATAGTAGTTCTCAACAGAAATCATCAACATAGTAGTTCTCAACAGAAATCATCAACATAGTAGTTCTCAACAGAAATCATCAACATAGTAGTTCTCAACAGAAATCATCGACATAGTAGTTCTCAACAGAAATCATCGACATGGTAGTTCTCAACAGAAATCATCAACATAGTAGTTCTCAACAGAAATCATCAACATAGTAGTTCTCAACAGAAATCATCGACATAGTAGTTCTCAACAGAAATCATCAACATAGTAGTTCTCAACAGAAATCATCAAAATAGTAGTTCTCAACAGAAATCATCGACATAGTAGTTCTCAACAGAAATCATCAACGTTTAGGGAAGAAAAGAATAGATCCATAGTTACCTACCGCATATGTCGTGAGAGGCGACTAATGAGGTTTGGAATCGTCGCATGTGCTGTCGAGTAGGACATGCATGGAGCGACTAGACAACGGAATTTACCTATTCATTTTGTGAAATGCTGTAATAAGTGGTGGAGCGGATATAGAGAGACTCTAACTGCAATGAAACTGGTTCCATGGATAGAAAAGAAAAGAATCTAATATTAGTTACTGTCTCTCCATGTTCGTGATTAGTTATTGTGATATAGTTCATTTCCAAGAGTAGTTATCTTGTTACATTCTATGTCCAAGAGCAATAATCTTCAAGCCTACACTCGTAATTAAATAAAATAGGTACTAAGAACGTTCAATTGAGAGAGAGAGAGAGAGGTCCCACATCTTGAAATATGCCTCGGTCTCCGTTCTTAGCTTACAAAACAACGAGAGAACAGACATGCTAAAGTCGCCCAAAACAATGCCAGTTAGATGAAGACAGGACAATTGAATTACATTTTGGAGGAAAAGAATAGACTGTGACAATATGTGTTATAACTAGCAAACTACTATGATCCATCTGCATTCTTACATTTTTCCAACCACTTGAGGTGAATGTGCACCTATATAGCTGCCTGAAGTACAATGAGGTCAGTTCTTCAAATGACTCAATAAAGTAGTCCATTCTAATTCCTACACTTTCTTTAATTGTTGTCCAGTCACTGACTGGCGAAACAACAACCATGACCTTGGTTAACGTTGTTGTTCTCTGAGACTTAGGCAAATTTTTTTTTTCATGCAACGATTCGTTTTGGTGAGAATTTTTTTGAAAGGATTTCTGCCCACTTTAACCCCAACATATAACAGATATTGCAGGAAGGATTGGTTGGGTGTACAGCAGTCTGCTATATGCGAGTTTCAGCTGTCAGTTATTCATTAATACTAATATAGCGGAACAGCGATTTAGACATTTTTGCAAAGCGATGAACGGCGACAACGTGTTTTGACAATCTACAATGAGAGAACCTGCGTCGATGGCAGCGCTTCTTGAAAGTTAAGGGCTTAACTTAAAACTGTTTTTAGTGTGATGATCAGTTAGTCTCATCTCTCATGACATCAGAAATGACTGACATTTAAAATAGAATAATCGATAACACCTGCCGTTTAGGGTAAAAGCTGAATAGTGTACAAGCGAGAGAGGAAAGTCATAAAGTGAACTTCTAATGTCTTGAAGACAGTCGCTGTTTACTCAAGTTGATCCATTGTCATCCTTCTTTGGAAGTCATAGGTCAGAATAATCCATATCTGTATTGCCTCAGATATCCACTCCACTCCTCCACACCTCCCCACTCCCCACCTTTAATCAGCTGACATAGAAAAGAAAAATGACGTGTTAATAACACTTGTATTTTTTTTTCTCATGACGCGAAAAGGTCATTAGGTTAAACCGAAAATGTTCTACCCGATCAAAAGAGCAGAATATTAACAGATGTCATTCCAGTTTGTTATAGAGATCATTGATGTTTACAGTTCTCCATTTCCAGTGTTGTCTTTCATTTCTATTGTTGACTTTCATCTTTGCTATTCTATATTTTCAAGCTGTTCAGTTTTTTTAACCCCTCTCACCCCTCCCCCCTCTCTCTCTTTGTTCCTAGTTGTGTCTTTTAGTTCTCTTGTGATTTTTCCCTACCATAATTATGTTTATTTTCTTCCTTCTATGTTATATTGTCAACTACCCTCCCCCTAGTAGGGTAGTTTCCCCCATCTCTCTCCATCTCTCTCTCTCTCTCTCTGCCCATAACGGTGTCTATGAATGTATTTGTTAACCCTGCTTCTTGTCATGTTTGAGTGTCCACTATCAATTCTCTTCTTCTCCCTCTGTTTCTCCTTTAAAAAATTGTGATAGTCATTACATCACCTTCTGAACTTCTTCTATCCTAATGTGCACATATCTATCGAGTGTATACATTGGAATTACATACACATATCCTCTCGAATATGTCCATATAGACTACATACATATGTGTTTATTCCTTCGAGTAAGTCATGGAATTAGTTTCACTGCAGGCGGGGTATCTACATATATCCGCTCCACCGACCGCCCCAGCATTTCTCGAATCGTGCACAGACTGACTGTTTCTGTAAGGTGTTGATTATAGATACATCTGCTTCAGACTGACTGTTTCTGTAAGGTGTTGATTATAGATACATCTGTTTCAGACTGATTGTTTATGTAAGGTGTTGATTATAGATACATCTGCTTCAGACTGACTGTTTCTGTAAGGTGTTGATTATAGATACATCTGCTTCAGACTGACTGTTTCTGTAAGGTGTTGATTATAGATACATCTGCTTCAGACTGACTGTTTCTGTAAGGGGTTGATACATCTGCTTCATGACTGATATTATAGATACATCTGCTTCAGACTGACTGTTTCTGTAAGGTGTTGATTATACATCTGCTTCAGACTGACTGTTTCTGTAAGGTCATCTGCTTCAGACTGACTGTTTCTGTAAGGTGTTGATTATAGATACATCTGCTTCAGACTGACATCTGCTTCAGACTGACTGTTTCTGTAAGGTGTTGATTATAGATACATCTGCTTCAGACTGACTGTTTCTGTAAGGTGTTGATTATAGATACATCTGCTTTTTCTTCGACTACGTCAAGTTGTCTTTATATGTTGTCCCTGCTCAATACATCATCATCACTATTAACAATCATGTTTGTTCAAAGAATTCTTCTGTAAAATTACATCATAATGGCTGAACTAGTTTTCTAATTAATCTGTTAATAATGGTCTTTAAGTAAAAAATTATAAATATCTTTACAATCAAATTGACTGAAAATCGTGTTTTGTGTAGATGCATTCATGTTGTTTTACCATGTGTCTGGCATACACCATATTTAATTGTTGTTTCTGTATTGTGTATTATCTTCGTTTTCTGCTGCGTTCATTTTGATCACGAGTTCTTGACTCTGTGTCCTGCTTCATGGAAGCGGGATAGAAATAACGTCATGGCACAAGATGAGCCAGTCACATGGTCAGTACCACGTGTGTTCTGGTTTTCCTTGGTTGACACGCTCCATCTTCGACAGGCTGGTTCTTGGTTTGACATAATCATTTTCCTTCTCGTTGGGTGGATGTCGACCAGGGTTGTCCCCAACGTGCCGGTGGTTTCTATCTGGGTATTCTCCACAGCCCCCAAGATCTCCCATATTGTATTTAGCTTAATCTATAAAACATAAATGCTAAGTGTAGTCTATCTTCACACTCAATCCAATAATTTTTAAACATTTCTTGAACTTTAATACATATAATGAGCAACATATACATGATATACATCTAATCAACGAATGATATTGATTCTTTTCAATTAATAATATTGTTTTATGTTGCATGGTACTTGATAATACATTCATCAAATCTATCTGAGCACGCTGACTAACGAAGACTGTGACAGTAGTGGACTCGCCTATTTCTGTTGCGTTGGTCAGTATCGTTCTGTAAAGCATTTTGGATGTCTACATTACGATCGCTAAAGTACACAATGCTGCAGGAAGTATGGTCATGCCAATGGTCTTACCGCAGCATTGCAATTATTTGCCTTTTCCCTAATACCAATGTATGCCTGATTTCAAGCAATTGAGAATTAAAATCACTTGTTCATTGAAACGGATGTACTTCTCTCCTTCTTTCTTTCTAATTCCCATTTTTTCTCTCTCTTGTCTCCCCCCCCCCTCCCCCGATTTCATGATAATTATAGATGACACAAGGCGCGACCCACGGATAATCCATTCTCTTCTAGTTCTCAGTCGCTGCTCTCTATGATTTAATGCAACATTAATCCATCCACTTCTGATATTATGTTATCATTTACAACCATAATTTTTTTTTAGCCATGCAATGAGAAGGGATCGGCTGGAATATATTTTGACAACTGGGAAAAATTGAGCGACGAAGAGATAGAGGGAAGCAAAGAGAAAAAAAATACCAGACAGCTTAAAAGAATGGTTTTGCAGAAAGCAACAGAAATAATAAATAACTGACGAAATTGAAAATTGTGAAGAGACATGTCATCTAAACCTGCAGGCATGTTACTTGATGATGGCGATGATGTTATCATTATCTTTATGTTCTGTTATTTTTCCACTCGCCTTACCGTTGTTGTTTTCCCATAGTTTCTTCTATTATGGTTTTACAAGACCAATGAACCTGTTACACAATCATTTCTCAGCTTTCGTTTGTTCGCCGGAACCATCGTATCGACTCATCTCTGTCCGGATCTTGTTCTGGTCTTGTTGTTGCAATGCCGTCTAGTCTTGTTGTTGCAATGCCGTCTAGTCTTGCTGTTGCAATGCCGTCTAGTCTTGTTGTTGCAATGCCGTCTAGTCTTGTTGTTGCAATGCCGTCTAGTCTTGTTGTTGCAATGCCGTCTAGTCTTGTTGTTGCAATGCCGTCTAGTCTTGTCTTGTTTTTGCAATGCCGTCTAGTCTTGTTGTTGCAATGCCGTCTAGTCTTGTTGCAATGCCGTCTAGTCTTGTTGTTGCAATGCCGTCTAGTCTTGTTGTTGCAATGCCGTCTAGTCTTGTTGTTGCAATGCCGTAGTAGTCTTGTTGTTGCAATGCCGTCTAGTCTTGTTGTTGCAATGCCGTCTAGTCTTGTTGTTGCAATGCCGTCTTGTCTTGTTTTTGCAATGCCGTCTAGTCTTGTTGTTGCAATGCCGTCTAGTCTTGTTGTTGCAATGCCGTCTAGTGAGATGTCCAGATTATTGAGGAAGCATCTCATATCAAGTGCTTGCTTTTTCGTTAAAATTATACTTTAAAATCCACATTTCGCAAGCTTAATAGAAGATCACGAGGTATCGAAAAAAAAATGGTCTGATGGCAATGTTCTTATCTTTCGAAGAAAATGCTTAATTTTTTTAACTCCGTGATTTGTGTAATTCTAGTACTTAAGGTTATCAATATGTGATCGGAAACAATCGAAGCCAGGTATTTGATTTCATGAACTGTTTTTAGTTTATGTTTGTTAGTTATTAATCTTTAGTTTATGTTTGTTAGTTATTAATCTTTAGTTTATGTTTGTTAGTTATTAATCTTTAGTTTATGTTTGTTAGTTATTAATCTTTAGTTTATGTTTGTTAGTTATTAATCTTTAGTTTATGTTTGTTAGTTATTAATCTTTAGTTTATGTTTGTTAGTTATTAATCTTTAGTTTATGTTTGTTAGTTATTAATCTTTAGTTTATGTTTGTTAGTTATTAATCTTTATTTTATGTTTGTTAGTTATTAATCTTTAGTTTATGTTTGTTAGTTATTAATCTTTAGTTTATGTTTGTTAGTTATTAATCTTTAGTTTATGTTTGTTAGTTATTAATCTTTAGTTTATGTTTGTTAGTTATTAATCTTTAGTTTATGTTTGTTAGTTATTAATCTTTAGTTTATGTTTGTTAGTTATTAATCTTTAGTTTATGTTTGTTAGTTATTAATCTTTAGTTTATGTTTGTTAGTTATTAATCTTTAGTTTATGTTTGTTAGTTATTAATCTTTATTTTATGTTTGTTAGTTATTAATCTTTAGTTTATGTTTGTTAGTTATTAATCTTTAGTTTATGTTTGTTAGTTATTAATCTTTAGTTTATGTTTGTTAGTTATTAATCTTTGGTTTAGTTTGTTAGTAATTATCTTTAGTTTATACATTAGTATTAATCTTTAGTTTATGTTTGTTAGTTAATAGACCTTTAGTTTCAACCGACTCCATGTTGTTGTCAACAAATTAAGGCTGTTAATTTCTTTCTTAGTGCTGTTAGTTATTACTTTAGTTTATGTTTGTAAGTTATTAATCTTTAGTTTATGTTTGTAGTTATTTCACATTTAGTTGTAATTCATTGTTATCCTTCTACAGGGTGTTTGTAAAGTTACTACACTTGGTTTAGGTCAATTTGAAAAAAAATGTTTCCCATCACAATATGTGCTCCCACCAAGACGTTTGTTGAATAATTTATTGCTACTTGTCAACCGACTCCACGTTGTTGTCAACTGTGAAGGCTGTCAATTTTGCTTTCTTAGTGCTGGTAGTATCACTTAAAAGTAATTCAAGTCATCCTTCTACTGTGCTGGTAGTAGTACTTTCCATTTAATTGTAATTCATTGTCATCCTTCTACACCTTAGTGCTGGTAGTAGTACTTTCACATGTAGTGTAATTCATTGTCACCCTTACCTTAGTGCTGGTAGTAGTACTTTCACATTTAATTGTAATTCATTGTCATCCTTCTACCTTAGTACTGGTAGTAGTACTTTCACATTTAATTGTAATTCATTGTCATCCTTCTACCTTAGTGCTGGTAGTAGTACTTTCACATTTAATTGTAATTCATTGTCATCCTTCTACCTTAGTGCTGGTAGTAGTACTTTCACATTTAATTGTAATTCATTGTCATCCTTCTACCTTAGTGCTGGTAGTAGTACTTTCACATTTAATTGTAATTCATTGTCATCCTTCTACCTTAGTGCTGGTAGTAGTACTTTCACATTTGATTGTAATTCATTGTCATCCTTCTACCTTAGTGCTGGTAGTGCATCCGCATTTAATTGTAATTTATTATATTTTTTTTTTAACCTCAGTACTAGCATTACCTTCTCGTGTAATTATCATCCATTATCATATTTCACTATTAGTGCTTTTAGTGCCTTCGTATTAAATTGTATTTCATTGTCGTCATGTGCCATCGAAGGTTGGTTACAAAAAGACATTTCTCTGGTATAGATAAGTGTGAATATGAAATGTCTAACCATACACACGTGCCAGGCGGGTTAAAGCTGAATCCATCAACGAAAACAACATACATATGTATGTTGCAGCTTTACGGGCAATAAAAGAAGGCAACAAAACAGAATATTTCCACAATCAGTCTTCAGTGGTGCAGGCCTCAAGTGGGGATGTGTTTGGAGTTGGGGAGGGGGTGGCGGTGTGAATTTTACACTACGGTTGAGATGGTATGTTACTTATTTACACTATGACTATGTTGGCATCTGTAGGTCGCTTTAATATCATTAGTAACCAATACTCTTAATGTACAGGTGTTTTCTCATTTGTATGGCAGTGAGATGTGGAATGGCTCAGGCAAAAACAGTTTTCCAAAATATGAGGAAGAGACTGTGCAATCCATTTTTTACAATAGAAACAAGAAAAATAGTTCTTAAATGTTATATAGAGCCAGTCTTAACATATGGATGTGAATCATGGACAATAGGACAACAGACTAAACAAATAACTGTAGACTGTAGAAATGTGGTTTTACAGAAGAATGTTGAGAATACCATGGACAGCTAAGAAGAATAATCAAAACGATCTGAAAAAGGCCAAAGCAAAAAGAGAGCTAATATCCAATATTAGGAAGAAACAATCACAATTTTTTTGGCCATGTAATGAGAAGGAAACAGCTGGAATATATTGTAACATCTGGGAAAATTGAGGGACGAAGAGATAGAGGGAAGCATAGAAAAAAAGATACCAGACAGCTTAAGAGAATGGCTTGGCAGAAGGTCAACAACAGAAATGATAAATAACTGTCGAGATCGAAAGTTGTGGAGAGACATGATCACCTACGCCAGCAGGCCCGGTACTTGATGATGATCGCAGTGTTAAGGCTTTTCTTTTAATTCAGTGTGTGTCCGCGTGTGTGTGGTTTGCCTGTATGTGAACAATTCTGTTCGTGTATCATTTGTTTCAATTGACAAGCTTGCATGGTGGGGGAATATCTACAGGTCATTCTTATATTACTGTCTTTCTTACCTATTCCATCTGAACAAATTAATGCCCCAATTTGTTAAACAAATTGCATTTGTGAACTATAATACAGAATAGATTTCCTGAAATTACGAGCTCGGAATTCATGAATCACGTCCCCTTTCCATACCCGCCATTCATTACGTTTCCAGCTTCCGTTTGCTGTCTCACAAAACAAGATATAACTCTTCAGGTCGAGGAGTACAAGTTTTAAAACAGCCAATGGTATTTAGAGAAGTAAATTGTCAATTTCTAAAACGACGTCTTGTCTAACAAGTAGTATAGACTGTATACATATATTGACTTAACAGTGCCATACATTATGAAAGCAGATATCTCATATGCGCTTAAATTAAGAGTCACTGGTTATGATCCAGTCTTTGCTATAAATACGTCACTGTATAAACAACAAGTTCTTTTACATACTCTTGTGCTGAGGACTTCAGCCATCAATGTTGATTTCCTCCAAAGAGCCAACAATTTTGTCATTAGCAAAAAAAATTATACGATAAAAATAATATTGGAAGAGAACAGTTGGGTCCCCATTTGTTTCATGATAGCATAAAAACGCTCTCAATTTTAATCTTATAATGTAGACTTCTAAGGGATCGATACCTCCAGAAAAATAAATAGAGCTCGATATAAGCCAAGAAGATTGGTTGATAACGATCTTAAAGTAAAGCTAGTGGCTTCGACTAGGACATATTTGAGAATTTGGCTCAAGGGTGGTGTTCTCTCTTAATGACTTCATGCCCAAAAGGGACAAAGAGGGTTATTGATTAATTTAATGCTACGAGTTGATGCGGGCAGGGTGCCCTTTTACTCATTGATGGGTTGGGGGCGGGGGGAGGGTCGTAATGTCTTTCTTGACATTCCTGGCTCTTACTAAAGAAGTTTGAGTTCGTATAATCCCAGGCTATGCTGGAAACTACTAGTCCAGCCCAGAAGTACTGCAATGCTGATTCGTCTGTATCAGTAACAGCCACCACTACAGGGAACACGGTGATCATAGATTCTGTTAGCCAACCTGTTTTGATGAAGGCTGCTATCGCGGGAGACCACGAGAAGGTAGAACTGCTAGGTCTTGGTCAGCTGATGGTGCGCCGACCCCTGCTATAGTGACCGCCTCAAGGGCCAGAGTAGGAAATGTTGGCCTATAAAAGCCAACCTGCACAATAACTACTGGGAACCAGAGAAGACCTAACGTCAGCTGTCAAGTTCGTGATCTTTGCAAGTCCAAATGTTGACCAAATGTTGAGCGTTAAACAAATAAGGTTGGCCAGATTTAATCGCTTGCTTGCGTTCGCCCGATGACTAAAGTATTCTAGAGTATTATAGTAGACTGTAGAATTCCTCTTCGTCATCCGCCCTTAAAAGGACGTTAAGTGGGTGTCTGCGCTGTGTTGTGGTTTGCAGTATAACTGTGATATTTGCGCCTTTCGGCCCAACACATCCGACTTCAGCATGACATTTTTGAGTACCGGGTTGTCTTCTTTCTTCGATCCCTACTCGCTTGGCCAGACTAGACAGGTTAGTTTGTTACTAGAGGCACCGCGGAGAGGTGGAGCAGGGTGCTGGAGATGGTTCTGGTTCACCTATCCTGGCGCAAGCCATCAGCCGTGGGTCGCTGACAACTTCCAACTCTGGTGCTGTGAGGCGCCAGATTTAATTAATACGACAACTCTCGAAATCTCAGTTTTATTTCATTATTAAAAAAAAAAAAAACAGAAGTCGAATTACAAAAAGAAAAATAAGAACATATTCATGTCAAAATGTGTCATGCTCTGTTTTAATTTAGAAGAAACTCGATCACACCAGATACAATTATAACCCAAGTAACCCGGTTTAAAAAAATACTGAGAAATAGGGTTACTTGTAACATAAACAAAACATAACAAGCTATATGATAACATTTCCCATGAGAGAACTCATGATAAGATACAAGAAGTCAATCTTTAAAGGGCATGACACTTCAAGAATGGGAGGCGGGGAGGGAAAGATGGCGCTGCTTTATTTTACTTTTATTTATTTTTTTTTTTAAATTTCCGAAACGTTAACTCTTATATGTAAATCACCATTATCATTAGATGACATGTTTGGAGGCGTTGGCGACCATGCACTCTCTCTTACGTCAATGATCTTTGTTGTCTTCCTCTGTCTCTGTTTTGATCAATAACATTCACGTTGACATTTCCCATTCAGCGCATATTTCATTTCATGAATGCAAAAACATAATTTGCCTGCAAGTTCTTGTCGCTTGAGAGAACGGTAACTTAAAACAAAATGTAAGAGAGTAAGAGTGGATTCCCTTTGTTACATGTTGACAGACGCAGAACCATTATTATGAAACTTCCAAGAGTGTTTATGATTAATTCCGGCAACAGCTTTCATCCCTTTTGTTCAAGACCATTTTTGAGACAGACGTGCATCGTCCATACATAAACAACAAGCATAAGAGAAAGTATTACGACCTATAATCTTATTAAAATCAGTTATTTTAGCATCATTATAATGTCGTTTTAAAACGCCCCCCCCCCCCCCCCCCAGATATACTTGTAGCCAACATCAGCCAAGTGTACACAGTTCATTTGACACGGCCGACAGAATTAAAAACATCCAGGCTTATGTGAGCTTTGGTAACATGTGGTCTCCACTGCAGTCTTCATTCATGGTAACATGTGGGTCTCATACAACGACTGGATGCTCGTCAAGGTTCATTACACATGAACCCCCTTTTTAAAAATTGAGTTCGGGATGTCTACGTGACCTAGACACGATAATTGATATAATCTCTGGATAGAAGACGAGTTAATGACGCTGTGATATAAAACTCTTAGAGCAGAGCATTGTAGATGAAGGGAATCAGATCGTCAGATGTAGTTTCCCCAACTCCCCGAACCAAGAGAACGTTTTAGTCTCTGTACCTTTTTGTCACCATCTTGCTGTAAATGCGAAAGAGAGACTTGAGATGTGAGTCTAGTGTCTTCCTCATTTTATATGAAAATAAAGCCTTCTTTCTTGCCAGCTGTTTTTTTTTAAAAAGTGCAGTGTCTCTTCAATTATGTCCATTTGTCCATATGTCGTCTCGTCAGAAGTTCATTGACCCAACTTTTAATAAAACAATACTCTTTATGCAAATTATGATTGTCTTTATAATTTGTCCCTTTCTGAACTTTTTCTTCATGCCCTCTCGGATGTCGAGGGAGATATAAAGTTCTAGCCCTCACTCCTCTAGCTGCCTCAGCCTGTATCATGTGATGATGCTTCTGTTGGCCATCCTCCAAGTTTGCTCTTTTCACCTTGTTATGTGGTTTGCCTTGTATGTTACTCAGGCTGACTCACTCGCCCCTGAACCCATCATTCCCTCACTAATTCTAACACCAATGAAGGTATTACAATGGGATTTAAACAGGAGCATGTTCATTGTGTGAACAATTGATGTCAATGTGTCTGTCGTGTGTGTGTTTTTGTGCCTGTAGTATGTGTTTTTGTGTGTCTGCAGTGTGTGTTTGTGTATCTGTATTGTGTGTTTGTGTGTCTGTAGTGTGTGTTTGTGTGTCTGTAGTGTGTGTTTGGGCGTCTGTAGTGTGTGTGTGTGTGTCTGTAGTGTGTGTTTGTGTGTCTGTAGTGTGTGTTTGTATGTCTGTAGTGTGTGTGTGTGTTTGTATCTGCAGTGTGTGTTTTTGTCTCTGTATTGTGTGTCTATAGTGTGTGTTTGTGTGTCTGTAGTGTGTGTTTGTGTGTCTGTAGTATGTGTCTGTGTGTCTGTAGTGTGTGTTTGTGTGTCGCGGCTAACGTTTGTGTATTATAACACGCTAACTGTTGTGTCGCGGCTAACGTTTGTGTATTATAACACGCTAACTGTTGTGTCGCGGCTAACTGTTGTGACACGCTAACTGTTGTGTCGCGGCTAACTGTTGTGACACGCTAACTGTTGTGACACGCTTTGCATGATGCGCCGTCTGCTGATCTATGCCATTTGGCTGAGGTGCCTACACAATACGGTTGTTGCTCGTGACCGTTAGTGTACAGTATCTATGAGTTCACCCAGGATAGCTGGAACATATTTTGATATATTCTGGAGGAGGGAGTGTTTAGTGATAAAAACATTAAAGAAATCACAGGTTCGGTAGCGAATGAGACATTCCATATTATCACAAGACATTTGTGTTCAGGTGAGCGAACCATTTATTTGTTTCTCCTTGTGTTGTAACGGTTTATTTTCTAGTTCAATGGTGTTTATCTTCTAGAACTAAATTGTCTATTTAACAGTGTCTAGATTACCAGTGTCTAGATTACCAGTGTCTAGATTACCAGTGTCTAGATTACCAGTGTCTAGATTACCAGTGTCTAGATTACCAGTGTCTAGATTACCAGTGTCTAGATTACCAGTGTCTAGATTACCAGTGTCTAGATTACGTGTCTAGATTACCAGTGTCTAGCTTCCGTGATACTGTGTTCTCCTAGGAGTCAGCGATTATGGAACATCAATAGAACGGACGACCAATCTGGACAAAAATGAATGCAAAACTTATTAAGTTAGAGAAGATAGCAACTGCAAGAAAGAACTCTGATTCTATCATCTTCAAATTGGTTTGATTTACTTTTGGTTTCAATCAGGGCATTCCCGTATCCGCTCTGCCGCTCATTCCATCAGCCATATCTAGGTGTGTACACACTCAGATCAAGTGTGACCGGGTAGCAAAGCATTCATGCGCTGTTCACATCCCTCAGGGTAGGGGAAGAGGTTAAATAGATGTTTAATTGTCAAGGGTTATCTAACGTGCGCAGTGTACACACGCGATTTCCTGCTTACTTCCACAGTTATCCGAGAGGACTAAACACCAGGTCTCACCACCCAGAGGCCGAGGAAGGTATTGCCATGAGCAATCAACGAATTCGAAAAGAAAATTTCTTACCGCGGTAGAGGGATTCAAACCTTCTTGGTCTTTGAGGAGTTTAATGCACTCATCCCCTACGTCTTATTGTATGTGCACCAAGGAACATCAGGTTAGCCAATGAAAGACGTAGCTAAACGCAAATGCAGTAATTATCCATTACAAATGTCACACAAGATCAGTGCAAAATATAAACAAGTACTCTTTCCTCTACCAAATTACTTAAAATTATTTTTTTTTAAACTACTCACTTAAAAGAAGGCGCAGAGCAGTGAAACATGTAGGGAGATAAAATAATAATTTAATGAGTGGGTAAATAAAAGAACATTTGAACGAGTGGGTAAATAAAAGAACAAGTATAGAAACAGAATAAAAGAACAAGAATAAAAGAAATAAGTGGAGTAATAAAGGAATATTTGAACAAGGGGAGAAATAAACGACCAATTCAACAAGTGGAAAGATAACGGAATATTTGAACGAGGGGAGAAATAAAAGTATTTTTTGAACGAGTGAGGAAATAAATGAGCAATTAAATAAGTGGAGAAATGAAAGAAGAAATGGAACAACTATAAGAAATTATTCCACACTGTACTCGACCGATGCTCAGAAATGTAGCGAAACGAAAACTAACCTGTCAACTAAAAATGCACTCTTTTATGCTAACTCCTCGTCTTAACTGGGGTTTACACTGACCCGCTCGTGCATCATTAAGCCGGATCATCAACCGGAAGCACTTCTATGTCGCTACTGGGCACAATTACCAGAACATTCGGGAATTCATAGTTGGTTGGGAGAGATGAGATTGTCCCTTGTTTAACTGAATATGAGAAGTAGAGCCGCAGTAACCCTGAACACAGCCGCAGTAACTCTGAACAGAGCCGCAGTAAATCTGAGCACCAACAATGACTTCCGTTGTAAAGATGGTGGGATCTAGGTGACGTTCTCTTGATCGCTGCAATAAGTGCATTCGGAATCTGATTAATTTCGGTTCTCCGTTGTACTTTTCTGCGTTAAAGTAAAAGTGATGATCTGCTTATTACATCTGCGCCACTAAAGCGATGTTGTACGTCGGCAACAGTCCAGTTTTGACAAACCAAGTGTTGTGAATTCGACCATCCAACGTCTAGACTTGATCTGCGCTTTACGTCACATTTGTGCTGTTCATGGCCGTTGTTGGAATTCCTTAACGCAAGTTATTTCCATGTTACTTATCAATGTAAACTACTTCGTCAGCCGAACTTTTATCTCTTTACGGAATTTGCACAGTGTTTTGTTCGTCTTAGGCTGCTTTTACTAGAGTAATCAGAAATCGAAAGGGAGCGAAATTGTGTGTACGGCTTTTTTTGTGTGCTACGTCGTCATAATGGTTCATCGTATATCCCTAGACTCTAGACCGGCCGTACGCTAATCTTACGGTCGGTTGTTTGATGTGCGACGGGGATAATCTGACGACTAACTGTGTGTCTATTTGTTCGCAATTGGAGTCAACAACGATGGCCTAACATCATCAAGCGCTCTACATTTTTTAAAAAATATGACGATCATCATTTTCAAGAGGACGTGAACTCCCGGTATATGGTGAATAGGCGGCGGGAACAATTGAAGGCTATGCATGAAAAGTGTTCCTTGTTGCAGTTTCCTCATATTCCAAGTCCGGCTTGTTGCAGGAGCTACTGAGTTAAGCGCTCTGTGCACACCGTGAGCTGTGTGTCTCATCCGTTTTGATCATGTTTCGACATTCCAATTGCTTTCGATGGATGATGAGTATGATCCAGTATGGCAGGAAAGAGTTGGCTGTGTTCACTTTCTGCGCGGTTTCACCTTATGTCTTTTGGCGTGTGCTGAGACTGCTCTGATGGGGACTACAGTTACCTTTCTTTGTTTCGGAGATGAGATTCAGATGATTACGCTGGCACGGGCGGTTGAGTAATTATGGATTTTAATTCGTTTGCAGTGATACCGGGGCCTTCCATAACCAAATAACCAAATAACCAACAATGATTGATGTGACATTATATTTTGAAGTGTTTCCACCATCAAGAAATCAATCAATTATGTAGTTTCTGTGTTTATGGTAAAGTGGTGTAGAGAAGCATTTCCTGTGTTTTTGTTTTTTATTTAATGTAGTCTGATGATCTGTGTCTGGTTATTTTTTTTTTTCGTCCCGTTTCTCTTTGCAAAATAGATCGATTACTTTTTTTGAAGGATTATTATTGTTTTGAAAATAAACGTCATTATCATCAATGTGCCATACAGTTTAGCGTTATAGGTTCATGCCCTTTCTCAGTTCTCTATCCACAGTATGTTGTATCAATTATGTTATTGACTGCTTACCGTACCACTACGACAAGCCATCTAGTAGATTCTCTCTTTGTTGTCTGCCATTCTCTGTCCCTTGCATTTTTCCAGTAGTAACCAAGTATCTCAAATTTCCTCTTCTCTTGTCATGCTAGAAAATGTCGATTGTTTCTGTCTGTTTTTTTTTTTATGTACACTCTGTTTTCTTGCCTCACTGGGAATGTCTCGTAGTTCTTTTGGCCTTAAAACAATTATTTCTCGTTTTCTTCCTTTTAGCTGCTTGTGGAGCATAGGTCTTCAACAAACACTTTCCAAGCCGCCCTGTTTCTTGCCATTTTTTAAGATCATTACATGTCTTCCCCATCATTGTCATCTCTGCTTTCACCTGTCTTCTCCATTAATATTTTGGTCGTTCTCTATGTCTCTTACTCTGGGGATTCCAAAAAAACCTGTCGTTTAATACTCTCAGTTTACTTCCGCAGTGTGTGTCCTACCCTTAAACATACTAACACAACAATTGAAACACAGCTGAGATATGGCTGACACTGTCAGGATTGTGAACTTAAATATAAAAAAAAAAAACAAGTGCAAATGTGTGGTCTTGTGGTGTTTCTCAATCTTTTTCGGCTGAGGCCCCATTCGGACCTTGTTTTCTTCCCGTGGTCCCTCGTCCTGTCATGAAAGAGACAACATTTTAAAGTTTTTTCATCTGCAAATCGGTTGTTTTGTATACGCATATAGTTCATAGCAATGAGGAAGTGCGCTCTATAGATCTTATCAGCAATGAGGAAGTGTGCTCTATAGATCTTATCAGCAATGAGGAAGTGTGCTCTATAGATCTTATCAGCATTGAGGAAGTGCGCTCTATAGATCATATCAGCATTGAGGAAGTGCGCTCTATAGATCATATCAACAAAGAGGAAGTGTGCTCTATAGATCATATCAGCAAAGAGGAGTGTGCTCTATAGATCATATCAGCAAAGAGGAAGTGTGCTCTATAGATCATATCAGCAAAGAGGAAGTGTGCTCTATAGATCATATCAGCAAAGAGGGAGTGTGCTCTATAGATCATATCAGCATTGAGGAAGTGTGCTATATAGATCATATCAGCAAAGAGGAAGTGTGCTCTATAGATCATATCAGCATTGAGGAAGTGTGCTATATAGATCATATCAGCAAAGAGGAAGTGTGCTCTATAGATTATATCAGCAATGATGAAGTGCGCTCCACGGGAACAACTCAAGACTGTCAACGGTCAAAGATAGAAAATCTGTAATGGTTTGGGTTATGTTTCAAGATCTGCAGTTCTTGCTACAACAATTTTGCAGGACACAGTACCAGGCACAAGAAGACAAGGCAAACAGAAGAAGCGGTGGGAAAACACCATTAGGGAATGGACATGATTAACTTTTGTTACATCTCCTTGATCGTGAAAGTTGGAGGAACATTGTGAAGACGTCATCAAGAGTGCCCGAAGGTTACCGAACTCATGAATTAAATATGACAACATTATAAAGTTGAGTTACATCGCGCCGAGTTTCCAATAAAACCAAGAATAAACTGTGTGACTGTGGATAATGTCTCGCATTAATGCATGAATTCATCTGCGGGGAGTTGTGCTGTGTTATAGCGTGCATGCAGGTACTTCATTGCAAAATGTTACACTATAATTCAATAATTTTATTGCGTTTATTTGTGTTTTCGCCGATAGATTATGCGGGGCTTTTAACTGCTTCGTTGTTGTTTATTTTGCATTTTAGCGCCTCTCTAGAATGTTCTCACCTCCCTTCTCATACAACCCTTCCCCCTTCTTTTCTTTCTTTCTTTCTTTCTTTCTTTCTTTCTTTCTTTCTTTCTTTTTTTCTTTTCTCTTTCTCACTGGTACCGAAAAGGGTGGTTATATCATGTGTCGTTCCTGAGCTGCTCGAACTGTCTGAATTAGTGAATTTCCTTTGTTGTTACATGTCTCTGTCACTGCATCTATCCATCTTCTTGTGGGCCTTCCTCTTGGTATTTTTCCATGCATTCTCGAGAAGAACACCCTTGATGGTGATTGGTAAGGATTCATTCTGACCAGATGGCCAAACCATTTAAGTTGTTGTTTTATATATTCTTGGCAGGGTTTTGTTCCTACCATTTTTCTTATGGTTTCATTTAGTATTCTATCTCTTGTTGTGCTATTTGTTACTTTTCTCAAGCATCGCATCTCACATGTATTGATCTTTCTTAAATGTGATTTAGACAATGTCCATGTTTGACTTTCGTAGCTCAAAGTTGGTATGAAAATGCTATTTATCACTTGTTATTTAGAAATGTTTGGATATCTTAACAACCTTTCCCTCTAATGTTACCAATTCACAGTTGTTTGACTTTTGTATTTTAATTGTATTGGTCGGGTCATAATCTCTCCGTGAAGATTATCGTTTGATTCACGTTAAGTAGAAGATGACGTTTATATTCCAGTCATTTTTAATGAAAAATTAGTTTACAATTTTTTTCTTTTGCATCAGAAACTGACATTTTCTGGGCTATTCTTTCACATGAGCGCTGATTTACTAAATCATAACTAGAGCAACATATTAATGATCTAAAAAATTCAAATATTCTTGTTTCACACAATATAATATTCTTTTTCTCATCACAATATAATATTCTTTCTCTCATCACAATATAATATTCTTTCCCTCATCACAATATAATATTCTTTCTCTCATCACAATATAATATTCTTTCTCTCATCACAATATAATATTCTTTTCTCATCACAATATAATATTCTATCTCCCATCACAATATAATATTCTTTCTCTCATCACAATATAATATTCTTTCTCTCATCACAATATAATATTCTTTCTCTCATCACAATATAATATTCTTTCTCTCATCACAATATAATATTCTTTCTCTCATCACAATATAATATTCTTTCTCTCATCACAATATAATATTCTTTCTCTCATCACAATATAATATTCTTTCTCTCATCACAATATAATATTATTTCTCTCATCACAATATAATATTATTTCTCTCATCACAATATAATATTCTTTCTCTCATCACAATATAAAATGCTTTCTCTCATCACAATACAATATTCTTTCTCTCATCACAATATAATATTCTTTCTCTCATCACAATATAATATTCTTTCTCTCTTCACAATATAATATTCTGCGAGAATTATATTTTTGAAAATAAAAAAAATATAAACATAAAAGGGAATCTTTTCGTACAAATTCACTGACTGCAATGACTATAAGTAAGTAAAGTAAAGTAAAGTAAAGAGCCCCGTAACGCCAAGTGGCGTATAGGGAATATGGTTTTAGTTACCATAATTTTTATAGACATCCGGCGCATAATTTTTGGGGTAACGTGGTCGGTATTACACCCGTGCCATTTTATTTTCCCAGAAAAAAATCCGGTACCCATTTAAGGCTGGGTGAACCCCGGAAGACGTCGGTCAGGATCGAACCCGACCTCTTGTCCTTTGTAGTCCAGTTCACTAACCACTGAGCTATCGCGGCTCCCATGACCATAAGGCTTGAACTAAAATATTCCATTTTGACAGAAACTAGCTGCAGTGAACAGTCTTCTGCTATGTTTATTTACAGTACCGGATTAAACTAGTGGAGAGCTCTAGGCTGTCATAATCTTGTGATCCCCTTACAAACAAACCGCTACGTGACAATGTTTACAAAATGACCGCTGACAGAATATGTACTTTTACAATACAAACTGTTATGTGAAGCTGATGTCTATGGTTTATGTACTTGAAAATGTTAGTGGCTTTATTACATAAATACATGATTTTATCATTAGAGTCTTTAATTACCTTTTGTTTCGTTGAGTTCGTTCAATTGTGTCAATCTTTTGGAAACACTTTAAAAGAAGGTTTAATTGTAATCCTCTCTGAAGATCAAATCAATATTATTTTGATCCGTTGTCGTAGTGCTACTACAAGTTATGGGGCCCATAGTCCCATGCTTATCCTGACTATTAATTTAACCAAGTACTGTGTAGCCCTACTACTGGTAATGTGATTTCCGATACAAAACAGAAAACCACTTAATTTAACTCAAAATATAAAAACTGATATCATATACTGCCATCTCTATGATCTTGGCCATGCTATAACCAGTGATGGAAAATGTAAAACTGAAATAAACAAAAGAATAGGAATGGCAAAAAGTAATTTTAATGTCATGATAAATATACCAACATGAAAACAAATAACACCAGAGCTAAAACTAAGAATAGCAAAATGTTATATCTTCTCAACATTCGTATACGGTGCAGACACATGGACATTAGACAAGAAAACAGAACAGAGAGTTGAAGCCTTTGAAATGTGGATATATAGAAGAATAGGTAGAATTGGAAAGAAAAGAAGACAAACGATGAAGTCTTAAAACAACTAAAATGAAAAGAGACCTACTAAACACAATTCAAACAAGACAGATGCGTTTGTTGGGCCATGCTAAAAGACACAACAGCGTAATAAAAGTGATTTTGGAGGGGGAAATACAGAGTAAAAGAGGCAGAGGCAGCCCAAGACTAACATGGACAAGTATCATGAAAAGATGGACAAATCACTCTATGACAACCTACACCATCAAGCAAGAGATAGAGCAGAATGGCGTTCCATGGTAGCCAACATTTGTTGCGGATATGACACTCGATGATGATGATGATGATGACTGTCATATATATATATATATATATATTCGCTTATTTATCGTGCCCGTTCATGTGCATGCAAGATCAGCACAATAACATTACTTTTCCATCAGATATAGAATGCTACTTTATTGGAACATTCTCACACATTCGTGGCTATATTTTCATTAACTCAGAATGTTTCAGGTAACAGCTGGCATCACACACACTCGATGTGCATCCCAACCGTTACTCGGCAACCATAATTTGATAGTCTTTCTCGATTCACACCCTCTAGAACACATACCCGGCGTGGTCAGGTTTACAGCTTCAGTGATGCTTTCCTGCCGATCATCCAACCCGGCGTGGTCAGGTTTGCAGCCTAAGTTGATGCTTTCCTGCCGATCATCCAACCCGGCGTGGTCAGGTTTACAGCTTCAGTTAGGCTTTCCTGCCGATCATCCAACCCGGCGTGGTCAGGTTTACAGCTTCAGTGATGCTTTCCTGCGGATCATCCAACCAGGCGTGGTCAAGTTTACAGCTTCAGTGATGCTTTCCTGCCGATCATCCAACCCGGCGTGATCAAGTTTACAGCTTCAGTGATGCTTTCCTGTCGATCATCCAACCCGGCGTGATCAAGTTTACAGCTTCAGTGATGCTTTCCTGCCGATCATCCAGGGTTTTTTTTTCCGAAGGAGGTACGCGCACTACGCCCTTTACCCATCCAATCCCCTCCGCATTAAAAGAAAAAGTCACAAACAGGTCCGGTGGTGTCGAAGTCACAGAACACCTGGTCATATTTCCGGCGCCGCCAAACCTTTCGATTGACAAGCACTCGTTGTTAAATCTGCGGTCAGCGAGATGCCAGTGCGGCTGTGCTCTGTCTTGCTCAAACAAGTTTGTCACCACCTTCAAGAGCTAGTTCTGGAATCAACTTATTGATTAACTTCTCAGGGTAAATCAATCATCATTTATTTTGCTCACCGTGTCTTGTCTAATGTGATTTCTTTCCTGAGAGAGGTAACTGAATATCAACAAAATTTGCTTTGCAGGAAAGGTCAAGAAAAATTAAAAGTGAAGAAAGTAGGTTTAAATACAGTGTATACAACATTCGGCAGGAAGAGAACACTCGAACAATGCGTCTCTCAAGGTGCACTACCTTTTACTATTCCTTGTTAACGTTAACGAAACCGCGAAATGAGCATAGTCTTTAATGTTTTCTGCAGACCTGACTCTGTGCTGAAATGAAGAATCAACGTTAGTAACAAGCTCCGAGGTCTAAGCTAGAAAGATTAACACAATGGTGGTTCTTGACCAGCAATCAGAGAGGGGAATACATTAAAAGAAATACGTCACAATCTTCAGCTTATCGTGTGATATAGCAAAATATCAACAAAATTACAAATACTCTTTTACTAAATTTTCTTTCTAGCAGTCTCAATCCTTGCAAAGGTGTTTTATCAAATCTCGTCATTTGTCTCTGTTCTGTGCAAGCAACTCAATCTCATTGAGGGAGCCGATTACTACTACTGTTGCCTCTCTGATCAATGTTCTTCTCAGTGTCTCTCTAGGTCGGCCTCTTTTCCTCCTACCTGTTGTTCCCCAATGAAGGCTTGCTTTGGTATTCGGTTATTATCTCTTCTCATCACATGTCCAACGTCTTTACCTAATTATTGATGATACTAGTGGCTGATTTCACTGGGGTCTGTAGAAATATGGTTTTACAGAAGAATGTTGAGAATACAATGGACAGCTAAGGAGTAATGAAAATGTTCTGAAAGAGGTCAAAGCAAAAAGAGAGCTAATTTCCAAGATTAGGAAGAAACAATCATTATTTTTTGGCCATGTAATGAGAAGAGAACAATTGGAATATATTGTAACAATTGGACAAATTGAGGGACGAAGAGATAGAGAAGAGCAAAGAGAGAAAGTACCAGACAGCTTAAGAGAATAGCTTGGCAGAAGGTCAACAATAGAAAAGATAAATAACTGCCGAGATCGAAAGTTGTGGAGAGACATGATCACCTACGTCAGCAGGCCCGGTACTTGATGATGATGATGATGATGATGATGAGTGGCTGATTGGTGATTTCTCCAATTCCTCGTTTGTTTTGAATTCGTTCCACGCTATTCCAAGTATTTTCCTGAGAGATTTATTTTCAAATGCGTTCAACTTTGTTTCTGTCCCTTGTTTTCCAGCTCTCGCGAGCATATGTATGGGTTGATAGTACGTTTGATTTAAATAGTCGAAGCTTTATTTTTGTGCAGATGAGTTTTGATTTCCAAATGTTCTCAAGACTTTCCTGCATTATTAGTGATCCTTGAAATCCACACCAATAAAGAGCATAGAAGATAGTAACAGATCGTCAACAAATAAAGATTTTAGAAGCCAGTAACAGGGTCATCAACCAATAAAGATCTCAGAAGCCAGTAACAGGGTCATCAACCAATAGAGATCTCAGAAGGCAGTAACAGGGTCATCAACCAATAGAGATCTCAGAAGGCAGTAACAGGTTATCAACCAATAGTGATCTCAGAAGGCAGTAACAGGGTCATCAACCAATAGAGATCTCAGAAGCCAGTAACAGGGTCATCAACCAATAGAGATCTCAGAAGCCAGTAACAGGGTCATCAACCAATAGAGATCTTAGAAGGCAGTAACAGGTCATCAACCAATAGAGATCTCAGAAGCCAGTAGCAGGGTCATCAACCAATAGAGATCTCAGAAGGCAGTAACAGGTCATCAACCAATAGAGATCTCAGAAGGCAGTAACAGGTTATCAACCAATAGAGATCTTAGAAGGCAGTAACAGGTTATCAACCAATAGAGATCTCAGAAGGCAGTAACAGGGTCATCAACCAATAGAGATCTTAGAAGGCAGTAACATGTCATCAACCAATAGAGATCTCAGAAGGCAGTAACAGGGTCGTCAACCAATAGAGATCTCAGAAGGCAGTAACAGGTTATCAACCAATAGAGATCTCAGAAGGCAGTAACAGGTCATCAACCAATAGAGATCTTAGAAGGCAGTAACAGGTCATCAACCAATAGAGATCTCAGAAGGCAGTAACAGGTCATCAACCAATAGAGATCTCAGAAGGCAGTAACAGGGTCATCAACCAATAGAGATCTCAGAAGGCAGTAACAGGTCATCAACCAATAGAGATCTCAGAAGGCAGTAACAGGTCATCAACCAATAGAGATCTCAGAAGGCAGTAACAGGGTCATCAACCAATAGAGATCTCAGAAGGCAGTAACAGGTCATCAACTAATAGAGATCTCAGAAGGCAGTAACAGGTCATCAACCAATAGAGATCTCAGAAGGCAGTAACAGGGTCATCAACCAATAGAGATCTCAGAAGGCAGTAACAGGTCATCAACCAATAGAGATCTCAGAAGGCAGTAACAGGGTCATCAACCAATAGAGATCTCAGAAGGCAGTAACAGGTCATCAACTAATAGAGATCTCAGAAGGCAGTAACAGGTCATCAACCAATAGAGATCTCAGAAGGCAGTAACAGGGTCATCAACCAATAGAGATCTCAGAAGGCAGTAACAGGTCATCAACCAATAGAGATCTCAGAAGGCAGTAACAGGTTATCAACCAATAGAGATCTCAGAAGGCAGTAACAGGTCATCAACCAATAGAGATCTCAGAAGGCAGTAACTGGTCATAAACCAATAGAGATCTCAGAAGGCAGTAACAGGTTATCAACCAATAGAGATCTCAGAAGGCAGTAACTGGTCATAAAAAAATAGAGATCTCAGAAGGCAGTAACAGGTCATAAAGCAATAGAGATCTCAGAAGGCAGTAACAGGTCATCAACCAATAGAGATCTCAGAAGGCAGTAACTGGTCATAAACCAATAGAGATCTCAGAAGGCAGTAACAGGTCATCAACCAATAGAGATCTCAGAAGGCAGTAACAGGTCATCAACCAATAGAGATCTCAGAAGGCAGTAACTGGTCATAAACCAATAGAGATCTCAGAAGGCAGTAACAGGTCATCAACCAATAGAGATCTCAGAAGGCAGTAACTGGTCATAAACCAATAGAGATCTCAGAAGGCAGTAACAGGTCATAAACCAATAGAGATCTCAGAAGGCAGTAACTGGTCATCAACCAACAGAGATCTCAGAAGGCAGTAACAGGTTATCAACCAATAGAGATCTCAGAAGGCAGTAACTGGTCATAAACCAATAGAGATCTCAGAAGGCAGTAACAGGTCATCAACCAATAGAGATCTCAGAAGGCAGTAACTGGTCATAAACCAATAGAGATCTCAGAAGGCAGTAACTGGTCATCAACCAACAGAGATCTCAGAAGGCAGTAACAGGTCATCAACCAATAGAGATCTCAGAAGGCAGTAACTGGTCATCAACCAACAGAGATCTCAGAAGGCAGTAACAGGTCATCAACCAACAGAGATCTCAGAAGGCAGTAACTGGTCATCAACCAACAGAGATCTCAGAAGGCAGTAACAGGTTATCAACCAATAGAGACCTTATAACTTGGTAACACATCATCAACCAATAGAGAACTTAGATGGCAGTAACAGGCCGTAAACCAATAGACTCACAAGACAGTAACTGGTCATTAACCAATAGAGACATTCGATGGCAGTAACAGATCGTCAACTAATATAGACGTCAGAAGACAGTAACAAGTCGTCAACAAATAGAGACTTTATAAGATCGTAACAGGTCTTTAAACAGTAGAGACAATAGACAGCAGTAACATGTCAGACCTTACAAGGCGGTAACAGGACATAAACCAATAGAGACCTTAGACGGCAGTAGCAGGGTCATCAACAAAGAGACAACTTTAAGTGCAATAACTGGCCACCATCAAATAAAGAATAGACAGAAACTGAAGCAATGCCCCCAATGTAGAAACATCGGAAGAGATTGGAAGAACCAATTTCGGAAGAGGTAGGCTAATGAGGAGCATCTTTGTTGTAGTCTCAAAGACGCTCAATGACCCAGAACTATATCAAATAAAACCAAAGGAACTAACGCTCAATGACCCAGAACTATATGGAATAAAACCAAAGTAACTAACGCTCAATGACCCAGAACTATATGGAATAAAACCAAAGGAACTAACGCTCAATGACCCAGAACTATATGGAATAAAACCAAAGGAACTAACGCTCAATGACCCAGAACTATATGGAATAAAACCAAAGGAACTAACGCTCAATGACCCAGAACTATATGGAATAAAACCAAAGGAACTATCGCTCAATGACCCAGAACTATATCGAATAAAACCAAAGGAACTATCGCTCAATGACCCAGAACTATATCGAATAAAACCAAAGGAACTATCGCTCAATGACCCAGAACTATATGGAATAAAACCACGAGCTATTCATCAAGTCATCAATATCGCCTCATGGGGGCGTCTCAACAGAAGTTTTTAAAAGTACATGAAGACGATTTAAAAACAAAAGAAAATAGAAAGACAGACCCGGTGAGAAAACTCACTGCCAAATAGTCCTCTCTTGCGGTCTTAATTTATTTGTTTAAATACAAACCGTCTGTATACACCCACGTTGTTTATTCATAAATTTAAAACCAAAAAAAATGTAAACGTTCTTCTGTTGCTTCTTCGTACACACCTGACATCGCATTACAAAATGTAAATTGTTTTTTTCATAATATGGTGTTAGTTATCTATCAGTCATGGGCATAATAAAATAATCAAAAATGTGGAGTGGGCAGAAGGGATGTGGGAAGCAATCATTTCTTGATAAATTACAGCTGCACAACAATGAAAGAGCTAAAAAAAGAGCGGCTAAAAAAAAAATAGTAATAAAAGTGAATAAATCATCCACGCATGAGGAGCATGACAGTTCTGACGGTCAGTCTAAGAGAAAAGAGGAATACGGTAGCCTAGTTGGGAAGACTACCCGACTGGGCTACTAACATTCGGACAATCCGTACTCAATTACCCGCTGGAAGCTGTGTGAGTTGTACTCGTGGTTGAAAAAAAAATACCCCCGCGGTCGACCCAGCCGCTGGTAGAAATAGGTACCAGAGTAGTAATCTTGGTAGGTGAGGGATGCCGCCTGGCATCGTGAGTTTCGATGCTTGAAGCGACACTATCCAGAAGTCTCCGATCACTTCTGGATAGGTGAGCGAGGACATATGGGTGAAAACTCGCGTGCTAAGATGCCGATTCAAGTTTCGTACCTTACCTTTACCTAGTCTAAGAGAAAGAAAACTTGGCATAAAAATTGGTTGTAATGACTTATTAGTCTTGTAACTACTTTCCTATCAGAGACAACTATGGCTACTATAAATTGCTGACCTGCATGGAGGTCAGGAAATAAAAATCCATGGAAGCAACAAATGCATGCTGAAGTCGTATACTCTGGACCACAAAATGCTAGATACAGGATAAATCAAGTCACAGCAAAACAAAGAAGAAAATAAATGTAAAGGATATCAGAATATGAAACCACTGGTGACAGTACACTAGACCAGATCCAGGTTTTAATGACTTATAAAGCGCACACCGTTGTAGCAATAACTCAATGTGGCCAGTGATTTGTAGTTACTATATGCAGACGCACACATCCATCTGCAGTTATATTATTCTTCTTATCTGACGTCTCAACGAACCAAATAATCGATCGCGACATTACGAATCCACGACAATACTGCCCAGTTTAGCGATTTGTTAGTTCCCCATGCTGCATTCTGGGTATTTTAATAAGTGTGCTTGTCGCTGTTGGCCGTCTGGTTTGTGTTGTCATGGTGACCAAAACCGCTAGATTCATGGCAATGCTGAGGTGCAGGACCTAAGTGTTTTGTTTAGTGTTTGCTTAACAAAAAAGATATGTAAAAATAAAGGCGGGTATAATTTCAGTTTTGCACATGTATAATACGAGCCGCAACAGCTCAGTGGTTAGTGAGCTGGACTACAAAGGACAAGAGGCAAGTTTCGATCCCAACCGATGGATTCCGCGTTCACCCAGCCTTAAATGGGTACCTAATTTTTTCTGGGAAAATAAAGCTGCATGGGCGTAATATCGACCACATTACCCCAAAAATCATGTACTGAAGGTCTGTAAAATTTACGGTCACTAACATCATATTCCATATACGCCACTTGTCGTGACGGGGGCTTTTTACTACATACTCTTACATGTATAATAGTACACTTGAAGTGTCTAATCCAAACTAATAATACAAGTCTTTGCTGATGTAGAAGACCAAAGAAAAGTAAATAGAAAGCACAATCTAGTACAATAGGTTGTTAATGATCTGAAGTATACTCAAAGGATTCAACGAATTTGTGTAAAAGTCTGTTTGACTGTCCATGCCGAGATACAGCGAATAAGCTAATAGCAGTCAAACAATTCATAGCAGACTACTGACGCAGGATCAGCGAATAAAAGTAGACCAAGACCCAACCACACACCTCCATGGTAATTCCAGATACAGGATAGTTGGTCCTGCCATACGATTAGGGAGCCAGAAGGAAGGTTCAGATAGTTCTAATAGTATATCGTGATAAAATCGGATATTTCGGGTGGATAGGGCACGAAATATGGCAGTGTTGCTGTACAATGCATGAAAACGGGGCATATATACTTTTTAGGGCGCACGGTGGAGAGTAGAACTCTCTAAGACAAAAAACATAAATGTTGTTGAAGAAAGTAAAACGATGAACAGCGATATGAATTGTCTGAGTTCTTGCTCTACCACATTAAACATGTTCATATCATGTCATCTGTTATTTCCCGCTGTCATTTTCTATCCTAAACTCTAGCAATCACTTCTTGAATGAAAGAAATATGTCTATCAACTTTAACTCTAGCAATCACTTCTTGAATGGAAGGAAATGTGTCTACCAACTTTAACTCTAGCAATCACTTCTTGAATGGAAGGAAATGTGTCTACCAACTTTAACTCTAGCAATCACTCCTTGAATGGAATGAAATGTGTCTACCAACTTTAACTCTAGCAATCACTTCTTGAATGGAAGGAAATGTGTCTACAAACTTTAACTCTAGCAATCACTTCTTGAATGGAAGGAAATGTGTCTACCAACTTTAACACTAGCAATCACTTCTTGAATGGAAGGAAATGTGTCTACCAACTTTAACTCTAGCAATCACTTCTTGAATGGAAGGAAATGTGTCTACCAACTTTAACTCTAGCAATCACTTCTTGAATGGAAGGAAATATGTCTACCAACTTTAACTCTAGCAATCACTTCTTGAATGGAAGGAAATATGTCTACCAACTTTAACTCTAGCAATCATTTCTTGAATGGAAGGAAATATGTCTACCAACTTTAACCGTAGGAATCACTTCTACTGTTGAAAACAAAGACGTCCATCAACATTAACTCTAAGAGTCACTTCTACTGTAGAAGACAAAGACGTCCATCAACCTTAACTCTAAGAGTCACTTCTACTGTAGAAGACAAAGACGTCCATCAACCTTAACTCTAAAAGTCACTTCTACTGTAGAAGACAAAGATGTCCATCAACATTAACTCTAAGAGTCACTTATACTGTAGAAGACAAAAACGTCCATCAACCTTAACTCTAAGAGTCACTTCTACTGTAGAAGACAAAGACGTCCATCAACCTTAACTCTAAGAGTCACTTCTACTGTAGAAGACAAAGATGTCCATCAACCTTAACTGTAAGAGTCACTTCTGCTGTAGAAGACAAAGACGTCCATCAACCTTAACTCTAAGAGTCACTTCTACTGTAGAAGACAAAAACGTCCATCAACCTTAACTCTAAGAGTCACTTCTACTGTAGAAGACAAAGACGTCCATCATTCTTAACTCTAAGAGTCACTTCTACTGTAGAAGACAAAAACGTCCATCAACCTAAACTCTCGGAATCATTTCTACTGTAGAAGACAAAAACGTCCATCAACCTTAACTCTCAGAATCACTTCTACTGTAGAAGACAAAAACGTCCATCAACCTAAACTCTCGGAATCACTTCTACTGTAGAAGACAAAAACGTCCATCAACCTAAACTCTCGGAATCACTTCTAATGTAGAAGACAAAAATGTCCATCAACCTTAACTCTAAGAGTCACTTCTACTGTAGAAGACAAAGATGTCCATCAACATTAACTCTAAGAGTCACTTCTAATTTAGAAGACAAAGACGTCCATCAACCTTAACTATAAGAGTCACTTCTACTGTAGAAGACAAAGACGTCCATCAACCTTAACTCTAAGAGTCACTTCTACTGTAGAAGACAAAAACGTCCATCAACCTTAACTCTAAGAGTCACTTCTACTGTAGAAGACAAAGATGTCCATCAACCTTAACTCTAAGAGCCACTTCTACTGTAGAAGACAAAGATGTCCATCAACCTTAACTCTAAGAGTCACTTCTACTGTAGAAGACAAAGATGTCCATCAACATTAACTCTAAGAGTCACTTCTACTGTAGAAGACAAAAACGTCCATCAACCTTAACTCTAAGAGTCACTTCTACTGTAGAACACAAAGACGTCCATCAACCTTAACTCTAAGAGTCACTTCTACTGTAGAAGACAAAGATGTCCATCAACCTTAACTCTAAGAGTCACTTCTACTGTAGAAGACAAAGACGTCCATCAACCTTAACTCTAAGAGTCACTTCTACTGTAGAAGACAAAAACGTCCATCAACCTTAACTCTAAGAGTCACTTCTACTGTAGAAGACAAAGACGTCCATCAATCTTAACTCTAAGAGTCACTTCTACTGTAGAAGACAAAAACGTTCATCAACCTAAACTCTCGGAATCACTTCTACTGTAGAAGACAAAAACGTCCATCAACCTTAACTCTCGGAATCACTTCTACTGTAGAAGACAAAAACGTCCATCAACCTAAACTCTCGGAATTACTTCTACTGTAGAAGACAAAAACGTCCATCAACCTAAATTCTCGGAATCACTTCTACTGTAGAAGACAAAGACGCCCATCAACCTTAACTCTAAGAGTCACTTCTACTGTAGAAGACAAAGACGTCCATCAACCTAAACTCTCGGAATCACTTCTAATGTAGAAGACAAAGACATCCATCAACCTTAACTCTAAGAGTCACTTCTACTGTAGAAGACAAAGACGTCCATCAACCTTAACTCTAAGAGTCACTTCTACTGTAGAAGACAAAGACGTCCATCAACCTTAACTCTAAGAGTCACTTCTACTGTAGAAGACAAAGACGTCCATCAACCTTAACTCTAAGAGTCACTTCTACTGTAGAAGACAAAGACACCCATCAACATTAACTCTAAGAGTCACTTCTACTGTAGAAGACAAATATGTCCATCAACCTTAACTCTAAGAGTCACTTCTACTGTAGAAGACAAAGATGTCCATCAACCTTAACTCTAAGAGTCACTTCTTCTGTAGAAGACAAAGATGTCCATCAACATTAACTCTAAGAGTCACTTCTACTGTAGAAGACAAAAACGTCCATCAACCTTAACTCTAAGAGTCACTTCTACTGTAGAAGACAAAGATGTCCATCAACCTTAACTCTAAGAGTCACTTCTACTGTAGAAGACAAAGACGTCCATCAACCTTAACTCTAAGAGTCACTTCTACTGTAGAAGACAAAAACGTCCATCAACCTTAACTCTAAGAGTCACTTCTACTGTAGAAGACAAAGACGTCCACCAATCTGAACTCTAAGAGTCACTTCTACTGTAGAAGACAAAAACGTCCATCAACCTAAACTCTCGGAATCACTTCTACTGTAGAAGACAAAAACGTCCGTCAACCTAAACTCTCGGAATCACTTCTAATGTAGAAGACAAAAACGTCCATCAACCTTAACTCTAAGAGTCGCTTCTACTGTAGAAGACAAAGACGTCCATCAACCTAAACTCTCGGAATCACTTCTACTGTAGAAGACAAAGACGTCCATCAACCGTAACTCTAAGAGTCACTTCTACTGTAGAAGACAAAGACGTCCATCAACCTAAACTCTCGGAATCACTTCTACTGTAGAAGACAAAGACGTCCATCAACCTTAACTCTAAGAGTCACTTCTACTGTAGAAGACAAAGACGTCCATCAACCTTAACTCTAAGAGTCACTTCTACTGTAGAAGACAAAGACGTCCATTAACCTTAACTCTAAGAGTCACTTCTACTGTAGAAGACAAAGACGTCCATCAACCTTAACTCTAAGAGTCACTTCTACTGTAGAAGACAGAGACGTCCATCAACCTTAACTCTAAGAGTCACTTCTACTGTAGAAGACAAAGACGTCCATCAACCTTAACTCTAAGAGTCACTTCTACTGTAGAAGACAAAGACGTCCATCAACCTTAACTCTAAGAGTCACTTCTACTGTAGAAGACAAAGACGTCCATCAACCTTAACTCTAAGAGTCACTTCTACTGTAGAAGACAAAGACGTCCATCAACCTTAACTCTAAGAGCCACTTCTACTGTAGAAGACAAAGACGTCCATCAACCTAAACTCTCGGAATCAATTCTAATGTAGAAGACAAAAACGTCCATCAACCTTAACTCTAAGAGTCGCTTCTAATGTAGAAGACAAAGACGTCCATCAACCTTAACTCTAAGAGTCACTTCTACTGTAGAAGACAAAGACGTCCATCAACCTTAACTCTAAGAGTCACTTCTGCTGTAGAAGACAAAGACGTCCATCAACCTTAACTCTAGGAGTCACTTCTACTGTAGAAGACAAAGACGTCCATTAACCTTAACTCTAGGAGTCACTTCTACTGTAGAAGACAAAGACGTCCATCAATCTTAACTCTAGGAGTCACTTCTACTGTAGAAGACAAAGACGTCCATCAACCTTAACTCTAAGAGTCACTTCTACTGTAGAAGACAAAGACATCCATTAACCTTAACTCTAGGAGTCACTTCTACTGTAGAAAACAAAGACGTCCATTAACCTTAACTCTAAGAGTCACTTCTACTGTAGAAGACAAAGACGTCCATTAACCTTAAATCTAAGAGTCACTTCTACTGTAGAAGACAAAGACGTCCATTAACCTTAAATCTAAGAGTCACTTCTACTGTAGAAGACAAAGACGTCCATCAACCTTAACTCTAGGAGTCACTTCTACTGTAGAAAACAAAGACGTCCATTAACCTTAAATCTAAGAGTCACTTCTACTGTAGAAAACAAAGACGTCCATTAACCTTAAATCTAAGAGTCACTTCTACTGTAGAAGACAAAGACGTCCATTAACCTTAAATCTAAGAGTTACTTCTACTGTAGAAAACAAAGACGTCCATTAACCTTAAATCTAAGAGTCACTTCTACTGTAGAAGACAAAGACGTCCATTAACTAAACTCTAAGAGTCGCTTCTACTGTAGAAGACAAAGACGTCCATTAACCTTAACTCTAAGAGTCACTTCTACTGTAGAAGACAAAGATGTCCATCAACCTTAACTCTAAGAGTCACTTCTGCTGTAGAAGACAAAGACGTCCATCAACCTTAACTCTAAGAGTCACTTCTACTGTAGAAGACAAAAACGTCCATCAACCTTAACTCTAAGAGTCACTTCTACTGTAGAAGACAAAGACGTCCATCATTCTTAACTCTAAGAGTCACTTCTACTGTAGAAGACAAAAACGTCCATCAACCTAAACTCTCGGAATCATTTCTACTGTAGAAGACAAAAACGTCCATCAACCTTAACTCTCAGAATCACTTCTACTGTAGAAGACAAAAACGTCCATCAACCTAAACTCTCGGAATCACTTCTACTGTAGAAGACAAAAACGTCCATCAACCTAAACTCTCGGAATCACTTCTAATGTAGAAGACAAAAATGTCCATCAACCTTAACTCTAAGAGTCACTTCTACTGTAGAAGACAAAGATGTCCATCAACATTAACTCTAAGAGTCACTTCTAATTTAGAAGACAAAGACGTCCATCAACCTTAACTATAAGAGTCACTTCTACTGTAGAAGACAAAGACGTCCATCAACCTTAACTCTAAGAGTCACTTCTACTGTAGAAGACAAAAACGTCCATCAACCTTAACTCTAAGAGTCACTTCTACTGTAGAAGACAAAGATGTCCATCAACCTTAACTCTAAGAGCCACTTCTACTGTAGAAGACAAAGATGTCCATCAACCTTAACTCTAAGAGTCACTTCTACTGTAGAAGACAAAGATGTCCATCAACATTAACTCTAAGAGTCACTTGTACTGTAGAAGACAAAAACGTCCATCAACCTTAACTCTAAGAGTCACTTCTACTGTAGAACACAAAGACGTCCATCAACCTTAACTCTAAGAGTCACTTCTACTGTAGAAGACAAAGATGTCCATCAACCTTAACTCTAAGAGTCACTTCTACTGTAGAAGACAAAGACGTCCATCAACCTTAACTCTAAGAGTCACTTCTACTGTAGAAGACAAAAACGTCCATCAACCTTAACTCTAAGAGTCACTTCTACTGTAGAAGACAAAGACGTCCATCAATCTTAACTCTAAGAGTCACTTCTACTGTAGAAGACAAAAACGTTCATCAACCTAAACTCTCGGAATCACTTCTACTGTAGAAGACAAAAACGTCCATCAACCTTAACTCTCGGAATCACTTCTACTGTAGAAGACAAAAACGTCCATCAACCTAAACTCTCGGAATTACTTCTACTGTAGAAGACAAAAACGTCCATCAACCTAAATTCTCGGAATCACTTCTACTGTAGAAGACAAAGACGCCCATCAACCTTAACTCTAAGAGTCACTTCTACTGTAGAAGACAAAGACGTCCATCAACCTAAACTCTCGGAATCACTTCTAATGTAGAAGACAAAGACATCCATCAACCTTAACTCTAAGAGTCACTTCTACTGTAGAAGACAAAGACGTCCATCAACCTTAACTCTAAGAGTCACTTCTACTGTAGAAGACAAAGACGTCCATCAACCTTAACTCTAAGAGTCACTTCTACTGTAGAAGACAAAGACGTCCATCAACCTTAACTCTAAGAGTCACTTCTACTGTAGAAGACAAAGACACCATCAACATTAACTCTAAGAGTCACTTCTACTGTAGAAGACAAAGATGTCCATCAACCTTAACTCTAAGAGTCACTTCTACTGTAGAAGACAAAGATGTCCATCAACCTTAACTCTAAGAGTCACTTCTTCTGTAGAAGACAAAGATGTCCATCAACATTAACTCTAAGAGTCACTTCTACTGTAGAAGACAAAAACGTCCATCAACCTTAACTCTAAGAGTCACTTCTACTGTAGAAGACAAAGATGTCCATCAACCTTAACTCTAAGAGTCACTTCTACTGTAGAAGACAAAGACGTCCATCAACCTTAACTCTAAGAGTCACTTCTACTGTAGAAGACAAAAACGTCCATCAACCTTAACTCTAAGAGTCACTTCTACTGTAGAAGACAAAGACGTCCACCAATCTGAACTCTAAGAGTCACTTCTACTGTAGAAGACAAAAACGTCCATCAACCTAAACTCTCGGAATCACTTCTACTGTAGAAGACAAAAACGTCCGTCAACCTAAACTCTCGGAATCACTTCTAATGTAGAAGACAAAAACGTCCATCAACCTTAACTCTAAGAGTCGCTTCTACTGTAGAAGACAAAGACGTCCATCAACCTAAACTCTCGGAATCACTTCTACTGTAGAAGACAAAGACGTCCATCAACCGTAACTCTAAGAGTCACTTCTACTGTAGAAGACAAAGACGTCCATCAACCTAAACTCTCGGAATCACTTCTACTGTAGAAGACAAAGACGTCCATCAACCTTAACTCTAAGAGTCACTTCTACTGTAGAAGACAAAGACGTCCATCAACCTTAACTCTAAGAGTCACTTCTACTGTAGAAGACAAAGACGTCCATTAACCTTAACTCTAAGAGTCACTTCTACTGTAGAAGACAAAGACGTCCATCAACCTTAACTCTAAGAGTCACTTCTACTGTAGAAGACAGAGACGTCCATCAACCTTAACTCTAAGAGTCACTTCTACTGTAGAAGACAAAGACGTCCATCAACCTTAACTCTAAGAGTCACTTCTACTGTAGAAGACAAAGACGTCCATCAACCTTAACTCTAAGAGTCACTTCTACTGTAGAAGACAAAGACGTCCATCAACCTTAACTCTAAGAGTCACTTCTACTGTAGAAGACAAAGACGTCCATCAACCTTAACTCTAAGAGCCACTTCTACTGTAGAAGACAAAGACGTCCATCAACCTAAACTCTCGGAATCAATTCTAATGTAGAAGACAAAAACGTCCATCAACCTTAACTCTAAGAGTCGCTTCTAATGTAGAAGACAAAGACGTCCATCAACCTTAACTCTAAGAGTCACTTCTACTGTAGAAGACAAAGACGTCCATCAACCTTAACTCTAAGAGTCACTTCTACTGTAGAAGACAAAGACGTCCATCAACCTTAACTCTAGGAGTCACTTCTACTGTAGAAGACAAAGACGTCCATTAACCTTAACTCTAGGAGTCACTTCTACTGTAGAAGACAAAGACGTCCATCAATCTTAACTCTAGGAGTCACTTCTACTGTAGAAGACAAAGACGTCCATCAACCTTAACTCTAAGAGTCACTTCTACTGTAGAAGACAAAGACATCCATTAACCTTAACTCTAGGAGTCACTTCTACTGTAGAAAACAAAGACGTCCATTAACCTTAACTCTAAGAGTCACTTCTACTGTAGAAGACAAAGACGTCCATTAACCTTAAATCTAAGAGTCACTTCTACTGTAGAAGACAAAGACGTCCATTAACCTTAAATCTAAGAGTCACTTCTACTGTAGAAGACAAAGACGTCCATCAACCTTAACTCTAGAGTCACTTCTACTGTAGAAAACAAAGACGTCCATTAACCTTAAATCTAAGAGTCACTTCTACTGTAGAAAACAAAGACGTCCATTAACCTTAAATCTAAGAGTCACTTCTACTGTAGAAGACAAAGACGTCCATTAACCTTAAATCTAAGAGTTACTTCTACTGTAGAAAACAAAGACGTCCATTAACCTTAATCTAAGAGTCACTTCTACTGTAGAAGACAAAGACGTCCATTAACTAAACTCTAAGAGTCGCTTCTACTGTAGAAGACAAAGACGTCCATTAACCTTAACTCTAAGAGTCACTTCTACTGTAGAAGACAAAGATGTCCATCAACCTTAACTCTAGGAGTCACTTCTACTGTAGAAGACAAAGACGCCCATTAACCTTAATTGTAATATTCTCGAAAGCGACGACAAGAGGCCGAGACCAAAGACTAACCACACAGAGAACAAACAGTGAAAATGAGAAGTATGGGCCAGAATTTGAATACCCTTCAAAGGGTGATCTTAGAATGTTTGAAGCGCTGGATTTTGTTGCTGCTCTACTAGATACCACAAAGAGTGTCGACCTTGTACTCATCAACATTTTGAAACCATGAAAAAAGTGGTATATGAATACTAAAAGAAAAAAAAACTGATCCTACATTTTAAATAAAAGTTGCGCATTGCTGCAAAGAATGGTCGCGCAATGCAATATATGAAGTACTAAAGAATGAAAGTGTTTTAGATCTGAATGAAACAAGTCTACTTGCTAACTTTGCTGGTCAAAAGTTAGCCATTTAAAAAAGAAAACATTTCCTTTTTAGGACTTAACACTTGAACCAGGGTGTCCTTAACTTCCGTTTGCTTAACACTCATTTGTAGTCAGTACAAAGTAGATCCGCCTAATACGGTAAATTACCCAGTATTCTTAGTACATCCGGTAAGTCATTTCCTGGGCCTTAAATCTTTGGCTTGAAGGTCATGTGACTTGTCTTGTTTACAACCAGAGAGGCTTGACTCTCTCTTTCTCAGCCTCGTATAGACCAGTCGCCGTCTGCGACTTTTCTAACCAGTGCTGATTCAAGTATAGAAAGATACAAGTAGCATTCGACCTATGTCGCAGGACTTAGGACTCTCCCATAGGTTTTCAATCAATTCCAACACAGTACATGTTTAAAGACGACTGTATGCATCACTGTGGTTTTCTCTCCCATTTAAACTTGTACCTTTCATACACCAACAAATAGGCATGTGTATCTAATTTTAAAAATCATCATTGTTATGTACAGTGTCTGCTGGCGTAGGTGATCATGACTCTCTAAGTCTTTCTATCTCTTAGCTGTTTATTTAATTCTTTTGGTGACTTCTTACCAAAATAACTGCCTTATATCTTATCTCTTTGTGTCCGCCTGTCTCTTCTTCCCTCAATTTGTCCACTTACTATAATTATACTAAAGTGGTAGAGAAGATAATAAACATTTTAAAAAGTATGTTCTTAGCATCACGTAGAGGAACCATCACCATTTGTGTTCGCTTTTGAAACCTTATATGGAAGGCACAGAAAACATCTCAATGTGTTGTTGTTTCTCAACTCAAGCGTTCATTGTTGCTCTTATCTTTTTAATTTTCAAAAAGACATCTCTTTTAAGAGTCCCGCCAAGCCACAAGGCGTCTTAGTGCACATATTTTTCAAAAGAGATTCGGCACATTATTTTTAACGTTATCAGTATTACGCCCGTGCCGCTTTTCTTTCCCGGAAAAAAAAACCAGCCTCTCATTTAAGGTTGGGTAAACTGGGTCTCGTCGATCAGAATCGAACGCGACTTCATATTCTTAGTAGTCGAGTTCACTAGCCACTGAGCTTTTTCGGCTGCCCCATTTTATTTGTCGGTCCAGATGAAATTGTGCCTATTCGCACGCCGCAATACTTTTACAACTATGTTCAATGAACGCCCATGGAAACCCTGTCTCGTTCAGTGGACGTCTTGTCTTAGTGTCTGTCCTTTATGTGAGGAAAAATCCGGAAAATGCCTACAATGTAACCATCCTTGCTACACCTGTAGTGACACTTGTCCCGATGGTAATTTTGGCCTACAGTGCAAACAGACGTGTTCTGATAGCTGTGACATCATATGTGACCCGGAAAGTACAGAATGTACGTGCAAGGAAACGTACTACGAGTCAGACTGCACTCTCAAATGTCCAGACAACTGTTTCAACGACACCTGTGAACAGTCAACTGGGAACTGTACATGCGGAGGAACGTTCTACGGGTCAGACTGCACTCTCAAATTTTCGGACAACTGTTTGAACGAAACCTGTGAACAGTTAATCGGGGCCTGCGTCTCGTATGTCGATGATTCTCACGTTAAGAAGAGTCTGCCGACTACAACAAACCCAAGCATATGGATACCTTAATGTGTTTCTGTGCTGGACATAGTTCATTTCTTGGTGTTTTTCCGTGAATCCATGGCTCATATCTTGATGTGTTTCTGTGCAAGCCATGATTCATATCTTGATGTGATTCTGTGCTAGCCATGGTCATATCTTAGCTTGTGTGTGTGTGTGTGTGTGTATGTGTGTGTGCTGGCTATGGCTCATATCTTGGTGTGTGTCATGTTAGTCATATCTCATATCTTGGTGTGTCCGTGTTAATCATGTTTCATATCTTTATGTGTGTATGTGTTTAGTCATATCTCATATCTTAGTGTGTATCTGTGTTAATCATGTGTCATATCTTTGTGTGTGCATGATTGGGTTAGTGATATCTCATATCTTTGTGTGCATGTTTATGTCAGTCATATCTCATTCCTTTATGTGCATGATTATGGTAGTCATGTGTCATATATCTTGATGTGTGTCAGTGTTAGTCATGCCTCGTATCGCTGTGTGCATGTCTGTGTTAGTCACATCTCATATCTTTGTGTGTGCATGTCTGTGCTAGTCACATCTCATATCTTTGTGTGTGCATGTCTGTGTTAGTCACCTCTAGTGACTCGTGCAGATGGTGCTCGTAAACCTGGGAGGGCCGACCATCTAAGGGCAGAATCCCCCTACAGAAAAGATCATCTGCTGCCTTGCAGGAAGATTGGGGACAATCAGAGGCTAAGGAAAGCAAACCTGAATAAAATGCTGGCTGAAATCGGATGCACTGGGCCACTGGCGCAGAACACAGTGCAACGTTTTAACGGGTGTTCAATCAGAGTGGATCTGGCAGACTCTTATTGTGATGTTCTGTCTGTGGGGGCGATCAACACACTTAACCTGACAGTTGACTTCATGTGAGAGTCTGGAATCCTACTCTGATTGAGTCCTGATCGCAGAGAGAGAGAGAGAGAGAGAGAGAGAGAGAGAGAGAGAGAGAGAGAAAGAGAGAGTACAGTGGAGTAGAGAGAAACGGTCTTAAAGTGTCCATGTTATTTTTTGTTACTCATTAGCATAATTTTAGGCCGCTGAATTGTGGCTGTTACTCTACAGGGAAGGGAGCCGCGATAGCTCAGTGGTTAGTGAACTGGACTACAAAGGACAAGGGGTAGGGTTCGATCCCAACCAACGGCTTCCGGGTTCACCCAGCCTTAAATGGGTACCGGATTTTTTTCTGGGGAAGTAAAGCAGCACGGGCGTAATACCGACCACATTACCCCAAAAGTCATGTACTGAAGGTCTGTAAAATATAGGGTCACTAACACCATATTTTCCTATACGCCACTTGGCGTGACGGGGGTACTTTACTTTTTTTAAAGTATAATTTGCGGTAATGTAATCAGCACGTAGAGAAACATTACAAAGAAGATTAAGGTGAGAAACAACAATCAGTTTTCTTGTCGAGGTTTAGAGGCTCGCTCGTACCAGAGACGTGAGGTGAGAAACATTACGGTTCCCGTACAAAGTCTGACACTTATAGCTTGTTTCATAACTCGTGCCCAACTTTTAAAATCGATAGCTTTTTAACCGCTTGTTGTAAGTTGTTCAAAATTTGCATGTAAAGTTATAATGATTAGAACCCAACAGGGAATTAATTTCATTAAAAAAAAAACATTTGGTTATTATTGTTGCTTATTTGATTTATATAAATTTATAACGACCCATTGATGTAGTCAAAACTTAATGTTTACAGTATTTTAAGTTAAAAATAGCGTGTAAAAATCCATACACGGTAAAATTGACGTGTTTGCACGCTTTCGCCGTGGTTTTTTGACACAATTAGACACTTGTAAAAAACACGAGAAATTGTGTGTTCCATTTCCGTTCTTTCAGAGGTGGAGACGTGGAACGATAACATTTATCATGAGTCTTAAAATGAAATTCTGCAGTTTACAAAACATCGCAATAAAAATGTATGACTATTTTTGCAAAGAGGCTAAACAAGGAAGATTATTTCATTCTTTAGAAAACCATGAGAATAGGACAAGACACATTTTGGATTTATCTAAACGGGCATTTTATCGCTGGATACAAGCACGTGACCGTCAATGTTCAAAATATACAAAATCACAAGGAAGAGCAAAAATGTTGGATAATTTCGACAGTGAACTTATTAGAAGTGAAATTCGCAAAATGAAACTGTTACAATAGGAAAATTAAAATTATCGCTGAAACAGAACAACATGATTGAAATATCAAAGTCTACATTATGGAGGAATGTGAGAGCTGCAGGCTTTACATTCAGAAAGTATTCCAATGGACGAAACATCATCTGTGAGAAGCCACATATAGTAGTCATGAGAAGCAAGTACTTACGTGAAGTAAAAGAGGTGCGCAAGCAAGGTTATGATATTGTGTACTTGGATGAGACATGGATCAATGCTCACCACACTAACCAAAGGGAATGGCAGTCATCAGATGGAAAGATTAAGAGATTAATACTTAGCAGCAAAGGACAGCGCTTGATAATTGCTCATGCAGGTAGTCGACAACATGGACTAATACAGAATGCAGAGCTCATTTTTCTTTCAAAATCCATAGACAATCGGGATTATCACTCTGAGATGAATGGTCACATATTTAGACATTGGATTGAAAATTCTGTTCTCCCATCACTAGATCGACCATCTTGCCTAATAATGGACAATGCAGCGTACCACAACATTGTTGCACTTGAAGATAAAGTCCCGACGTCATCCAGTACAAAAGATGCTATTAAGATATGGCTCACAAAGGAGCACATACAATTTAATAACATGTACTTAAAACCTGAATTACTATCTCTAGTAAAGCAAAAACAAAGGACAAAGATTTTTCAAATAGATAAGATTATCCAAGAGCACGGTCATATAAGTTTGAGGCTGCCACCTTACCATGCTCATTTAAATCCAATAGAACTAATCTGGGCATAATTAAAAGGACAAGTGGCAGATGAAAATACAACATTCAAAATATGCGATGTAAAGACTCTTGCTAATCTCGCTTTATTAAATATAGACAAAGATTATTGGGCTAAATGTGAAGACCACGTCTTAAAACAGGAAGAGGAATATTTGGAAAATGATGGTTTGTGGAATGTTCAAACCTAAACAGTTATTAATCTTTTAGACTCGTCTGATTCAGAATGAAAGTATATAGCCCCCACAATGTTGGCCCCTATATTACCTTAAATTAGTTCAACAAACGGTCCTTATCAGGACCACACAACTATGAAAATTGGACATACAGTAATACCTTGATATTATCGTCCGTCCTCGAACTGAGAAGACAATAATTCTTCTGGTGTTTTGTCGTATTCAGTTATTTCCCCATTACGGCCACGCCTTTACCTAGTGAAAATTAATCATAGACCAGCAACTACGGTAATTTCTATTATTTAGGGGTTCACAATTTACAATTTCGACAAACATCAAAGAAATTCGCCGCTTTAAGAAAACTGCAGCTGCAAGATATTTGTTAAATATACATTTAAAGGGTCTTTTGCATTCTAATAACATTTGGAAAATTTCAACAGTTTTTAACAAACGGTTACTGAGTAATAGCGTTTTGAAGTTGGACACGTGATTTGAAACGAGCTATAGTAGCAAAGATCGCCAGAAAGATTGACAAAATTGTGGTTCTTGACCGGCAATCAGAGAGGGGAATTAAATAAAAACCTTCATAATCTTCAACTTATCATGTGATAATCAAACAGCAAAAATAAAAATAAAAGATAATTAACCTCCTGTAGACCTAAATGCAATGTATCGGAAACGATGGACCACAGAATGGCATTAACAAACAGAATAGACAAAGTAGAAAGATAGCATAAAATAAATGAAGAAAATGAAGAAACTAGGAATGACAAAGTGGGATGCAGAGAGCAAAATCTTGAAAAGATTGTATACACAAAGAGTCAGACCTGTACCAGGTCATGAATGTAGTGTAACAACTTGTGTCACAGCAACTAAAACAGTTTGTTTACATTAGCAGAGTGCGGAACCAAGCCTCGTGCATTACTAGTGATCCTTAAAATCCACAACAATAGAGACATTAGAAGATAGTAACAGGCTGCTCACCAAAAGTGACATTAGAAGATAGTAACAGGCTGCTCACCAAAAGTGACATTAGAAGATAGTAACAGGCTGCTCACCAAAAGTGACATTAGAAGATAGTAACAGGCTGCTCACCAAAAGTGACATTAGAAGATAGTAACAGGCTGCTCACCAAAAGTGACATTAGAAGCCAGTGACATGGCATCAAACAATAGAGACCTTAGAATATAGTAACAGGCCGCCTACTAACAGAGACCCTTAGAAGATTGTAACAAGCTGCCTACCAATAGAGACCTTAGAAGATTGTAACAGGTCATCAACAAATAGAGAGCTTAGAAGATAGTAACAAGCTGTCTACCAATAGAGACCTTAGAAGATAGTAACAAGCTGTCTACCAATAGAGACTTTAGAAGACAGTAACAAGTTGTCTACCAATAGAGACTTTAGAAGACAGTAACAAGCTGTCTACCAATAGAGACTTTAGAAGACAGTAACAAGTTGTCTACCAATAGAGACTTTAGAAGATAGTAACAAGCTGTCTACCAATAGAGACTTTAGAAGATAGTAACAAGCTGTCTACCAATAGAGACCTTAGAAGATAGTAACAAGCTGTCTACCAATAGAGACATTAGAAGATAGTAACAAGCTGTCTACCAATAGATACCTTAGAAGATAGTAACAAGCTGTCTACCAATAGAGACCTTAGAAGATAGTAACACGCTGTCTACCAATAGAGACTTTAGAAGATAGTAACAAGCTGTCTACCAATAGAGACCTTAGAAGATAGTAACAAGCTGTCTACCAATAGAGACATTAGAAGATAGTAACAAGCTGTCTACCAATATATACCTTAGAAGATAGTAACAAGCTGTCTACCAATAGAGACCTTAGAAGATAGTAACACGCTGTCTACCAATAGAGACTTTAGAAGATAGTAACAAGCTGTCTACCAATAGAGACCTTAGAAGATAGTAACACGCTGTCTACCAATAGAGACTTTAGAAGATAGTAACAAGCTGTCTACCAATAGAGACCTTAGAAGATAGTAACAAGCTGTCTACCAATAGAGACCTTAGAAGATAGTAACAAGCTGTCTACCAATAGAGACCTTAGAAGATAGTAACACGCTGTCTACCAATAGAGACTTTAGAAGATAGTAACAAGCTGTCTACCAATAGAGACCTTAGAAGATAGTAACAAGCTGTCTACCAATAGAGACCTTAGAAGATAGTAACAAGCTGTCTACCAATAGATACCTTAGAAGATAGTAACAAGCTGTCTACCAATAGAGACCTTAGAAGATAGTAACAAGCTGTCTACCAATAGATACCTTAGAAGATAGTAACAAGCTGTCTACCAATAGAGACCTTAGAAGATAGTAACAAGCTGTCTACCAATAGAGACTTTAGAAGATAGTAACAGGTCAACAACCAATAGAGACCTTAGAAGCCAGTAACAGGTCAACAACCAATAGAGACCTTAGAAGCCAGTAACAGGTCAACAACCGATAGAGACCTTAGAAGATAGTAACAGATCATCAACAAATAGAGACTTTTCGAAAATGGAGAGACTAGAAAAAGGAGAATAAACAGATAATCAGCACTGCGCCAAATCTGTCCTTTTTCCCAGAACTAAAAATCTTGTAACCATTTAAGGCTGGGTGAACATAGAAGCCATCTATCGGGATCGTACCTGACCTCTTTCATCAATAGACTAGTGTCATTAAGCATTACTCTGTAGTAATTTCCGTGTTCATACTTAGCGAAGTATTTTTTTTCTACAGGCCAGATTTTTCCCCCTGATGTGATCAAAACACAATTTGCGGTTGTTCGTAATATTTTTCCCGTTTGGGCAGTTAATCTTCTTGATGCCACTCTGTCCCTTTCAGTGCAGCCATGTCCGCTGGGAAGCTCAAACAGAAATGAAAGCTCTTATCTCAAGCCATTTGTTGCCTTCAAGGCAAAATGGAGACAGCTAGAGAACCGGGGAAACCCGCTGTATTATGGGCAGAGATTCGTAACGAAATCAACAAGTAAACAAAACACATGTAGTTATGGTCGAAGGGTAACGGTCGAATGATTAATACCTGGAAGGTGCATAAGATTGAATTAGTTCTTTCTCTTTCCAAACTTCAGGATTAATTCTTTACTTTTTACTACTATTGTCTTACACTGCAACTACGAGTGCAAGGGTAGTTCAGTTTTATTGTTTAATGTTCATCAATACAGCAACATTTTTATTTTATTTCAAGATTTAGTTTTTATGTTTCCAATTATTTGCCCATTTTATACATAAATGCTGATCTTCTGGCAGATTTTAGTTCCTCTACTTTTATAACTTCATACAAACGTGTACTTAAATGTGTACACATGTTTGAATTGTACTGATTCGTTGGAAGAGCTGTGGTCGAGAGGGTTGAACTTGTCGTTTGTCAATCTTGCGGATGAAGGTTTGATTCCCGACAGGGTCAAGATGTTTTAGTTACCGTTTTGGGATGAAATTAAGTGATAGAAAAAGTAAAGCCCCCCCCCCCCCCCCTTTTCCCCAAATCTTGTGGCGTTGTAAATTACAATTGTAAACATTTGTCAGTGACCATAGACTACACGTCTATGACCTAATTGTAAACATTTGTCAGTGCCCATAGACCACATGTCTATGATGTCAGTATCTACATTCGTAATTGACTATAGTTGGAACTTTGATGGATGGTATAGTTATTATCATAATTCTTCTTCTTTCCTTCCTCATTTGACTTTCAGCGCCAAGGGAAGGTATACTTTTTTTGGTCTTTTGCTCTTATGTTCGCTTCTGCTGCTGTTATGTTTTGAAGTCCTCTACCTGTTTTAGTTTCCTACCTTCTATAGTTATGTTAATGTTCTGGTTTTTTTTTTCTTTTGCGACATTCATGATTTCTATTTTGTTGATGTTAATTTTCATGTTGTGTTTTGTGCCTGTGCTGCTCAGTTGATATAAATGTTCTTTTAGATCTTCTATTTCCCCATGTATTAGTGCCTGATCGTCTGCAAATAAAAGCTAGTTGATCTCCTCTGTCTCTGATGGGTTGGCTAACTTGTATATATAGTCCATGTGTGTAATAAACAGTAAAAACAAAGAGGGGGGGGGGTAGTACGCACCCCTGTATTACACCTGTTCTAACTTCGAAGTGGTCTGTGTAGCCTGCTGCTGTTGATGTAAAGACTTTTAATTAGGTTGGTTAGATGTTGGTTTACTCCCTATGTTGTTAGTATCTCCCACAGTTGTTCTCTGTTTATTCTGTCGAATGCTTTATCCTGATCAATGAAAGCTATAAAAAATGTTGATTGTGTTCTGTCATTTTTTTCTGCAACCTGTTTTAAGGTGAATAGATCGTCAGTACATCCTCTGTTTTTTTCGGAATCCTATTTGAGAATCGCTTAACTATAGTTCTATTATTGGTCTCAGCCTTTTTTCCCACATTTTTAGCGTAGAGTTTGCCTACATGACTGAGAAGACATATACCTCTATATTGATTGCAGTCTCTTTTGCTACCTTTCTTTTTCATATTGATATGATGATTGCCTGCTGCTAGTCTTCTTGTGCTTTTTGTTAGTGCCATGCTGCTTTGAATATTCTGTGCAGCCATGTCCCTTCTGTTTCTCCTGCTGCTGCTATTATTTCTATTGGTATGTTATCTATTCCCGGTGCTTTATTTCTTGGTGCATATTAGATTATTTCTTCGATTTCCTCTTTCATGATGTTGGGTTCAGTACTTGTGCATTCTTGTGTGGTTTTTGTGGTCACATTGGTAGTTGTTGTCGTGTTTAATAGGTCTTCAAAATACTCTTTCCTTCTCTGTTGCATATGTTGGTTATTTGATATTGGCTGTCCGTCTTTGTCATTTATGAGCTCAGTAGGATAATGGTTTTCTTTTCTCGCTCTTGTGGCTTTTACTACTTTGTAGAAATCTCTTGTTGCTGTCTTGAAGTCCCAGCTCATATTTTGTCCGAATCCTGTCCAATGCTTTTGCTTAACTTCTTTGATCAAAATTTTTTAACTCTTTTTCGAAATATGGCATATTTTTCATATTTTTCTCGACTCCTATTCTCCCTCCAATTTTTAAACAGATTCTTCTTTTCTTTAATTGCTTCTCTGATTGCTTCGTTCCACCACGGGGTGCTCTTTTTTCCTTTCTTTTGTCATTACCTTCCTTCCACAAACAGTTTTAAAGGTGTTGGTTACTGTTTTCTTAAACTGTTTCCACTCTTCTTCTACTGTGCTTACTTCTTCAGGGAGTTTCTTGAATTACTCTGTTAGTTTTTCTTCTAGGGTTTTCCTTGGTTCTTTATCTTTTAATTGTTTTATTTTTATTGTCTGTCCTTTTTAATTATTTTGTTTGTTTTCGTTTCTTCTCTTTGTTTTTGGCTGTCCGAGTGTAATCATAACCATTTTGTGGTCCGTGTCGTCTGTGATAGCTCAGCTGTCGGTTACTCTTTTCTTGTTCTGTTTTCTTGTTAGTATAAATTCCATCTGGCTTCTGCATGCTGTGTCATTCCATTATCATAATTTACCTTTATATTTCCCCAGAGACAATCTCTGGTACCATTTAGTTAAGACTTGATAAACCCTTCAAACTGCATCAGCCCGATAATAACGTCCGATAACTTAGGAACTGAACATTAATTGTTGTCACTACGATATTGATGAGGAAGCGAATGAATGAAAACCGTTTGCTCTTTAATAATAAGATTAACAAGGAATCGAATCACGATATGGTAACAGAAAAAAAAGAATAACTACAAATTCTGACCAGAGCACCTAGTGTCAGCTGCTTTGGACATGCGGCCTCTATTCTCCAGCTACAGAGAACAGCCCCAACAGATTGCAGTAATGAGATAAAACCATAAATATAGAAAGTTGTTTTTGATTGGCTGACTGACTGACTTACTGATTGATTGAATGATTGATTGATTGATTGATTGATTGACTGACTGACTGATTGATTGACTGACTGACTGACTGATTGATTGATTGATTGACGGACTGATTGATTGATTGATTGACGGACTGATTGATTGATTGATTGATTGATTGATTAATTGATTGATTGATTGATTGATTGAGTGACTGATTGGAGCATTGATATGAGAATAAAATGGTTGTGATTGTGTTCCAGCTTGACACTCTCCAGTTGTCCCAGCAGAAAAAGGGCACTAGCCATTTCAGTGGAATTTAAGAAAATATCAACAGAGGGAAGGATCACTGGTTAAGTCATCTTTAAACGGTGTTACCACATACGTTGGGGTTTTATAAATCACTCTCCACACATTAATTCTTTACATAACTGCACATCTTTTACACGGTTATTTAAATTTCGCATTTTCTCTTCATTTTTCGCCTCTTCTTTTTCTTCTTCTTGTTCTTCAACGATCAACTTTTGCTACATACCTAGACTGGCAAGTATGGAGAAAAATGGAAGTGTCCATAGTCTTTTTTACTAGTAGCACAATTTGGAGTAATGTAATCATAGTAGTTTGTTGTTTGCATGTTCCCTTTTGTGGGCCAAACTTTCGTTTTCTGGCTTTTGAAGGCAATGCAGTCTTATAGAAACAATAATGAAGTTTCACTTGCATGTCTGCAGTCGCAGCAATCTTGTAAGTAAAGATAATGATTTTACTTGAGTTATTGAGTTATTTGCGGGTCATCATCATTGCACTCCGAACATGTCCATAGGTGCTCAGATTCCCTTCTCAGCAATTTCCGCAGCGACTGACGACTCCAGTTCTGTGTTGGTTGATAAGTCTTCTTACACGGTCACTAAATTTTTCATTTCTGGCTGTGCCCACCTTAACTCCCATTTCCATCATCCGAAGAAGTGACGTGGATCTGTGTTTGCCGAAGTCCTGTGCTCTTCCCACATCTCGGAGGGCATTGATGATGTCCGCCCGATCCATTGGTTGCCCGTCCTCAACGACAGCGCAGCTAGCCAACCTGTCCGCTCTCTCATTTCCCCGTACTCCCGCATGTCCAGGGACATAGACAAAGGTGACCTTACGTATTTTGAATTTCTGCAACGACTCTACCCATTGCATGCGTACAAAGCCTGCCTCCACTTTTTTTTATCATGCTCATCGAATCACTCAGTATACATGCGTGGATGTAGTCTTGTGACTCTAACCATTTGAATGCCTTGGTCACTGCCATCACCTCCATTGTCATGCTACTCGTGGTCATGACATATGCACCACTGTCTTCGTAGACTCTTCTGCCTGCCGAGCGTGCTGTAAATGCCCATGCACTTCTTTGGTGTTGTCTTACAGATCCGTCTGTATAGATGACTGCATGTTTCTCATCAGTGTTATCGCAGATGAGACCGTTGACCTCAGCATTAACCACGACCGGGTTCTGTTCTCTACTTTTCCTGTCGAGTGTGACAATACACGAGAAAGTCCCCTTGAAAGACGTAGGCACCGGTATCCATTCCTCACCACGATGATATTGGTAAGCCCACAGACCTGTTTGATGACATCTTCTGCTCGGCCCACCCATGATTTGCCTCTTTTTAGCCTGGCACCTTTCCCTGTGTTGAGCACGTGGTGCAATGGATGCTCTTTATCTGTACTAATCTTCAGGTATGCTCGTGCTCTCCAGATCTTGATTCTGTCATCCATGGTTGGAAAGTCAAGAAGATACCTCATTGCTACACAGGGAGTGTCCCTCGTACATCCCAGGATAATGCGCATGGCTTCATTTTGTATTTCCTCCAGCCTATCAATTTGAGTCGTTCTGACAGTAAGAATGGCCAGGGCATACTCGATTGGTGCGAGGACTAATCCCTGGAATAGAAGAGTAAGTAGCCTCTGCTCGATGTTGGCAGCTGCCATGACCTTCAAGGCGGCTTTTCCTTTGTGTGATTTTACTTTCATGTACGTATTCGTAGGTTGCAGTAGTCTTGTAAGTAAAGATAATGATTGTGTTTGCATGCCCCGCAGACGCAGACAACTTAGTCTCTAAGACTAGTTTTGTTTTGTTTCTTTAATCTCCTTTATCTCCCACCCACGCAATTTAAGTACTGCAATATTTGATTTTTCTTTTCCCAGAATTGTCTCATCTGATACGCCAAGATGAAGATTTATGAAAAGACTAGAAACAGAGCCCTGCTAATGAATACATAAAGCGACAACAGATAAGTGGTTCGGGCATATGAGAAGACATAAAGAACTAAATCTGATACAACAAGTTACCAACAAACGATACAAGAACACTAAATTAAGAGCTCGACCAAGAAAAAGGTGGATAATCGGGATACTAGAAACACTGGAGGGTATAAGAGCAGAAGATGTTAATAAAAGAGCAAGAAGCAGTTAACCATATCTCCCCTCCACATCGACAGCAAATGAGGAGGTAAAGAAAAGAAGAAAGAAAGAAAGTTATACAGAACAACCAATCTAGAGTGACACAGAGGCAATAAATTAAACAATAAAGTACAACAAAAATACAAGGGTCCCGCGATAGCTCAGTGGTAAGTGAACTGGACTACAAAGGACAAGGGGTAGGGTTCGATCCCAACCGACGGCTTCCGGGTTCACCCAGCCTTAAATGGGTACCGGATTTTTTTCTGGGAAAGTAAAGCAGCACGGGCGTAATACCGACCACATTACCCCAAAAATCATGTGCTGAAGGTCTGTAAAATATAGGGTGACTAACATCATATTTCCCTATACGCCACTTGGCGTGACTTTACTTTACTTATTTTTACAACAAAAATACGACAACAGAAATAAGATGTTTTCAATTATTGACTTTTAAAATGTTTTCATTGTGATAAATAGAAAGAAAAACACTAGCGGCAATAATCAAATAGTTAAATAAGAGAACTGAAAATTTTAAAAAGTATTTTAAAAAAAGAAAAAAACTTAAACTTACAAAGTTAAAAAAAAAGAAATATTCAAACTCAAAAAGTAAATTTTATAATGACGAATTTAAACTCAAGAATTGAAGAAAAGAAAAAACTCAAACTCAAAAAGTAACTTTTTAAAAAAAAGGACGAACTAAACTCAAAAAGAAAAAAAAGAGGTAAAACTCAAGCTTAAAAAGGGAAAAAAGAAAGAACTCAAACTTAAAAATTAAATATTACAAATAGTAAGAACTTAAAGTTAAAAATTAAATATTACAAACAGGAAGTTCTCAAACTTAAAAATTAAATATTACAAACAGGAAGTTCTCAAACTTAAAAATTAAATATTACAAACAGGAAGTTCCCAAACTTAAAAATTAAATATTACAAACAGGAAGTTCTCAAACTTAAAAATTAAATATTACAAATAGGAAGAACTTAAAGTTAAAAATTAAATATTACAAATAGGAAGAACTTAAAGTTAAAAATTAAATATTACAAATAGGAAGAACTTAAAGTTAAAAATTAAACATTACAAACAGGAAGTTCTCAAACTTAAAAATTAAATATTACAAATAGGAAGAACTTAAAGTTAAAAATTAAATATTAAAAATAGGAAGAACTTAAAATCGAAAAATACAAAAAAATAAATAAAAAATAAAACTCAAAACAAGGGGAAAAAAGGATAACCTCAAACTCAAGAAGTTGCTTGGAGAGGAACTGAATTAAAAAGAATAAATTGTTTGAACCACCTGGTGAGAATGTCTTGTGATCGCACACACCAAACAAGAAAGGGAGAAGTAATCCATAGTGCCTTGAATATGTCGATAAATGAAACTAATGTCATATAGCGCACATCAACATAAACAAGGCAATGATGACGGTATCAAAAGAAGCAGAAGACACCAACATAACGATAGGTGGCAATATACTAAAACAAGTGAAGGAATTACAAAAATACAGGCACATCGTTTATTGTCCAATTTTGGATAATGCAACCAGTGCTTTCTTAGAATAAATATCCGGTACTCACTTATGATCGGATGAACCTAGAAGCAGGTCGAAGAACTCGAGACAGACATAGTCAGTTGAATTGATGTAACAACATTAAGAAAACTCTACTCTACCGAAGGTCAAGATTGTCATATTAAAGTCTGCAATTTGATCACATTAATACTACTAAAACCAACTATCTCATCTACAATGAGGAAGAGAAAATGGGCCATTGTCGGGAATGTGTTGAGAAGAGACAACAACAGAAATTCAAAACATACTCTTATATCGAAAACATCAGGATACAGAGAAAAGGAAGACCTAGAGAGATACTGAATATAATACTATAAAAGAAACAATGTTGGCAGGCACACTGTCATAAGATCGAAGATCTGGCCCATAATAGAGATGTCTGGCAAATAACACTACGACCAGAATAGAGGTGGCTGGCAAATAACACTACGACCAGAATAGAGATGGCTGGCAAATAACACTACGACCAGAATAGAGATGTCTGGCAAATAACACTACGACCAGAATAGAGATGGCTGGCAAATAACACTACGACCAGAATAGAGATGTCTGGCAAATAACACTACGACCAGAATAGAGATGTCTGTCAAATAACACTACGACCAGAATAGAGATGTCTGTCAAATAACACTACGAGCCTTGTGCGACGTCTAACAACGCTGGAAGGATCAAGAGTCAAGAATTCTACTGTAGATATTTATGAGATGCAGTTATTGTTGGAAATTGACATATCCAATGCTATACAAAGAGAATGCATTACATCTTTTGCGCGTTTTTCTTTCTTCTTTTCTCGATCATTCTTGCTCACTCTTTCTATCCACCTCATCGAACGCTCAGACGTGTTATTTCCTACTTATCTTCATTTGTGTCAACTATTGTTTGTGTGCAGGACTATATCAAGTTATACTTAAAACTGCTCCAAACAACCCGACACTACTCCACCTACAGACATTTACCAGAACACATACACATACGCACAGTCCACAATCACATGAACAGCCTCTCCCATATTTCACGTAAAAATAAAATGAAAAAGATCCAAAGCAGCAATATAACTGGTGCTTTAAACAGTGTTATTTTCGTTAACCAATCACGTGGCAGTTGAAATAATAATTCTGTTATGTATATCCTTGCTCTATTGATTATGTACTATTGATTATCGATTAACTTCTTAACTATCCCTGCCTTTACAGACCCATTTTTTGCATCACAGTTACCCGATCTTGACTTCCACCCAGTCACCGAACCGCTTCTATGTGTTTCCGTGGTGCCGTTAAATCTGATTGATCTTCGTTTTTCCTTATTGAGGATTAATTCTTTACATTACTGCACATCTTTTACACGGTTATTTAAATTTCGCATTTTCTCTTCATTTTTCGCCTCTTCTTTTTTTCTTCCTCTTGTTCTTCAACGATCAACTTTTGCTACATACCTAGACTGGCAAGTATGGAGAAAAATGGAAGAGTCCATAGTCTTTTTTATCAGTAGCACAATTTGGAGTAATGTAATCATAGTAGTTTGTTGTTTGCATGTTCCCATTTGTGGGCCAAACTTTCGTTTTCTGGCTTTTGAAGGCAATGCAGTCTTATAGAAACAATAATGATGTTTCACTTGCATGTCTGCAGTCGCAGCAGTCTTGTAAGTAAAGATAGTGATTTTACTTGAGTTATTGAGTTATTTGCGGGTCATCATCATTGCATTCCGAACATGTCCATAGGTGCTCAGATTCCATTCTCAGCAATTTCCACAGTGTCCAGCGACTGACGACTCCAGTTCTGTGTTGGTTGATAAGTCTTCTTACACGGCCACTAAGCTTCTCATTTCTGGCTGTGCCCACCTTAACTCCCATTTCCATCATCCGAAGAAGTAACGTGGATCTGTGTTTGCCGAAGTCCTGTGCTCTTCCCACATCTCGGATGGCATTGATGATGTCCGCCCGATCCATTGGTTACCCGTCCTCAACGACAGCGCAGCTAGCCAACCTGTCCGCCCTTTCATTTCCCCGTACTCCCGCATGTCCAGGGACATAGACAAAGTGACCTTACGTATTTTGGATTTCTGCAACGACTCTACCCATTGCATGCGTACAGAGCCTGCCTCCACTTTTTTTTTATCATGCTCATCGAATCACTCAGTATACATGCGTGGGTGTAGTCTTGTGACTCTAACCATTTGAATGCCTTGGTCACTGCCATCACCTCCATTGTCATGCTACTCGTGGTCACGACGTATGCACCACTGTCTTCGTAGACTCTTCTGCCTGCCGAGCGTGCTGTAAATGCCCATGCACTTCTTTGGTGTTGTGCTTACAGATTCGTCTGTATAGATGACTGCCTCTTTCTCATCGGTGTTATCGCAGATGAGACCGTTGACCTCAGCATTAACCACGACCGGGTTCTGTTCTCTACTTTTCCTGTCGAGTGTGACAGACAATACACGAGAAAGTCCCCTTGAAAGACGTAGGCCCCTGTATCCAGTCCTCACCACGATGATATTGGTAAGCCCACAGACCTGTTTCATGACATCTTCTGCTCGGCCCACCAATGATTTGCCTCTTTTTAGCCTGGCACCTTTCCCTGTGTTGAGCACGTGGTGCAATTGATGCTCTTTATCTGTACTAATCTTCAGGTATGCTCGTGCTCTCCAGATCTTGATTCTGTCATCCATGGTTAAAAAGTCAAGAAGATACCTCATTGCTACACAGGGAGTGTCTCTCGTACACCATAAGATAATGCGCATGGCTTCATTTTGTATTTCCTCCAGTCTATCAATTTGAGTCGTTCTGACAGTAAGAATGGCCAGGGCATACTCGATTGGTGCGAGGACTAATCCCTGGAACAGAAGAGTAAGTAGCCTCTGCTCGATGTTGGCAGCTGCCATGACCTTCAAGGCGGCTAATCCTTTGTGTGATTTTACTTTCATGTACGTATTCGCAGGTTGCAGTAGTCTTGTAAGTAAAGATAATGATTGTGTTTGCATGCCCCGCAGACGCAGACAACTTAGTCTCTAAGACTAGTTTTGTTTTGTTTCTTTAATCTCCTTTATCTCCCACCCACGCAATTTAAGTACTGCAATATTTGATTTTTCTTTTCCCAGAATTGTCTCATCTGATACGCCAAGATGAAGATTTATGAAAAGACTAGAAACAGAGCCCTGCTAATGAATACATAAAGCGACAACAGATAAGTGGTTCGGGCATATGAGAAGACATAAAGAACTAAATCTGATACAACAAGTTACCAACAAACGATACAAGAACACTAAATTAAGAGCTCGACCAAGAAAAAGGTGGATAATCGGGATACTAGAAACACTGGAGGGTATAAGAGCAGAAGATGTTAATAAAAGAGCAAGAAGCAGTTAACCATATCTCCCCTCCACATCGACAGCAAATGAGGAGGTAAAGAAAAGAAGAAAGAAAGAAAGTTATACAGAACAACCAATCTAGAGTGACACAGAGGCAATAAATTAAACAATAAAGTACAACAAAAATACAAGGGTCCCGCGATAGCTCAGTGGTAAGTGAACTGGACTACAAAGGACAAGGGGTAGGGTTCGATCCCAACCGACGGCTTCCGGGTTCACCCAGCCTTAAATGGGTACCGGATTTTTTTCTGGGAAAGTAAAGCAGCACGGGCGTAATACCGACCACATTACCCCAAAAATCATGTGCTGAAGGTCTGTAAAATATAGGGTGACTAACATCATATTTCCCTATACGCCACTTGGCGTGACTTTACTTTACTTATTTTTACAACAAAAATACGACAACAGAAATAAGATGTTTTCAATTATTGACTTTTAAAATGTTTTCATTGTGATAAATAGAAAGAAAAACACTAGCGGCAATAATCAAATAGTTAAATAAGAGAACTGAAAATTTTAAAAAGTATTTTAAAAAAGAAAAAAACTTAAACTTACAAAGTTAAAAAAAAGAAATATTCAAACTCAAAAAGTAAATTTTATAATGACGAATTTAAACTCAAGAATTGAAGAAAAGAAAAAACTCAAACTCAAAAAGTAACTTTTTAAAAAAAGGACGAACTAAACTCAAAAAGAAAAAAAAGAGGTAAAACTCAAGCTTAAAAAGGGAAAAAAGAAAGAACTCAAACTTAAAAATTAAATATTACAAATAGTAAGAACTTAAAGTTAAAAATTAAATATTACAAACAGGAAGTTCTCAAACTTAAAAATTAAATATTACAAACAGGAAGTTCTCAAACTTAAAAATTAAATATTACAAACAGGAAGTTCTCAAACTTAAAAATTAAATATTACAAATAGGAAGAACTTAAAGTTAAAAATTAAATATTACAAATAGGAAGAACTTAAAGTTAAAAATTAAATATTACAAATAGGAAGAACTTAAAGTTAAAAATTAAACATTGCAAACAGGAAGTTCTCAAACTTAAAAATTAAATATTACAAATAGGAAGAACTTAAAGTTAAAAATTAAATATTAAAAATAGGAAGAACTTAAAATCGAAAAATAAAAAAAAAAATAAATAAAAAATAAAACTCAAAACAAGGGGAAAAAAGGATAACCTCAAACTCAAGAAGTTGCTTGGAGAGGAACTGAATTAAAAAGAATAAATTGTTTGAACCACCTGGTGAGAATGTCTTGTGATCGCACACACCAAACAAGAAAGGGAGAAGTAATCCATAGTGCCTTGAATATGTCGATAAATGAAACTAATGTCATATAGCGCACATCAACATAAACAAGGCAATGATGACGGTATCAAAAGAAGCAGAAGACACCAGCATAACGATAGGTGGCAATATACTAAAACAAGTGAAGGAATTACAAAAATACACACACATCGTTTATTGTCCAATTTTGGATAATGCAACCAGTGCTTTCTTAGAATAAATATCCGGTACTCACTTATGACCGGATGAACCTAGAAGCAGGTCGAAGAACTCGAGACAGACATAGTCAGTTGAATTGATGTAACAACATTAAGAAAACTCTACTCTACCGAAGGTCAAGATTGTCATATTAAAGTCTGCAATTTGATCACATTAATACTACTAAAACCAACTATCTCATCTACAATGAGGAAGAGAAGATGGGCCTATGTCGGGAATGTGTTGAGAAGAGACAACAAAATAAATTCAAAACATACTCTTATATCGAAAACATCAGGATACAGAAAAAAGGAAGACCTAGAGAGATACTGAATATAATACTATAAAAGAAACAATGTTGGCAGGCACACTCTCATAAGATCGAAGATCTGGCCCAGAATAGAGATGGCTGGCAAATAACACTACGAGCAGAATAGAGATGTCTGTCAAATAACACTACGACCAGAATAGAGATGTCTGGCAAATAACACTACGACCAGAATAGAGATGTCTGTCAAATAACACTACGACCAGAATAGAGATGTCTGTCAAATAACACTATGACCAGAATAGAGATGTCTGTCAAATAACACTACGACCAGAATAGAGATGTCTGTCAAATAACACTACGACCAGAATAGAGATGTCTGTCAAATAACACTACGACCAGAATAGAGATGTCTGTCAAATAACACTACGACCAGAATAGAGATGTCTGGCAAATAACACTACGACCAGAATAGAGATGTCTGGCAAATAACACTACGACCAGAATGGAGATGGCTGGCAAATAACACTACGACCAGAATAGAGATGTCTGGCAAATAACACTACGACCAGAATAGAGATGTCTGTCAAATAACACTACGACCAGAATAGAGATGTCTGGCAAATAACACTACGACCAGAATAGAGATGTCTGTCAAATAACACTACGACCAGAATAGAGATGTCTGTCAAATAACACTACGGCCAGAATAGAGATGTCTGTCAAATAACACTACGACCAGAATAGAGATGTCTGGCAAATAACACTACGAGCCTTGTGCGACGTCTAACAACGCTGGAAGGATCAAGAGTCAAGAATTCTACTGTAGATATTTATGAGATGCAGTTATTGTTGGAAATTGACATATCCAATGCTATACAAAGAGAATGCATTACATCTTTTGCGCGTTTTTCTTTCTTCTTTTCTCGATCATTCTTGCTCACTCTTTCTATCCACCTCATCGAACGCTCAGACGTGTTATTTCTTCCTTACCTTCACTGGTGTCAACTATTGTTTGTGTGCAGGACTATATCAGGTTATACTTAAAACTGCTCCAAACAACCCGACACTACTCCATCTACAGACATTTACCAGAACACATACACATACGCACAGTCCACAATCACATGAACAGCCTCTCCCATATTTCACGTAAAAATAAAATGAAAAAGATCCAAAGCAGCAATATAACTGGTGCTTTAAACAGTGTTATTTTCGTTAACCAATCACGTGGCAGTTGAAATAATAATTCTGTTATGTATATCCTTGCTCTATTGATTATGTACTATTGATTATCGATTAACTTCTTAACTATCCCTGCCTTTTCAGACCCATTTTTGCATCACAGTTACCCGATCTTGACTTCCACCCAGTCACCGAACCGCTTCTCTGTGTTTCCGTGGTGCCGTTAAATCTGATTGATCTTCGTTTTTCCTTATTGAGGATTAGTATGAGGGTCTGTGTGCTTCTCCCAACGCTACCAACCACTTGTTCTAGTCGCTCTTTTAACGAACTACCGAGTCTTCCATCTTATAAACTCATATTCAATGCATGTCGTCATTGGCATGTGCATTATTCACTGTAGCTCGTGTCACAAGAAAACTACCTGTTGATAGAGTTAGCTGTATAGAGATAATACTAATTAAGTTAAAATTGGGGGTCGCTGTAGTCTAATTGGGAAAACCACCAAATTCGGTTACCCACGCGTGGATATTCGATTCCCGCTGGAAGCAGTGTTAGTTGTACTCGTGAGTGGAAAAAAAATTCCCCCGCGTCGACCCAAATGCCACCTCGCATCGTGAGTTTCGATGTTTGAAGCGACACTATCCAGAAGTCCCCGAACACTTCTGGATAGGCCGCCGAGCACATATGAGTGAAAACTCGATTGCTAAGATGCTGATTGAAGTCTCGTATTTTGCCTTTACATTTACTAATTAAATATGGCATTCCGGTGGCGTTCTACAGGCCAGATAATCTACACAAGAGAAATCTGCTAATGTTAAAGTTAAGATATAGCTAATTATGATTGATTATGGAAAGAGAACCCTGGGTCACTGCTAATTGGTACATGCGAGGCTAACTCGAGACCTCGTAGACAAGCAGCTTGATAGATTAACGTAAACCTGGGTGAGCTGTAGAAGGCATTAAGTGAAGGCTTCATTCAATAAATGTCCGTCAGGCTCCCTATGGATGTTTAGGTCAAGGACTAAGTATTTCCATTAATCCTTTTTATTCTATTTCTTTCCAATCTAGGCCATTGTCTTTGAGAATTGTTATTTCTTGTCTTCATGTATACTCAGTTTGAATACCTGTCCAACAGTGTTCTTTAGACTTCGACTACTGATTTCATGGTTTCAAACTCTCTGTTTCCAGAATCCCTCCCTTTCTAAGAACAGTTAAGACTTGCTTCGAACCGTCGCAGACAAGACGTTTATTGTTTACAATCCAGCCCTAATCGCGTTGTTTGTCCCCCCAGCGCCACCATTAGAGCGACGTATTGATTTTCTTTCCTATTCTTATTCTTGTACATTGAGACATTATGGCTTCCTCCACAGTTCCGGTGCTGATAAAACAATTTCGCAGTCTTTAAGTGATCACATGGATGACTGCAGGTCGTGTAGCAGCAGCCTCATAATGTCTTGCCACAAGCCAGAACACACTCTCATTCGACACAATTGGGCCGTCTTCTCTGAGATTATGAAGTCACTTCAACAAGACCATGCACTTTTGGTGCTCATTACAACTAGCGACACGTACTATAGTTTATATTTTCATATGGGAATGTATGAGTGTAAGGGAGAGGGACATAGTTATAGTGTAAGGGAGAGAGACATAGTTATAGTGTAAGGGAGAGGGACATAGTTATAGTGTAAGGGAGAGAGAGACATAGTTATAGTGTAAGGGAGAGGGACATAGTTATAGTGTAAGGGAGAGAGACATAGTTATAGTGTAAGGGAGAGAGACATCGTTATAGTGTAAGGGAGAGGGACATAGTTATAGTGTAAGAGAGAGGGACATAGTTATAGTGTACGGGAGAGGGACATAGTTATAGTGTAAGGGAGAGGGACATAGTTATAGTGTAAGGGAGAGGGACATAGTTATAGTGTAAGGGAGAGGGACATAGTTGTAGTATAAGGGAGAGGGACATAGTTATAGTGTAAGGGAGAGTGACATAGTTATAGTGTAAGGGAGAGGGACATAGTTGTAGTGGAAGGGAGAGGGACATAGTTGTAGTGTAAGGGAGAGGGACATAGTTGTAGTGTAAGGGAGAGGGACATAGTTAGAGTGTAAGGAAGAGAGACATAGTTATAGTGTAAGGGAGATGGACATAGTTGTAGTGTAAGGGAGAGGGACATAGTTATAGTGTAAGGGAGAGGGACATAGTTATAGTGTAAGGGAGATGGACATAGTTGTAGTGTAAGGGAGAGGGACATAGTTGTAGTGTAAGGGAGAGGGACATAGTTATAGTGTAAGGGAGAGGGACATAGTTGTAGTGTAAGGGAGAGGGACATAGTTGTAGTGTAAGGGAGAGGAACATAGAGTGTAAGGGAGAGGGACATAGTTAGAGTGTAAAAGATGGAGGTATAGTTAGAGTGTACGGGAGAGAAACATAAATAGAGTTTAAAAAAGAGAGGCAAAGTTAGAGTGTAAGGGAGAGAGACAGTTAAAGTGTAAATGGGATATGCAGTCAGTGTAAGGGAGAGATACATAGTTACATTGTAAGAGAAAGAGGAAGAGTTAAAGTGTATAGGAGTGAGACATAATTTGAATGTAAGGGAGAGAGACACAGTTAGAGTGTAAGGGAGAGACATAGTTAGAGTGTAAAGAAAAGAGAAGCACAATTAGAGTGTAAGAGAGAGAGAAAAATTAATTAGTGTAAAAGAGAGAGAGAGAGAGAGAGAGAGGCAGAGTTTGACTGTAAGGGAGGAGACATATTAGAGTGTAAAGATCAGAAACATAGTTAGAATGTAAGGAAGAGAGGCATAGTTAGAATGTATGGGAGAGACATAATTAGAGTGTAAAGGAGAGAGACAAAGTTAGAGTGCAAGGGAGAGAGCCATAATTAGAGTGTAAAAAAGAGAGGCAGAGTTAGAGTGTAAAGAAGAGAGGCAGAGTTATAATGTGAAAGAGAGAGACAGTTAGAGTGTAAGTGAGAGAGACACAATTAGAATGTAAGGGAAAGAGGCATAGTTAGAGTGTAAGGGAGAGAGACATATTTGGATTTAAGGGAGTGAGACAGAATTAGTAAGCATGAGAGAGACAGATTTAGAAAGATGGAGAAAGACAGAGTTAGAAGGATGGAGAGAGACAGAGTTAGATAGATGGAGAAAGATGAAGAGGTACATAGAAAGATGGAGAAAGCTGAAGAGAGACAGAGTTAGAAAGATGGAAAAAGATTGAGAGTCACAGAGTTAGAAAGATGGAGAAAGCTGGAGAGAGACAGATTTAGAAAGATGGAGAAAGATGGAGAGAGAGTTAGAAAAATTGAGAAAGATGGAGAGAGACAGAGTTAGAAAAATGGAGAAAGATGGAGAGAGACAGAGTTAGAAAGATGGAGAAAGATGGAGAGAGACAGAGTTAGAAAGATGGAGAAAGATGGAGAGAGACAGTTAGAAAAATGGAGAAATATGGAGAGAGACAGAGAGACATAGTTAGAAAGATGGAGAAAGCTGGAGAGAAACAGAGTTAGAAAAATGGAGAAAGATGGAGAGAGAGACAGAGTTAGAAAAAATGGAAAGAGACAGAGTTAGAAAGATAGAGAGAGAGAGTGTTAGAAAGATGAAGAGAAACAGAGTTAGAAAGATGGAGAGATTGTTAGAAAGATGGAGAAAGATGAAGAGAGAGAGAGTTAGAAAGATAGAGAGAAACAGAGTTAGAAAGATGGAGAGAGATGAAGAAAGATGGTGAGAGACAGTCAGAAAGATGGAGAGAGAGACGTAGATAGAAAGATGGAGAGAGACAGTCAGAAAGATGGAGAGAGACAGAGTTAGAAAGATGGAGAGAGACAGATAGAAAGATGGAGTTAGAAAATGGAGAGAGACAGAGTTAAAAAGATGGAAAGAGACAGAGTTAGAAAGATGGAGAAAGATATGGTTAGAAAGATGGAGAGAGACACAGTTAGATAGGTGGAGAGAGGCATAATTAAAAAGATGCAGATAGATGTGAGAAATTTAGTGGGCGTGTAAGAAGACTTATCAACTAACACAGAACTGGAGTCGTCAGTCGCTGGACACTGCGGGACTTGCTGAGGAGGGGATCTGTGCACCTATGGACATGTTCGAAGTGCAGTGATGATGACTCGCAAATAACTCAATAAATCAACGCAGAAAGATGTAGAGAGACAGAGTTAGAAATATGGAGAGAGACAGAGAGATAGAGAGCATTATGCTCTCAGTTTCCTTCACTTTAAAAGTTACGCCTGAGATGAGTTACCACCCTCTCAGCCTTTCTTCCCATGTACAATTATTAGCAAGTGGTGGCTCGTATCTGACCCATGTTTCTTTCTCTGCGCCTAGTCTGTATGGCCGCGATTTATCGTCATTACACTGGGTGGGTGTGTCGGACAAAGTAAAATCCCAGTGTATGATAATGTCATCATTGACAACAGTAATCTCTATTTCACTTCACATATAGAAGCTTCTAACTATGTCGTACGCCCCAATCTAACGATATAGTAGATATCTTTATTTAATTTAAGCAAAGGGAGGGGGGGGGGGGAGAGACACCTGGTTGGCCTCGAGGCAAGACGCCGGTCTCGAGACAGAGAGATTGTGAGTTCAAATCTTGGCTGCACCAGTTGAGATTTTTATTTGTGATTTCTGTCTACGGCAACCACCTCATGTCTCAGCAGCGAGGCGCGGCTTGAAACGTCAATTACTCATCAACGGAAAAAATATGAGTACCTCCGAAGACGGAGTTATCTGCCTGTGCGGCGAGGGACCCATGTGCACACGGGTGCTAAGGCAAAACGGATCAACACGCAACATTCAGTTCCTAGTCTCTAGGAACTCCGCCAGAGGTGAAAACTATGAGCGTAAAAAATAAAAAAAATAAGCAGACGTTAACTAAAGGTGCAAAGTAAAACAAAAATGATGATTTATCGGTACAACTGCATTTAATCTCTCAACTTTCATTAATTTTAAAACGTTCTCAAATGTACGATTCCAGAAACGCATCCAACTGTAAATAAAGATGTAATGAACCCTGTCACGCCATTTGGCTTATAAGGAACATGAGTTTAGTGACCATAATTTTTGTAGACTTTTGGCACATGATTTGTGGAGTGTTGTAATCGGTGTTACGCCCATGCCGATTTACTTTATCAGAAATAATCTGGTACCCATTTGAGGCTGGGTGAACCTGGATGCAGTCGATCAGGATTGAACCTGCTCTCACGTCCTTAGTAGTGCAGTTCACTAACCACTGAAATATCGAGGCTCCCGCGCATTCCATTGTATTCGTGCTGAAATGAAACAAATGCTCATCCATGAAATATCTGTACATGCCGAGTACTTTGGTATGAATAATTCTTGTTAAATCAACGTACAAGATCTCAACGGTTGCCAGTCTGTTGTTGCCAGTCTGTTTCCTCACAGAACTATTGAAGCACAACCGATACTGGCTGCTCACATCTCTCTGTTACTTTTTCCGTGCAAATTCCCTATCTATAGGCTTTCCAGTTGTTTCGCCTATTCCCACCGTTTCTCTCCGTAGTTATCACCTAGGCCTAAATGTATATCAATCTTTATTTCGAAGTATTCCTTCTAATTCTCTCGATATAACAATTCCTCTAGTTATCTAAATGCAATTTCTCTAATTTTCTTGAATTAAAAACTCCACAATTCTCTCATTGTAATCCATGTAATATTTCCTGAAATAATCCACTTCTTTCAAAGTTGTCGCTTTTATTCTCTCAACGTAATCCTCTTAATTCTCTGGAAGTGTTTCTCTAATTCTCTGTAGCTGTTTCTCTAATTCCCTATAGCTGTTTCTCTAATTCTCTATAGCTGTTTCTCTAATTCTCTATAACTGTTTCTCCAATTCTCTATAGCTGTTTCTCTAATTCTCTATAACTGTTTCTCTAATTCTCTATAGCTGTTTGTTTTCTTTCTCTGCAGTGTGTTTCTTTTACTCAACACATCACAACATCTATGATTTGCTCCAATAAATTTCTCATCAGCAGATGATCCTCACGAATGTCCCATATACACCTAGTTTGCTACATTTTTTTGCAGGTATAGATCCCTGACCTTAGCTCTCTGTACAGTTCACATGTTTGTAGAACATGCACTGGGGTCTGAAGACTGATCTGAAAGGCACACTTTTCTCAATGTACTGCCACAATTATTTCGATGCAAGTCGCTTAATTCAAACTGGGATTTAAATCGGTATTTGTACCTTTCCTAATTTCACGAACTATTTTCATCATCATCGTGTGCCTCTCCGCAACGAAGGTTGGCTACCATGGATCGCCATTCTACTCTGTTTCTTGCTTTGATGGTGCAGGCTGACATAGATTGACTTATCCATCTTTTGATGTTACTCGTCCATGTTAGTCTTGGTCTGCCTCTGCCTCTTTTACCTCTGCCTATTTTTCCTTCCAATATTACTTTTAGTAGGCTGTTGTGTCTTTTAACATGCCCCAAAAATTTCATTTGTCTTGTCTTAATTGTATTTAGTAGTTCTCTTTTTAGAATTTCTCTCCATGGCTTTCTTTGGAGTGTTACGTGATGAGGCTCCAATCTCTTTCACGGTGGTCTGCCATATTCGTCTTTCGTGTTCTGAATATGCCTCATGTGTACCACACACTTTGCTGTTTTCGCCTTCTGGGCCGTTGATCATTTTCGATTCATCCGCCCCATCCACCGAGACAGATTTTTTATTTTCGGGTTGAACATACCCGCGGAACTATTTTATTAGTTTGTTTATTTGGGAAAGTTCGATTTCAATTGAACACACACTGTGTGGATGGCGAAAGCAGCGCTAAGCCTCTACGCTACGCTCAAGGAGTCGTTCATCGTCTTCTCACTGATGTCATTGTACGACCCATTCATTTATGAATTGTAGTCGGTGTTCAACTACTTTGGCTTATAGCCTCCCTTTAGACGGATACGTTTATGTTGTGTTGCTGTTTATAGTAAACTATGATATATCAGCCTTTCCACCCATTTTTGGGTCGGTGAGGTGGAGTAAAGGCATACATATGCGAAGCTGATGTAAAGCTGATGACAATAATTATCTTTGGATGCCATGTTTGCTTTACTACTTCAGATCTTATTCGCTTGGTCAGAATAATTTTATGCAGTTCCACGATGAATATATGGTGTCAGTTCACTGATCCTGACGTTAAGCCGTCAACTATGCGTCATTGTTTCAACTCATGCTCGATCTGTCGTCTTGGGACCCTATTTATCAATAATTATAATATTGTCTCTAGCAAGCCTAATTATATCACCATACAACTCTCAGTGTTTGGCCAGTATCATGAATTCCTTCTTTAGAAGCCCCGGTAGTAGATAGCAGCACCATATTATTATTTAACTTTGGATGAACGTACCAATGAGAAAGCCTTCTAGTTTAAGTATTATTATCCTCCGGTTAACGTTAAATTCATGTCCTATTACATTCTATCTTCAACTTGATTTAAGCTTTGACAAGTTTTAGTTAGAAGAATTTAAAATATGTATACACAAATTTGATAAACTTGATGAGATTAAGTAGTTCACAATTTAAATATAGTTCTGTTCACCAGTGAGGCAATGCCGGAGATGAGCTAATCAGGGACCAGGTCCACAATTGTAACCAAATATTCACGACAAATAATATATAACGCAAACAAGATTAAACCCTCAGTTCTCGAGTTTGACAATCAAGCAAATCTTTAAACACAGTTTGTACTGTGTCACCTTTCTCTTGCCAGCAAATAAATCTCGAGTTGTGGCTTTTGAATAAATAAACAAATATTAAAGGTACAGTAACGTTCTCACACGGTCGTTCTCAGAACAAAGTTCAAAGGCCAACTCAGGGAAATATTGTGCTCTTAGTATTTTGATGACCTTTGAATAGTTGCGTTAAGAAAAATAGTTGTTCTCTTGACAAAGATTACAAGTTTCACATACAACAATGACGCACACACATACAAGCATTTCACAGACCCCCAAATGTCTGAACTATGAACATATATATTGTACAGCCAAGCATTTTCTCACAGCTAGAAATATACCACATGGTCACACACAGAGACAGGCTGTAAACCAGGCCACAAGGAAACGATTCTTGCAATTTCTGAACATTCTTAGCAAGAAGAAAGAAAACCCGTGATCTATATGGAATATGGTGTTAGTGGCAATATTTTTGGGGAGCATCTACACGTGTGTGTGTGTGTAATATGGCCAGCATTACGTCAGTGTGGTTTTGAAAACAAATCCGGTATCCATTTAATGCTCTGAGAACCTAGAAGCTGTCCTTCGAGATCGAAACCGACGTTTTGTACTCCATGAACTACCAGGCTACCTGTCCCCAACCAAAGCATCTGTTACTGCACCACAGAGTTTATATTTGTGTATGGCCGCTTGATAATTTAGCCTCAACGTTTCCTACTTCTTTGGTGTGATTGTGAAATCAATATTTGTGATCATGGAAGTTCGAAGACGAACTTTTTCCAAAGTCATTATTATAACCACACACCGTTCCCGCTAGCTTAAAAGATCATGTTTCTCAACAAATTTGTTTCTCTAGGGCTCTTTATCTGTTCTGGTGTTGATTTCCTACCAAATCATTTCTTAAACTATCTGGTTTCTTTTTTGTCCGTTTCCCTATATTTCCCTCTTCGTCCCTATATTTTTCCAGTTGTCACAATATATTCTAATTGCCCTTTTTATCGTGACATTGTACAAAATGATGACTGGTTCCTCCTGATAGCAAGTTCTTTTATTTGTTTTGGCTTCATTTTACGATTTTCTTTGTTGTTAGATTATCCAGGCTTCACATCAACATGTCAATAGTAAAAAGTAAAGTACCCCCGTCACGCCAAGTGGCGTATAGGGAAATATGGTGTTAGTGACCCTATATTTTACAGATCTTCAGCACATGATTTTTGGGGTAATGTGGTCGGTATTACGCCCGTGCTGCTTTACTTTCCCAGAAAAAAAATCCGGTACCCATTTAAAGCTGGGTGAACCCGGGGCCGTCGGTTGGGATCGAACCCTACCACTTGTCCATTGTAGTCCAGTTCACTAACCACTGAGCTATCGCGGCTCTCAACATGTCAATACTGGCTCTATATAACATTGAAGAGCTCTTTTTTCTTATATTTACATGGTCAGAACTGGCCCGCGTATTATTTTTTTTCAAGTTAATGTCATCATGATCGTCATCTTCATCATCAAGTATCGTGCCTGCTGGCGTAGGTGATGATGTCTCTCCACAACTTTCCATCTCGAAAGTTATTTATCATTTCTGTTGTTGACATTCTGCCAAGACATTCTCTTAAGCTGTCTGGCATCTCTTCTCCTTGCTTCCCTCTATCGCTTCGTCCCTTAATAACTCATGTTCGATTCCCGCTGGGAGTAGTGTGAGTTGTACTCGTGGTTGGAAAAAAAAATACCCCCACGGTTGACCCAGCCGCTAGCAGAAATGGATACCAGGGTATTACCCTGGGAAGGTGAGGAATGTCGCCTCGCATCGTGAGTTTCGATGCTTGAAGCGACACTATCCAGAAATCTCCGAACATTTTTGGATAGGCAGCCTAGCACATATGGGTGGAAACTCGTGTGCTGAGACGCCGGTTCAAGTCTTGTACTTTCCCTTTCCCTTACTCTCGATTTTTCCAGAGATAGTTTTCCAAGTTAATGTAGATTGTTTTAAAATTACTAATAGTAGATGTCTTTGAGAAGAGGTCAAATGTGGCATCTCGCCACACATCACTCGACCCCACGAGACTTGTCAGAATTGTCTACAGAAAAAAACATAAAACTATTGTGATTATTTAATCACAAATATTTCTCTCTTTGCTTCAAATGGCTAATTTGTTCGTACAATTGTATGATTTATGTGTTGTGTTCAACAACAAGAGAGCTGCAAGCTATCAGGCTCATAACTCAGATGTGTTTTGACTTATTTCATTATACATGTATATTGCTATTTTGTTTATTTATTATTCGATCTTCTTATTCTTTCTTTCCTCGTTTGCTTTTCAGCGTCGAGGGGAGATATAATATGCGGTCTTCTGCTCTTCTGTTCACCTCTGCTGCTGTTATGTTTCCTAGTGCTTCTAGTATTCAGTCAATTCATCTTTTTCGTGGTCGGACTTTGGGTCTGGAGTTGTCGCAAAATTTATTGAAGGCAATGTTTATTCTGTTGTGTTTTGATCACTCTGCCATATCACGTAGCTTTTTAGCAAACCATTTTACATGTTGTTTCTTTATATATTCTATGACAGGGGTTATTCCTAGCTTTTTTTTTCTCTGTTCTTCATTTATGATCTCGTCTCTCAGGCTGTTTCTTGTCATTCGCCTAACACAGTTCATCTCAGTAAAAGTTATTTTTCTTATTGTTCTTGCATCTAGGGTCCAGGACTGGCATTGGTAGCACAACGTTGGGATGAAGATTGTATTGTAGAGTGTCAGTTTTGCCTCTAGAGTTATTTCCTTGTTTGACAATAGTGATGGTAGCTGTCCAATGATTTGACAAGCTTTGATGCATCTAGTATCTATTTCTGCTGTTTGTGAATTGTCGTTTGTCACTAGACTTCCTAGGTATTTGAATTCCTCTGCTTGTTTTAGTTGTCTGCCTTCTATAGTTATGTAGATGTTCTGTTTCTCTTTTACAATATTCATAACATCTGTTTTATTGATGTTGATTTTCATGTTGCATTTTATTATTAGTATTCGATCATTCATGAAATATTATGACATTATCAAATAAATGAAACCGTTTTGCTGATACGTAAAGTAATATTGTACCGTCCAAAACAAGACAGTGTTGAAAATAAAGTAACACATTTGCAGCAAGCCATGTTTTCACTGAAGATTTTTTCAAAATAGTAGCTTTTATAAACGTGGGTGAAAATTAAGATTAAAAATAGACTAAACAATGCAAACATGTCGTTTATTTTCATTAGTCATTGAAAACATGTCACTATTAGCTATAGTCGGCAATCAATTTTTATTTTTATTTTTAAAATCGTTTTCTTTAAATCAACTCAATAAATTATCATTGCTGTGACTCAATTTAACATCTTTAAAGTTACAATTTCTTCACATTTTACCTCGGCCCCATTTCAATATATTCTATGTTGATTACTGATAGTAAAACGTGTTTGTATTATATTTCTTAGAAAAGCAGTGACATTCTACATTAGGTACGATAGTTATAATACTGTAGGTATTTTAAGATCACAATACAGCTCCAAGCATTTGGAAGTGATGGGCCCAGCAGCCTAATTATTTGTCATTTGTAACTCCACAACGTTCTTTATAACGCGCGGTGAGCATAATCCTGGGTCTTGTACATCAGCAGGTCCTGCCATTGAGATCAACCAGTCATATTGCATATCAATTACATGCATAGAAAAATATTTAAATATAAAAATGTGTAAAATGGAAGGAATAGGAATACTGATATATAGTTCTTCATCTTCTTCTTTCCTTCCTCATCTGCCTTTCAGCATCAAGGGGAGATATAATTTGCAGTCTTTTGCTCTTCTGTTCGCCTCTACTGCCGTTATGTTTCCTAGTGCTTCTAATATTCCATCGACCCATCTTTTTCGTGGTCGACTCTTGGGTCTGGTGTTCTCATAACGTTTGTTGAAGGCTCGTTGTGTTGTGTTTTGTTCTTTCTGCTTTGTCACGTGGCCAAACCATTTTATCTGTTGTTTCCTTATATATTCTATAGTTAACAGTATATATGCAATATACATCATCATCTATACTATATATACATCATCATCATCTACTATTGCCTCTGTGCCATTTGTTTATCTAAGGTATCCTATTAAAAGTGATACCTCCATGGTCGAGTGATTCCTGTGCCAGCTATTGACTAGAAGGGTCCCAGTTCATTCTCAAATGTATCGATTTTTTTATTTACCAACAAAGCTTCGTGGTTCACATTTTAAAAACGGCGCGAAATATTATTCTGAGAAGGTATAGCGGCCTGATGTGATATCGACCACGCCACTCATAAATTGAGTAGTTGGATGTTAACAAATATGGATACTAACACTAAATTCCTTTATTTTATTATTAATAATAATAATGTGCAGTAAAAAAAAAATATGGCAGAAATTACAAAAAATAAAAATTTTTGTATCGTTATTAGAAAATAGTGACTTTATGGCAATAATTATGTTCATGGAATTTACATGACATTTACAAATTGCAAATATAAACGTAAATTATCATCAGGTGTTATTTCATTCAACGCACATCAATGCACAATAAAGACAGGTAGAACAATATTAAAACAGGTAAATGAATTTAAATATCTGGGAACATCGTTAACATCAGATGCCAGATGTACAATAGAGGTGAGATGCAGAATGGCTCAGGCAAAGGCAGCTTTCCAAAAAATGAGGAAGATACTGTGCATCTCCATTTTTGACAATAGAAACAAGAAAACGAGTTCTTAAATGTTACGTAGAACCAGTCTCAACATATGGATGTGAATCATGGACAATAGGACAACATATAAGAAAATCACTGGAGGCTGTAGAAATGTGATTTTTGCAGAAAATTGTTGAGAATACCATGGGCAGCTACGTAGAGTAATGAAAATAATCTGAAAGAGGCCAAAGCAAAAAGAGAGCTAATATCCAATATTAGGAAGAAATAATCAACATTTTTAGGCCATGTAATGATAAGGGAACAGCTGGAATATATTGTGATAACTGGGAAAATTGAGGAACGAAGAAACGGGGGGAAGCCAAGAGAAAAGATACCAGACAGCTTAAGAGAATGGATTGGCAGAAGGTCAACAACAGAAATGATAAATAACTGTCGAGATCGAAAGTTGTGGAGAGACATGATCACCTACGCCAGCAGGCCCGGTACTTGATGATTATGATGTTATTTCCATGAGCGGAATTTATCATGTCCCGTTATATATTCCTGAACTTGATATACTCCGTGAGTTCTACTGTTGATTTATTTTCGCTCTCCACTTCAAATAATATTTTCTGCTGTCGTTCCCCTTTTGTTCTACTGCTGACTTTTTTCAATGCTTCCTGTCTAATATATTCGGATGTTGATTTCTTTCCATTCTTCATTTAAACTGACTAATGTATTGGGATGTTGATTTCTTTCCATTCTTCATTTAAACTGACTAATGTATTCGGATGTTGATTTCTTTCCATTCTTCATTTAAACTGACTAATGTATTCGGATGTTGATTTCTTTCCATTCTCCACTTAAACTGACTAATGTATTCGGATGTTGATTTCTTTCCATTCTTCATTTAAACTGACTAATGTATTCGGATGTTGATTTCTTTCCATTCTCCACTTAAACTGACTAATGAAATCTGATGTTGCTCCCTATTAGATCTAGAGTTTTCTCGCAAGGCTTCACTTCAAATAACAATATCAGATACTATCCCCTATCAGTCTTAATGCAGGTTTCTTTAGCTGCTTTAATTAAACTGTGTAGCATTTTCTGCCGCTTCTTCATCAATGTTTCTTTTCTTTCATGTTTCTTGTTATTACAACATGACTCAGTTTTCAAACTGACACGACATCTCCACAAACCTCTCTTTTCTAATGTTTGCTCAAAAGTTCTTGCTGACTTCATTTAAAACGTTTTAATTACTTTGTTTAATGCCCATGATATCCTCAACATAATTTTATTATCATTGTTTTTTTGCCTGCAATGACGTCTTTGCTTATCCATAATACATTTCCATACGACAGTGCAGGTTTTATGAAACATAAAGGACATAAATATTTTCTATTAAAAAAAAAATTGCCTTGAGAAATTGTAGATAATACGCTTTATAAATATACGTGGGTGAGTGAGTGTATGAGTGTGTGTGTGTGTGTGCGAGTGTGTGAGTGCGAGTGTATGTGCGTGTGTGTGTGAGTGCGAGAGTGTGTGTATATATGTGTGCATGTGTGTATGTGTATGTGTGTGCGTGTGTGTGTATGTGTATGTGTGTGCGTGTGTGTGTATGTGTGTGCGTGTGTGTATGTGTGTGCGTGTGTATATGTGTGTGTGTGTGTGTGTGTGTACACACACGTACACTATAACAGAGAGGAATTAATTTTTCAGATGCCAAATGAAATTCAGGCCAGTAAATACAAAAATACACACTGGAACACATCGCAGGGTGCTAGTGACTGTTACAGCATGGAGGAGTGGTTTGGGGTAGAGATTGTGGGTTGGGGGAGAGGGGGGGGGGTCGATATGGAGTGAAAGAGCGAGAGATAAACAGAGAAATTAATTAACAAATCATTAAATAAGGTAAAGGAAGCTATAAAGAAATAAAGAGAGGGAGAGAGAGAGAGAGCGAGACTAATAAACCATTCATTTAGAGAATGAAAAGATAAAAAGAGAGAGATAGATTAATAAACCATTCATTTAGAGAATGAAGAGATAAAGAGCGAGAGATGGACTTATAAACCATTAATTTAGAAAAAGAAGAGTTAAAGAGAGAGATAGGCTAATAAACCATTCGTTTAGAAAATGAATAGATAAAGAGAGAGAGAGAGAGAGAGAGAGAGAGAGAGAGAGAGAGAGAGAGTAATAAACCATTAATTTAAAAAAATTAATAAAGAGAGAGAGAGAGAGAGTAATAAATCATTAATTTAAAAAAATGAAGAGATAGAGAGAGAGACTAATAAACCATTCATTTAGAAAATGATGAGATAAGAGAGAGAGAGAGGCTTAAAGAGCATTAAATAAGAAAATGAAGAGATAAAAAGAGAGAAGGAGAGAGAGAGAGAGAGAGACAGACAGACAGACAGACAGACAGTGTGAGGCAGATAGATGTAGGCTATTAAATCAGTAAATAAATAAAAAATGAACGAAGAAGCTTAATGATGGACAATAACGCAGAACTGCAAAAAGCTTCCGCTTGATGTGAGAAAATCTATGGAACATCTGTCTGCTCAATGAACAAATAACGTCTAGATTTATGTTTAAGAAGGAAACATATTCAACAGTTGGGCAGAGTGGTTGAATAGGCGGAAAAAGAGTAAGTGACAGAGAGAACGTGGGTGGAGAGCATAAATCTACACAGAAAAAAGATATGTGATTATCTACTGATAGATAATAAAACAAATACAGAGAGCAAGTGAGATAGACAGACACAGAAAGACTGACGTAATGAGAATGGAAGAGTTGAAACGTGTAGTGACATTATGCATAAATAAAATTAATAAGAAAGAGAGAAACAGAAAGAAAAATATACATGACAGCCAAAACTATTTTAAAAAACAGCAAGATTGTTGATAAAAGTAGCTGTAAAAACATAGAATTTCGGGGCGACATGATCACTCACGTCATCAATAAAGAACTCAATGGCGATTTGATTTTGCATTATAAAAATGGTAGATGATCGGTAACTGTGTTCTGTGACATAACTGTCGTTGAGAAGTGAAGTGTAGAGATCCTCCAATCCATCTATTGTCTGTAGCGAGACCTACACCTTTCTATAGAGTTACCTTCCCATATCAAGTGCTTGGTGTCCAACAATTTCTTTTTCCACGTGGTTCTGCGTTTGATGTCTTTTCCACTCTGGTGTACCTCACAAAAAGCCACCTACAGTGAGTTACCTGTGAGCCAGTGGCGTATACTGGTTTTGGGGTCTGGGCTACCGCTGACATAATTAATAAAAACATATATTATATTCAGTAGGCTAACATAAAGTACTTTTTTTCTAATGACTTCACTACATTTTAAATTACTTATTTATATGTAAACTCTATCTTTCTTGTTTGGGACGAAAATGTCTTGATGACTTTGTCATTGAAAGTACTGTTGGGTTGGTTTCTAAGTTTCTGAGGGAATGATTTCTCAATGGACATTAATACCAAACCAGAAAAGCGTTCTTGTGTCCGAGTTGAGCGACAATAAGATTTGATTCCCTTGAGAGCAGAAAAAGTTCTTTCTACAGATACTGATGCGCATAACGTAGTTATAAATAGCCAAGGAAGTTCCGGTAATCAGACAGGTTCACTTTCACTTTGTGACGATTCTGATTGGCTAGAGCTAAAAATAACCCATGAAACCGCATACATATAGCGGCAACAACCGGTACATTATTTTGACGGAAATTTGTGAATGTCAAGGTCGTTAAACTAGATTCGGATATAGGAAAAATGTACCGCTGGCTCCTAGAGGTTTCGATGTAGAATAGTTTCGGTTTCATTCACAAACGTTTTAGTGGCCAGAGGAAAACCTTGCTTTAATAAATGCAAATCAAAGCAAATAAATCATATTGACCTATGAAATGTGTAATATAACATTCGAAAATTTGTAATACATATAATTATTTTTTAAAAATATAATAAATTATCATTTCCTTTTGTATTTCGTTAATATGTTCAGTTTACCGGCGATAGCTGCGGTATCATAGAGAACACGCCACTGCTGTGAGGCACTACAGCGTTGTTTTCTGTGCATTGTATGGCTTTTAAACTGTATTATTGCACATATTTTTTCACTTTGTAATAGTAATCCCATTTTAATTAGTAATTTCACGTTGACTTTTTTATTGATCGCGTCCTAGAAATATCCAACCGTTTAAATTATTCACCCTCTCTTTGTGATAGCATTAAATGAGCCTGACTTTAGCTATGATATTAATTACGATACTACACCATTCTCTGCAGCATTAGGCTTTCCGAGTCGAGTAAAGCTGCGTTTTAATAAATTAAGCACAGCCAGCTGTTACATGCATATCTATATTTAGCAGTAGATGATTTTTTTATCCTTGACATATAAAGATTATTGTAGGTGACCTTCAATGTACACTCAGAGTTGGAAGTGAATATATGATATTAGGACTAGAGATGGCACATTTCTTTTGTTCTATATCAGTGAACTAAGCATCTCGCCTCAGTTGTAGAGGTTTTCCTGAGATTAATTAAGGTAAAAGGTAAATGTATAATAATACGCATGAATCGGCGTCTTAGCAATACTGGTATAGATATAGAGGTTTCTCAGAAAGAGCCACCTTTGCGAGTTTTCACTCATATGTGCTCGGCCGCCTATACAGATGTGTTCGGAAGCTTCTGGATAGTGTCGCTTCAAGCATTGTGGCGGCATTCCTCACCTTTCCAGAGTACTGCCCTGGTACCCATTTCTGCCAGCGGCTGGGTCGACCGCGGGGGTATTTTTTTTCCAACCACGAGTACAACTCACAGCGGGAATCGAACACGAGCTGTCCGAGCGTCGGTAGTCCAGTAGGGTTGTTTTCCCAACTAGACTACCGAGGCCCCCCAGAGAATAATTCCGCGGTATCATTGGATGTAGAGGTTTTTATATTAAAGCTTTATGTAACCTGTTAGGTGTAAAAGTTTGTCTGAGAGATTTCCAAGCATCTTGCCAGATATAGAGGTTTGGCTGAGAGACCCACAAGTATCTTGTTAGCAGCAGAGGCTTCCATGAGAAAGCTCCAAGTATTTTGCAACGTATACACGTTTGCCTGAAAGAACTACAGGTATTCTGCCATTTTAAGAGCTTTACATGAGAGAGCTATTAGCATCCTGTAAGAAGTAGATGTTTACCTAAGATGTCTCTAATTATTTTGTCAAGAGTAGATGTTTACCAAAGTAATTAACAACTTCCCGATCAGGTGTAAATATTTACCCGACAGAAGAAGTTAATTATTGCACAGAAATAAAGGTTTGTCAGATAGAGCCAGCTATTGCTCAGAAATGGAGGTTTGTTAGAATGAGCCAGCTATTGCTCAGATATAGAGGTTTGTCAGAAAGAGCTAACTATTGCTCAGATATAGAGGTTTGTCAGAAAGATCCAGCTATTGCTCAGATATAAAGGTTTGTCAAAAAGTGCCAGCTATTGCTCAGATATAGAGGTTTGTCTGAAAGTGTCAGCTATTGCTCAGATATAGAGGTTTGTCAGAAAGTGCCAGCTGTTGCTCAGCAACTAAGCTTTAACAATGAGCCATTTATCTCGTTGGTGTAGAGTTCTCCTTGTTATATTTTATTATTGCTGTTTGCTCCCAGAATAAATTACATATTAGTCGTATGTCTGCGTCGTCTAGATTTGTATCCTTTAGGCAGTCTATAAGTTGGTTATGGTGTATTCTATCCAAAGCTTTGGTGTAGTCTATAAAGCAGGCATATATTGGTTTGTTTACTTCTGTGCACTTTTCAATCAATGTTCTCATGCTAAATATGGCTTCTTTTGTCCCACTGTTTTTCCTGAATCCAAATTGTTGCTCATCTAATTCAGTATTTATTTTATTCTGAATCCTTCCCTGTATAACTTTTAGTAAAATTTTTGTTACCTGGCTCATTAGGCTTATTGTTCTGAAATTACTGCATTCAACTGCACCATTCTTTTTAGGCAATGCAATGAAAGTTGATGTTTTTAGTTCTTTTGGTATATGTAGGAAATATTTAACCAATTACTGAAATATATGTTAAACAATAGAATAAGAGACCTTATACAAAAGCTGGTTTGGAATGAATTTTGAAAACAATGTAATACATTAAAGTGAAGAGGCCATTCAAGGAATAAAAACAAAGGCCGTAAACTATATCCTTATCGTGCCTGAAAGTAAAATGAAGTAGGAAAAGAAGAATGAGAAAATAAAATCTAGGACTTGGGTGTTTCAGGCCGTTTCAATAAATATTCTGGATAACACAAAGACACTATTTAAACGTTTTTTTAAATCACGTTTTAACTTCACAAACATTACGTTTCATAGTTAGCAACTGGTTCAAACAAGCCTTTTCGATTCTTTGTAATAGAACTAAAACAACTCATCCCCGTCTCTGATACAAGGATAATTATTTAGCAGATTTTGTGTTGATACAAGGATAATCTTTTGGGAAGACGAACATGGCTGACCACCGTGAAAGAGATTGGAGCCTCATCACGTACCAGTCCAGAGGAAGCCATGGAGAGTCGGAGAAATTCGAACTTATGTCGGAGGAAAGATCTTAAAATAAGTACTTGGAATGTTAGGACTCTATATCAACAAGGGAAATTGGAAAATCTAATTCAAGAAGCAGAACGAATAAATATAGATATTTTAGGCATATCAGAGACTAGATGGAAGGAATGTGGGTACATTGAAGACGAAAAATATACATTTATATACTCAGGAAACACAACAGAACATCAAAGGGGGGTAGGAATACTGATAAAAAGAGAGCTACAAAAATATATAAGTACCCACTGGACATACAGTGATAGGATTATACTACTCAAGTTGAAAGCAAAACCATTCGACATAGCAATAATACAGACATATGCACCTACTCAAGACTACACAGATGAACAAATAGAGGCATACTATGAAAACCTAAATAAAGTTATGAAGCAAGTGAAATCTTCAGACATCTTGATTGTAATGGGTGACATGAACGCTAAAGTAGGAAAAGGTAGATATAAGACAATTATAGGAAATCATGGTTTAGGAAAAAGAAATGACTATACAAGGAAGGATTCAGAATAAAATCAATACTGAATTAGATGAGCAGCAATTTGGATTTAGGAAAAATAGCGGGACAAAAGAAGCCATATTCTGCATGAGAACATTAATCGAAAAATACACAGAAGTAAACAAACCAATATATGCCTGCTTCATAGACTACACCAAAGCTTTTGATAGAGTACACCACAAACAACTTATAGAATGCCTAAAAGAGAAACATCTAGATGACATGGATATACGACTAATATGCAATCTATACTGGGAGCAAACAGCAATAATAAAATATAACAAAGAGTTCTCTACACCCATTGATATAAAAAGAGGAGTAAGACAAGGATGCATCCTATCACCAAGCTTGTTCAATCTATACACTGAGCAAATCTTTAAAAACATCATAGAGATGCCAGGCCTACAAATTAATGGAAAGATAATCAATAACCTAAGATATGCTGACGATACTGTACTACTAGCAGAAAATCCTAAAGACCTACAACAATTACTTAATGAAATAAACACGACAAGCAAAAAATATGGACTAGATATGAATATCAAAAAGACTAAAACTATGATCATAAACAAAGAAAATACTCAAAACCCACAAGTGGATATCAAAATTGAAGGAATAGACCTTGAGACAGTTCAGAACTATAACTACCTTGGACATACTATAACCAGTGATGGAAAATGTACAACTGAAATAAACAAAAGAATAGGAATGGCAAAAAGTAATTTTAATGTCATGAAGGACATACTAACATCAAAACAAATAACACCAGAGCTAAAACTAAGAATAGCAAAATGTTACATCTTCTCAATATTCCTATATGGTGCTGAAACATGGACATTAGACAAGAAAACAGAACAGAGAATTGAAGCCTTTGAAATGTGGATATATAGAAGAATAGGTAGAATTGGATGGAAGGAAAAGAAAACAAATGACAAAGTCTTAAAACAACTAAAAATGAAAAGAGAACTTCTGAACACAATTAGAACAAGACAAATGCGATTCTTAGGCCATGTTAAAAGACACAACAGCCTACTGAAAGTGATCCTGGAGGGGAAAATACAAGGTAAAAGAGGCAGAGGCAGACCAAGATTAACATGGACGAGTAACATCAAAAGATGGACAAATCAACCGATGACAACCTGCACCATCAAAGCAAGAGATAGAGCAAAATGGCGCTCCATGGTAGCCAACCTTCGTTGCGGAGACGGCACTCAATGATGATGACAAGGATAATTATTTAGCAGATTTTATGTTGATACAAGGATAATTATTTAGCAGATTTTGTGTTGATACAAGGATAATTATTTAGCAGATTTTGTGTTGATATAAGGATACTTATTTGGCAGATTTTGTGTTGATACAAGGATACTTATTTAGCAGATTTTGTGTTGATACAAGGATAATTATTTAGCAGATTTGATGTTGATACAAAGATAATTATTTAGCATATTTTGTGTTGATACAAGGATACTTATTTAGCAGATTTTGTGTTGATACAAGGATACTTATTTAACAGATTTTATGTTGATACAAGGATACTTATTTGGCAGATTTTATGTTGATATAAGGATACTTATTTGGCAGATTTTGTGTTGATACAAGGATAATTATTTAGCAGATTTTGTGTTGAAACAAGGATAATTATTTAACAGATTTTATGTTGATACAGGGATAATTTTTTAGCAGATTTTGTGTTGATATAAGGATAATTATTTAGTAGATTTTGTGTTGATACAAGGATAAATATTTGGCAGATTTTGTGTTGATACAAGGATACTTATTTAGCAAAGTTTGTGTTGATACATGGATACTTATTTGGCATATTTTATGTTGATATAATGATACTTATTTAGCAGAGTTTGTGTTGATACAAGGATACTTATATATCAGAGTTTGTGTTGATACAAAGATATTTATTTAGCAGAGTTTGTGTTGATACAAGGATACTTATTTAGCAGATTTTGTGTTGATACAAGGATACTTATATATCAGAGTTTGTGTTGATATAAAGATACTTATTTAGCAGAGTTTGTGTTGATACAAGGATACTTATTTAGCAGATTTTATGTTGATACACGGATACTTATTTGGCAGATTTTGTGTTGATACAAGGATAATTATTTAGCAGATTTTGTGTTGATACAGGGATACTTAGTTAGCAGATTTTGTGTTGATACAAGGATACTTATTTAGCAGATTTTGTGTTGATACAAGGATACTTATTTAACAGATTTTGTGTTGATACATGGATACTTATTTGGCAGATTTTGTGTTGATACAAGGATACTTATTTAGCAGATTTTGTTTTGATACATGGATACTTTTTTTGGGAGATTCTGTGTTGATACAAGGATACTTATTTAGCAGATTTTGTTTTGATACATGGATACTTTTTTGGGAGATTCTGTGTTGATACAAGGATACTTATTTAGCAGATTCTGTGTTTATTTGAGGAACGTAGAGGTAGAGGGAAGCAAAGAGAAAAAATGCCAGACAGCTTAAGAGAATGGCTTGGCAGAAGGTCAACAACAGAAATGATAAATAGCTGCCGAGATCGAAAGTTGTGGAGAGACATGATCACCTACGCCACTAGGCTCGGTACTTGATGATGATGGTGTTGCTTATGAAACCCTACTGGCCATGTCTTCTCTTCTGTACTTACTTCCGTATACATTCACTTGTTAGAATAATAAAAACGGTTACAGTATTTATTTTCCTTCTTTACTTGGAGGCCTTTGTCCACGCAACGCCGATATAAAAACATTCTAGCAGCAACAAAGATCATTAACACCCACATACAATGCTGTTACAAATGAAACCACAAGCACTAATGACTGGATGCTGTAAAATATCTATTACTTTGATTAATCTATCTTTGTGTTAACTCTCGCGCTCATTCATTTGTTAGACCCTCGCTTCCCCCTCCGAGCTGTTTCTACGTGCGCGTATTCATTTGTACTTCTCGTGAAAATGTGCTAACTTGAGCTGGAGAATAATCAATCTCCAGGATAATTGATCAACAGGAGTTATCTTCCATGATGTTATCTCTCGTGACATTTGAAACTTGCCTCTATCTTATTTCAATGCACTCTCTCTCTCTCCTCTCTTTCTCTCTCTCTCTCTCTCTCTCTCTCGTCTCATCTTTCTTTCTCTCATTCATTTTCTCTCTTCCTAAACACATGTTGCGTCTTTCTAACTGTATTCCTCCATGTGGTATTTCTTCAACCACGTTTCGTTTTCTTCTGCTTCTCTTTTTGTCCTTCTACACTCCTGATATAAATATTGATATTTGAGAAGGACAGACACATGGTCACATACATCTTAAAGTGCCTAATAAAATAATAGTTCTAACTTTAGGACAATAAAATAATAGTACTAATTTGAGGACTAGAATAATAGTACAAATTTGAGGATAATAAAATAACAGTACTAATTTGAGGATAATAAAATAACAGTACTAATTTGAGGATAATAAAATAACAGTACTAATTTGAGGATAATAAAATAACAGTACTAATTTGAGGATAATAAAATAACAGTATTAATTTCAGGATAATAAAATAATAGTACTAATTTGAGGACTAGAATAATAGTACAAATTTGAGGATAATAAAATAACAGTACTAATTTGAGGATAATAAAATAACAGTACTAATTTGAGGATAATAAAATCATCATCATCAAGTACCGGGCCTAGTGGCGTAGGTGATCATGTCTCTCCACAACTTTTGATCTCGGCAGCTATTTATCATTTCTGTTGGTGACCTTCTGCCAAGCCATTCTCTTAAGCTGTCTGTTATTTTTTCTCTTTGCTTCCCTCTATCTCTTCGTCCCTCAATTTTTCCAGTTGTTACAATATATTCCAATTGTTCTCTTCTCATTACATTGCCAAAAAATGATGATTGTTTCTTCCTAATATTGGAAATTAGCTCTCTTTTTGCTTTGACCTCTCTCAGAACATCTTCATTACTCTTCTTAGCTGTCCATGGTACTCTTCTTCATTCTTTTGTAAAACCACATTTCTACAGACTCCAGTGATTTTCTTGTCTGTTGTCCTATTGTCCATGATTCGCATACATATGTTAATACGGGCTCTACATAACATTTAAGAACTCTTTTTCTTGTTTCTATTGTCAAAAATGGATTGCATAGTATCTTCCTCATTTTTTGGAAAGCTGCTTTTGCCTGAGCCATTCTGCATCTCACCTCTTTTGTACATCTTCCGTCTGTGGTTAACAAAATTCACAAATATTTAAATTCATTTACTTGTTTTAATATTGTGTTACTTGTCTTTATTTTGCACTGAGGTGATGTCTTTTACTTTGTTGTTACCATTACCTCTGTCTTTTTGCTATTAAAGCTGAGTCCTTTATTTTTGCTTTCTTTCACTATAATGTCCAACATTTCTTGTAACCCATTTTCACTCTTAGCGATTAAGACTGTATCATCAGCATACCTTAGATTATTTTTGTTATGACCTCCCATTGTTATTCCAGGCATGTCCCTTATGGATCTTAAAATAATCTCACTATAAATATTAAACAAATCTGGTGACAGCACACAACCTTGTCTAACAACCTGTTTTATTTGTTGAAACATTCCCACTTGGTTTCCAGTTCTTATGGCCGCTGTTTGTTGCCAGTAAAAAAAAAAGTACCCCAGTCACGCCAAGTGGCGTATAGGGAATATGGTGTTAGTGACCATAAATTTTACAGACCTTCAGCACATGATTTTTGGGTAATGTGGTCGGTATTACGCCCCTGCCGCTTTACTTTCCCAGAAAAAAATCGGGTACCCATTAAAGGCTGGGTGAACCCGGAAGCCGTCGGTTGGGATCGAACCCTACCTCTTGTCCTTTGTAGTCCAGTTCACTAACCACTGAGCTATCGCGGCTGTTTGTTGTCAGTACATGTTCTTTATTATTCTTAGATCTTTGCTGTCTACGTTTATGCTTTCTAAAATTTTGATTATTTCTTGGTGCTTTGCTTTATCAAATGCCTTGGTATAATCTATGAAATATAGGTATAGATCTGTTTTCACCTCTATGGCTCTTTCTACTAAAGATCTTATGATATAAATGGCATTGCTTGTTCCTTTATCTCTAACAAAACCACACTGCTCATCGTTAATTTCTGGACTGATTTTGTTTCGCATGATGATTCTTAGTAATATCTTAGTCATATGACTCAAAAGGCTTATTGTGCGATGATCATCGCATTCAATCGCACCGGATTTCTTTGGTAGGGCTACGAATATTGATTTGAGCATGTCGTCTGGTATATATCCGCTGTTGTAGATATCATTCAATATTTTTGTTATTATTTCTATTCCAAAATCACCCATGGCTTCAATCTCTTCTTTAGTTATATTATCTGGCCCAGGAGCTTTGCCTGCTTTCATATTGCGCAAGGCATCTTTCACTTCTTCTCTGAGTATTTCTGGTCCTTCTCCATTATCCTTAATATTTACTTCAGTTCGTTCATCATTATAAAGATCTTTAATGTATTCTGTCCATCGTTCCCTTATGTTTTCTTGATCAATCAACAGTTCTCCTTCCTTTGGTCTTAGACATACATTTTTTTATTGCGTTTTTCTTCCTGTTAATTCATGATAATAAAATAATAGTACTAATTTGAGGATAATAAAATAATAGTAGTAATTTGAGGATAATAAAATAATGGTAGTATATTGAGGATAATAAAATAATGGTAATAATTTGAGGATAATAAAATAATAGTACTAATTTGAGGATAATAAAATAATAGTACTAATTTGAGGATAATAAAATAATAGTAGTAATTTGAGGATAATAAAATAATAGTACTAATTTGTGGATATTAAAATATTAGTACTAATTTGTGGATATTAAAATATTAGTAGTAATTTGTGAATATTAAAATAATAGTACTAATTTGTGGATATTAAAATATTAGTACTAATTTGTGGATATTAAAATAATAGTACTAATTTGTGGATATTAAAATATTAATACTAATTTGTGGATATTAAAATATTAGTACTAATTTGTGGATATTAAAATATTAGTAGTAATTTGAGGATAATAAAATAATGGTAGTAATTTGAGGATAATAAAATAATGGTAGTAATTTGAGGATAATAAAATAATAGTACTAATTTGAGAATAATAAAATAATAGTACTAATTTGAGGATAATAAAATAATAGTAGTAATTTAAGGATAATAAAATAATAGTACTAATTTGTGGATATTAAAATATTAGTACTAATTTGTGGATATTAAAATATTAGTAGTAATTTGTGGATATTAAAATAATAGTACTAATTTGTGGATATTAAAATATTAGTACTAATTTGTGGATATTAAAATAATAGTACTAATTTGTGGATATTAAAATATTAGTACTAATTTGTGGATATTAAAATATTAGTACTAATTTGTGGATATTAAAATAATAGTACTAATTTGTGGATATTAAAATAATAGTACTAATTTGTGGATATTAAAATATTAGTACTAATTTGTGGATATTAAAATATTAGTAGTAATTTGTGGATATTAAAATAATAGTACTAATTTGTGGATATTAAAATATTAGTACTAATTTGAGGAGTTAGAATAATAGTACTAATTTGTGGATTTTAAAATATTAGTACTAATTTGTGGATATTAAAATAATAGTACTAATTTGTGGATAATAAAATAATAGTACTAATTTGAGGATATTAAAATAATATTACTAATTTGAGGACTTAGAATAATAGTACTAACAATAAGATTATTGCTAAATTGTTCTTGGTCTAAACCAGTTCACTAGCATGGATAAAGTTATTTGGAAAACATCTGTTATCATCACCACAAAATGTTCATCATTATCAAATACCATGCCTGCTGGCGTAGGTGATCATGTCTCTCCACAACTTTCGGTCTCGACAGTTATTTATCATTTCTGTTGTTGACCTTCTGCCAAGTCATTCTCTTAAGCTGTCTGGTAACTATTCTCTTTATTGGTTATTGGTTATGGAAGGCCTCGGTATCACTGCAAACGAATTAAAATCCATAATTGCTCAACCGCCCGTGCCAGTGGAATCATCCGAATTACTAACACATCTCCCAAACAAAGAAAGGTAACTGTAGTCCCCATCGTAGCAGTCTCAGCACACGCCAAAAAGACATAAGGCGAAACCGCACAGAAAGTGAACACAGCCACCTGTTCCCTGTCATACGATATCATCATTCATCGTAAACAAGCGAGATATCGAAACAGGATCAAAACGGATGAGACACACAGCTCACGGTGTGCACAGAGCACTTAACTCAGTAGCTCCTGCAACAAGACGGACTTGGAATATGAGGAAACTGCAAGAAGGAACACTTTTCAGACATAGCCTTCAATGGTTCCTACCGCCTATCCACCATATACCATGGAAGTTCGCGTCCTCCCGAAAATGATGATCGTCGTAGCACTTGATGATGTTAGGCCATCGTTGATGACTCCAATTCCAAACATATAGACACACTGTGGTGGTAAGTTATCATTTCCAATCCAACAGAAGCCACCTGACCTGTAGTTAGTAAAACCACTGAGAGAATATGATTTTGTGACCTTCACTGATTCACTCTTGGATGTGAATGTGTAGTTTACACAAGAGGAGAAGTTTTCAACTACAGTGATCCCATTTAAGGCAATTCTGGGATAGCAAGGCAAGTCTCTTTTATAGCAGCAGAACTTAATGTTCTCGGCTCCCTTCTAGTAGCTGCTGCCACACGATTCTGATGTCTCATTAACTTGGACATCATTCAAGAACAATGTCAGATTAACATTCCATAGATATGGCTCTGCTGATGAAGTGCTTGGTGCAACAGTTGTATCAATCATACAGGAGGCTCCTGGTTCGTGGTCATTAATATCACAGACAGCATATGATGTTGTTATATTCAGTATTTCTTTCTGGGGTGTAAATATGTGACACACAAATGAGAGTGGTTTGTGGTCACAGTAATCCCATTAAAGGCAATTCTAGGGTAGCATGGCATAGCTGTTTCAGAACAGCACAATCCTATGATGTTTTCTGTGTTCGCTATAAAGCTGCTGCTGCTACACAATCCTGACCAATTATAGGTGTGGACATTATTCACTTGCAGTGACAAAACTGCTTTGTTTACATCATAAACATCTGGAAGCGAATAATTTATGGGACTAATAGTAAAATTTATTCTTCCATCGGGGATATCTTCATTGAGTCCCCCCCAAAAAAAATCTTTGGTTAAAAAGCACATATGCTTTTGAGTTAAACATAAAATGAGCCCACTTCATAGATTCAAAATGATCCTTGCCAATGCCATCCGTTTGCACAAGTTAGGTCCTTAGCTACCAAGGTCACAAAAACAAAGCCATCAAAATAAAGACTTTATCTACAGCAAAGGTTAACGAACTGTGAACAAACATTTATGTTCAAACCCTTGAATACATTTTCAAAAATCTGCCAACTCGCAACTATTCTCTTTTCTTCCCTCTATCTCTTCGTCCCTCAATTTTTCCACTTCTTACAATATATTCCTGCTGTTCCCTTCTTATTACTTGGCCAAAAAATTATGATTGTTTCTTCCTAATATTAGAAATTAGCTCTCTTTTTGCTTTGGCCTCTTTCAGAACATTGGCATTACTCTTCTTAGCTGTCCATAGTATTCTGAAAATTCTTCTGTAAAACCACATTTCCACAGCCTCCAGTGATTTTCCTGTCTGTTGTCCCACAGTCCGTGATTCACATTTATATGTTAAGACTGGCTCTACATAACATTTAAGAACTCTTTTTTATGTTTCTATTGTCAAAAATGGATTGCACAGTATCATTCTCATTTTTTGGAAAGCTGTTTTTGCCTGAAGCATTCTACATCTCACCTCTGTTGTACATCTAACATCTGAGGTTAACATTTTGCCCGGATATATAAATTCATTTACCTGTTTTAATATTGTTCCACTTGTCTTTATTGCGCATTGCGGTTATGTCTGTTTCTTTGTTGCTACCTTTGCTTCTGTCTTTCACCAAATGTTATGCTCAGGCTATTCTGCTGCTACATTCGCTAGGCTTACGTGGGCGTATCTACCATCCTAAATCTTAGCACAATATAATGTCAGTTCCTGCTAGAGCAGTAACTTGGAATTAATTGTATATGCCTTCAAACAAACAGTTATACTCTTCATTCAGGGTGAACCTAAAGTATTCAGAATCACAGAAGGTTCTTTTCTTTACCTCTAGGTAATGATAGTGCCCCTTGGTGGAATCAGTATTGAGCAGGTTCTAGTAGAGGTAAAGGCATCAAGATGCACCAAGATGCGTAGAGATGCGAAACTGCTGTAAAGCTGATGATAATGGCGATACTAAAAAAAGAAGAAAAAGAGTGGTATGGTGACAGCTTTACGTGGTAATGGACGAAACAAATGTCGACGTTTCGGCCAAGTAGGCCTTCATCTGGACGAACAACAAACACAACAATTATATATAACGATATATTAACAAATATAACTACATGGCGATAATATTTTAGATACTAAAGAGAGGAAAAATAAAAAAATAAAAAATGGTCACTTCCCTGTGTTCCTGAGCTGGGTCAGTCTCGAAATGGACTGAGTCGATACGACAGGGCCGATTATAAATCTCTCTCACCAGGAAGTCAGGTGAGAAGACGGAAAGGAAGGGTTCTAAAAATATGGGGAGGTGGGTACAGGATATGTGTAAACTATGCACGTCTAACTCTGTGTGTGCACCCCGAACCGATGTGTAAACATAAGTATGTGTATGTAACAATGCATGCGTACAAACATAAACCGGCACATATATTGCCGCAAGGCCCACAAAAGAAAAACCCAAAGGAGCCCAAATGTGCCACTACATGTGCAGACAAATGTATCCAAATATACAGGTAAGTAGCGCATGGAGGTATGAAATATGTAGTGGGTGTCCTATGAGTATGAGAGTGATATGTTCATACCTTGGGGGGACAGCGAACCCAACTGGGCAATAAGGCGATTCTCAAGGGCGAACCTGCTGCGATTGCTAGAGTGACATGAGACAATGCCCGTAACTTGCATGTCGAGTTTACCACTATGTCCAGGGGAGTTGAAAAGGGCAGACACCGGGCTGCCAGTCTTTTGCTCAACATCACGAATATGCTCACAAAATCTTTCACTCAAGCGTCGTCCACTTTCACCCACATACGTCATCTGGCAGTGCTTGCATATTATGGTGTAGATGATATTACGCGACACACAAGTGAACCCCTCCTTGATGTCGAATCGCTTATTAGGGAACAGGACCGAATCGGTGCAAAGCACGTAGTCACAAGTTCTGCAAACCCGACGTCCACAAGGAATAGTACCAAGGTGTTTATGGTTAGAGCGGGGGAGGCGGCTAGTGACAAGAATGTCTCTAAGACTCTTGTCACGTTTGAAGGCGACCAATGGAGGATCACTGAAAAGTAGGCGGGTAGTAGGATCTGAGTGGAGAATGGAGCGATACCGGTTAAGGATCCTCACCGCAGCCAAGTTATGGGGGTGGTAGGTGAGAGTAAATATGGTCCTGTCAGAGGAACGGCGGGTGGATGGGGTGAGTGCCACCGAACGGGGAATATCGAGAGCTCTCTTAAAGGCAGATTGGAGAACCGAATCAGGATAGAGACGACGCCTAAAGAAATTTAACATCAGGTGGGCTTGTTGAAGAAAATCGTCATCATCCTGGCAGATACGACGAAGTCGTAATAATTGAGAATATGGAATGGAATCTCTGCAGTGAGATGGATGAGACGAGGTGTAGAGAAGATAACAGTGGGCGTCCGTGGGTTTATAGAAGACGGTAGTGTGGAGGCTGGAGGTACCAAGGGAGACGACCAGATCAAGAAAAGTGACGGACGAGGTAGAGATATAAGATGTAATCTTGATGGATTTATGAAAGTTGCCAATGTAGTCGATGAACCTGGAGATGTCATCTTCCGGCAAGTCAGTCAGTCCAAAGACATCATCGATGTACCGGAGGTATTTAATGGGCAAGGGGCCACGGTATGAATTCAGTATTTGATGTTCAAGGTAACCCATGAACAGGCAAGCATAACTAGGACCCATCTTGGTTCCCATTGCTACACCATTGACCTGGTCATAGAATTGGCCATTGAATTCGAAAGTATTAAGGTTGAGAACAAGTTCAGTGAGACGGAGGAGAGTAGAAGTATCCACAGATGGATGTTTTCTTTGGTCAAGAAAGAATTGAAGAGCTATAAGGCCATCAGCATGAGGGATAGAGGTATACAGATAGCATACGTCCAGGACGAAAAGTCGGTACGAGCGTTCCGGGGTAAGGGAAAGAGAAGAGAAGATAGTGAGAGCATGATTAGTGTCCTTGACGTAGGTGGGAAGGGATGTCACTATGGGTTGGAAAATGCTGTCGAGATAGTCGGATATATGTTCTGTAGGACAACTACATGCTGAAACAATGGGACGACCAGGGTTATTAGGCTTGTGGATTTTAGGGAGCATGTAGAAGGAAGGTTTGCCTAGAGCACTGTCTGGGATGATGAGACGGGACGCGCTAGGAGGAAGGGATTTATCGTTGATAAGCTGTTTGATGGTTGAGCGAACCTTCTCATTGTTGATAGTAGTGGAATCACTAAGGCAAGGTTTATAGAACGTGGTGTCAGATAATTGTTTTGTCCTTCTTGGATGTATAAGTCTTTACGCCAGACTACCACAGCTCCTCCCTTATCAGCTGGTTTGATCACGATATCTTCCCGACTACGGAGATTGGAGAGGGCTCGAAATTCGGCGGGAGTTAAGTTGGAACGAGGTACCCGGCGAATGGGGAGTTGCTCGATCTCACGAAGAGTAACCTGTGTGTATAAGTCGAGAGCCTTTGAGGCACCAGAACGCGGTGTCCAATCTAATTTACGTGAATGAAAGCGAGAAAATTCATCGACATCAGTGGAAGATGAGGTGTTCGATTTCCCGCAGTGAAAGTATTCTAAACGCATGCGTCTGTGGAAATCATGGACATCCCTAAGAAGACTGTGACGATCACTAGTAGGGCGCACAGGGACAAATTGTAACCCTTTAGAGAGAACTGCGCGTTCGTGATCCGATAATGTGAGGTCCTTAGGAATACAGATGACGCGGGTATGGTGGTCAAGGGGGGGGGGGGTGTTGGGAGGGTGGTTGAGGTCGAAGGTCGGATATCTTCTTTTTGTGTTGAGAAGACATGAAGGTATAAAGCTGCCTGTTAAAGGTATGGATAGTTACGCGAATATGGTGATCGAAACTGATCGCTAGAGAACGAATTTGGGATATTAAAATTCCACGTCTATCGCGGCAGCTGTTAAGAAGCCTAGAGTGGTTCGCTAGAACTGCCCTAATCCGTTGGAAACCGCATCGCCTTTCTATGTTATCAAGATGACGCATCTCGCTGGCGTAAGGGGAGTGAATGAAAGGCTTGAATTTCGAGAGGAAACCGCGTGGGACAATTTTAAGCCTAAGGCAGTTGTGGAGAAAGTTAACGTGACAGGTGAATCTAGTCAATCTATAGGTTGTGAAAGCGAGGCCTTTAGAGAGGGCAGCGATGTCCTGTGGTATATGTTGGAAGGCAGATAACGTGGACCGGCGGAGATGGTTACATAACTGTTTGAGGGAAGGCATGTTAACTTATAATAATGTAAGAGTAAAAAAAGACTGGATACCAGGCGGTCTAATGTGTGATGGTGGAAATAACTATCGTGTAATAAGAACAGTATGATAATATTAGTGCTGGTGTTATAAAAACAATGTGAACGATAATGGTCTGCAAATAAAGTATTGGTGTGGACATATAGGACGATGTACAAACATAAAGTAGCAGCGGTATGGTACTAGTAGAGGTAAAGGCATCAAGATGCACCAAGATGCGTAGAGATGCGAAACTGCTGTAAAGCTAATGATAATGGCGATACTAAAAAAAGAAGAAAAAGAGTGGTATGGTGACAGCTTTACGTGGTAATGGACGAAACAAAAGTCGACGTTTCGGCCAAGTAGGCCTTCATCTGGACGAACAACAAACACAACAATTATATATAACGATATATTAACAAATATAACTACATGGCGATAATATTCTAGATACTAAAGAGAGGAAAAATAAAAAATAAAAAATGGTCACTTCCCTGTGTTCCTGAGCTGGGTCAGTCTCAAAATGGACTGAGTCGATACGACAGGGCCGATTATAAATCTCTCTCACCAGGAAGTCAGGTGAGAAGACGGAAAGGAAGGGTTCTAAAAATATGGGGAGGTGGGTACAGGATATGTGTAAACTATGCACGTCTAACTCTGTGTGTGCACCCCGAACCGATGTGTAAACATAAGTATGTGTATGTAACAATGCATGCGTACAAGCATAAACCGGCACATATATTGCCGCAAGGCCCACAAAAGAAAAACCCAAAGGAGCACAAATGCGCCACTACATGTGCAGACAAATGTATCCAAATATACAGGTAAGTAGCGCATGGAGGTATGAAATATGTAGTGGGTGTCCTATGAGTATGAGAGTGATATGTTCATACCTTGGGGGGGACAGCGAACCCAACTGGGCAGTAAGGCGATTCTCAAGGGCGAACCTGCTGCGATTGCTAGAGTGACATGAGACAATGCCCGTAACTTGCATGTCGAGTTTACCACTATGTCCAGGGGAGTTGAAATGGGCAGACACCGGGCTGCCAGTCTTTTGCTCAACATCACGAATATGCTCACAAAATCGTTCACTCAAGCGTCGTCCAGACTGTGTTAATAACTTGTGCAAACGGATGGCATTGGCAAGGATCATTTTGAATCTATGAAGTGGGCTCATTTTGTGTTTAACTCAAAAGCATATGTGCTTTTTAACCAAAGACCTTTTTTTGGGGACTCAATGAAGATCTACCCGATGGAAGAATAAATTTTACTATTAGTCCCATAAATGATTCGCTTCCAGAGGTTTATGATGTAAACAAAGCAGTTTTGTCATTGCAAGTGAATAATGTCCACACCTATAATTGGTCAGGATTGTGTAGCAGCAGCAGCTTTATAGCGAACACAGAAAACATCATAGGATTGTGCTGTTCTGAAACAGCTATGCCATGCTACCCTAGAATTGCCTTTAATGAGGTTACTGTGACCGCAAACCACTCTCCATGTGTGTGCCACATATTTACACCCCAGAAAGAAACACTAAATATAACAACATCATGTGCCGTCTGTGATATTAATGACTACAGACCAGGAGCCTCCAGTATGATTGATACAACTGTTGCACCAAGCATTTCATCAGCAGAGCCATATCTATGGAATGTTAATCTGACATTGTTCTTGAATGATGTCCAAGTTAATGAGACATCAGAATCGTGTGGCGGCAGGTACAAGAAAGGAGCGGAGAACATAAAGTTCTGCTGCTATAAAGGAGACTTGCCTTGCTATCCCAGATTTGCCTTAAATGGGATCACTGTAGTTGAAAACTTCTCCTCTTGTGTAAACTACACATTCACATCTAAGAGTGAATCAGTGAAGGTCACAAAATCATATTCTGTCTGTGGTTTTACTAACTACAGGTCATGTGGCTTCTGTTGGATTGGAAATGATAACGTACCACCACTGTGTGTCTATATGTTTGGAATTGGAGTCATCAATGATGGCCTAACATCATCAGGTGCTATGACGATCATCGTTTTCGGGAGGACGTGAACTCCCATGGTATATGGTGGATAGGCGGTAGGAACCATTGAAGGCTATGTCTGAAAAGTGTTCCTTCTTGCAGTTTCCTCATTTTCCAAGTCCGGCTTGTTGCAGGAGCTACTGAGTTAAGTGCTCTGTGCACACCGTGAGCTGTGTGTCTCATCCGTTTTGATCCTGCTTCGATATCCCGCTTGTTTACGATGAATGATGATATCGTATGACAGGGAACAGTTGGCTGTGTTCACTTTCTGCGCGGTTTCGCCTTATGTCTTTTGGCGTGTGCTGAGACTGCTACGATGGGGACTACAGTTACCTTTCTTTGTTTGGGAGATGAGTTAGTAATTCGGATGATTCCACTGGCACGGGCGGTTGAGCAATTATGGATTTTAATTCGTTTGCTGTGATACCGAGGCCTTCCATAACCAATAACCAATAACCAATAACATAACTTTACTCAAAAACAAAATAAATGTAGGATAAGAAACAAAAGAGATACATTTGAAAATTAGAAAATAATTGAATTATTTTGTTAACTCCATGGAACAGGCACCATGAAACAGACACCATGAAGTAAAAACAAATATCATTATTGCATTTGACTAACACAACGTTATTTAGTTCCAGGGAGACGGAGAAGTATTCGTCAATAAAAATGTTTTCCAAGGTAAAAGAGTTCTCGTGATATCAAAGGAGGATAGTGATAGCCTGTAAATTTAGTCATTTGTGAGGAAAATAAACATAAACAATAAACATGTGTAGAATAAAACATTTTTTCTTTTTCTTCCTCTTCATCTACTTCTATTCTTCCTCGAATGCCGTTGGCGTCGAGGGGAGATGCAATCTGCGATTCTTTGCTCTTAATTGGCCTGTTCTGGTGTTATCCCTTCCAGTGATTCTAGTATTCCCTCTGTCCATCTCTTTCTAGGTCTTCTCCTTAATCTGGCGTTTTCGTAGCGTTTGTTTATGGCTCATTGAGTCATTGTTAATTCTTTTTGTCTTGTTATGTGACCGAACCATTTTATCTGTTGTTTCTTTATGTATTCGATGGCTGGTTCAATTTCTAGTTTCTTCCTCAAGTCAGTGTTATTTTTGATTTTCCTGTCATTATTCTGACACATTTAATTTCAGTGGTCGCTATCTTTCTTATTGTTGTAGAATCCAGCGTTCAATTCTGGCACTGGTAGCACAGAGTTGGTAGAAAAATTTATTTGTAAATTGCCCGTTTTGCTTCCGTACTTATTGCTTTGTTTTAACATACAAAAAAAAAAAAAAACATTTAACATACAAAATGTTGATATATATTTTTTTTCACTGCGTCATGTTTCTCTTCTCACTTTTGCTTGTTGTGTATTCTTCATTGTTATCTAGTACAATGTGATAATGACTCTTTTTTTTTTTCCTTGGTTTTTTTTCACTATTTTTTCTTCTTCCCTCCTTCCGTTTTCTTCCTCTTAATTTTTGTGTGTATCTTAACGAGCCATATTGCCTTCATTTGTGCACCTTATGGTGCATGTGCACCCGTCATCCTCGCATTCAGAACTGTCGAATGTTCAACATTTTGTCTGTACTTGTATTTATATTTATATTTACATTCAAGCACTGTTCCTGTGTTTGCGCAAGATGAACGATTACACGACTGAAGATGCTAATTCTCAAACAAAAATCAATATAAAACACCATTTTCTGACCTCACTACTTCTAATAGAAATATAATGAAGCTGTAACAGTTTTGGAAAACACGCAGTTGAGAACTGTGGAGGGGTACTGTGAGTTTATGATGAAATGAATATCAGCTGGCCCGATTTTTATGTTAAATTTATGAACACATTGTCAATTGTAAAAAAAAAGTAAAGTACCCCCGTCACGCCAAATGGCGTATAGGGAAATATGGCGTTAGTGACCCTATATTTTACAGACCTCAGCACATGATTTTTGGGGTAATGTGGTCAGTATTACGCCCGTGCTGCTTTACTTTCCCAGAAAAAATCCCGTACCCATTTAAGGCTGGGTGAACCCGGAAGCCGTCGGTTGGGATCGAACCCTACCCTTGTTCTTTGTAGTCTACTTCACTAACCACTGAGTTATCGTGGCTCCCTATTGTCCATTGATTTTTTTAAAATTTCAGCTTATAAAGAAATAATGTATATTTTGCTTTCCTAACAGACAAGAACATTTGTTAGAAGTCTTAGTAGTGCAGTTTTAATATTGAGAATAAAACGGAAAGTTAAGAAGAGAAACATAATGCCCTACTAAAAGTCATCTTGGGTGGGAAGGTACAGAATAGACAAGACAGAGGCAGACAAAGACTAAAGTGGAGTAATACTAATCAAAAGAGTGGCAGGTGAACCTATGACAAACACGCATCATCAAGGCAAGAGTTGAGTAAAACGGCGCTTCATGGCAACCAAGCTTCGATGAGAAGACGGAACCCAATGAATGAAACGAAGAGAAACAGCGATGTCTTAAGTGGTCATGGGGAAAAGAAATGCGATTAATGCTAGCGTCAGGTAGAAATCATAATACTGTGGTCATGTAATGATAAATGGAGAGTTGAAACATATGATAACTGAGTGGAAAAACTGAGGTAGAAAGAGATAGATAAAAACAGAAAGAAAAGAAACAAATAAGTAAAGAAAGTAAAGATTCACTCCACGCCTTACTAGATATGAGGAATATGGTGTTAGTGACCATATTTTTTCAATAACCGCGGCATATTTTGGGGTGATATGGTCGGTGTCACCCCAGGCCGCCTTTACTTCACAAAAAAAATCTGTTACCCATTTTTAGAGGCCGGGTGAACCCCGGAGCCTTGTGGTCCGAAAAAAAAAATACGCCACTTCTGGAGATCGAACCCGGACGGGCCCTTCAGAACAGGAAGCGAAAAGACATACCCCCTCAACCACCGAGGCATAAAATTATTTTATTGTAAAAATTCAAAAGCTGAATTAATAAACAAACGTGCAGAGGAAAATACATGATCTCCTACGATAGTGTACATGATACATAATGATGATGATTCCAAAATGTATGTGAGTAAATTGTAAAAGATAAAACGGTAAAGATAATATGTTACCATATAATAATGGTGTGTCTGTGAAAAGTTTCTAACATCCTCTCTTCTTCTTTTTCATCTTTATTTGCTCGCCTTTTGGTGTTTTCTCTTACAGAGAAGTAAAAAAAATTAAAAAGTAAAGTACCCCCGTCACGCCAAGTGGCGTATAGGGAAATATGGTGCTAGTGACCCTATATTTTACAGACCTTCAGCACATGATTTTTGGGTAATGTGGTCAGTATTACGCCCGTGCTGCTTTACTTTCCCAGAAAAAAATCCGGTACCCATTTAAGGCTGGGTGAACCCGGAAGCCGTCGGTTGGGATCGAACCCTACCCCTTGTCCTTTGTAGCTCAGTTCACTAACCACTGAGCTATCGCGGCTCCCTTACAGAGAAGTGCTTGTAATAAAATTGACAACTGCTTGGAGCTTATCTTTAGCTTCATGCATAGCTGAGAAAAATGTTAAGTCATCGGCCAATGTATTCTTCTTAAATAGTCAGTTATAGCACAATTCGTTAGTATATTTTTCCCTATATGTTCCCTATATATTCTCACTATATCCCCTATATATTCTATATATGTTCCCTATATATTCCCTATATGTTACCTATATATTCTCTATATGTTCCCTATATATTCTCTATATATTCCCAATATATATTCTCTATATATTCTCTATATGTTACCTATATATTCTCTATATGTTCCCTATATATTCTCTATATGTTCCCAATATATATTCTCTATATATTCTCTATATGTTTCCTATATATTCTCTATATATTCCCGATCTATATTCTCTAAATATTCTCTATATGTTCTCTATAGGTTCCCTATATATTCCCGATATATTCCTTATATATTCTCTATATATTCTCTATATATTCCCTATATATTCCCTATATATTATCTATATGTTCCCGATATATTCCCTATATATTCTCTATATATTCCCCATATATTCCCTATATGTTCTCTATATGTTCCCTGTATATTCTCTATATGTTCCCTATATACTCCCTATATGTTCTTTATATATTCTCTATATACTCCCTATATGTTCTCTATATGTTCTCTATATGTTCCCTGTATATTCTCTATATGTTCCCTATATACTCCCTATATGTTCTCTATATGTTCCCTATATATTCCCTATATGTTCTCTATATGTTCTCTATATGTTCCCTATATATTCCCTATATGTTCTCTATATGTTTTCTATATGTTCCCTATATATTCCCTATATGTTCTCTATATATTCCCTATATGTTCTCTATATGTTCTCTATATGTTCCCTATATATTCCCTATATGTTCTCTATATGTTCTCAATGTGTTTTCGATATGTACGTCACGTTAGTGAAGATTTTCCAAAGTTTCTCTTTCTTCGCTTTGGATTATCTAAAGTAGGCTATGATGTACTCATATCAAGAGGCGCAGCTACAGCTGATATGTTGCAAACTAACGACACAGCGGTCCCCGAGTGGCTCCTCACGGTGAGAAGAGAAAAGAATAGAGCGACTCTTAACTGTCACTCATGTCTTACGAAGCGACTAAGAAGCTTTGGAATCGTCGCCTGCGCGATAGAGTAGGGCATGCATGGATCGACTTTGCAAAGGATTTTACTGATACATTTTAGGAAATGCTGTAACAAGTGACTGCAATGAAAGTGGTTCCACTGATAGTAAAACGTAAAGTAAATTCCCCCGCCACGCTAAGTGGCGTATAGGAAATATGGTGTTAGTGACCATACTATTTTACAGACCTTCGGCACGTGATTTTTGAGGTAGTATGGTCGATTTTTACTCCCGTACCGCTCTACTTTCCCAGAAAAAGATCCGTTACCCATTTAAGACTGGGTGTACCAGGAAGCCTTCGATAAGGATCGACCGCGACCTCTTGTTCTCGGTAATCCAGTTCACCAACCATTGAGCTATCGCGGCTCCTACTTTCATTGAAATAATAGAATAGAATAGCGACATATATAGAATAGAATAGAATAGAATAGCGACATATATAGAATAGAATAGAAT